>UESW01004336.1:794253-914390 GCA_900491605.1 Calamus simplicifolius
TTTTTTTTTTGTCTCAATGATTGAATTATAAAGAGATGGCTTCATATTGGAAGGACTACATGCAGCACTTCAGCACAAGCTTCTTAAAGCCGCCGTCAAGATTTTAACCAAATATCCAAATGGGTTCATTCATTGCGAAACAATATTTTAGATTGGATAGGGCAGGTGTTCTTGTCTGTGTCATGAGAAAAATACCTTCAAAAGAGGTCAAATTTATGGTTCGAGGTTCGGAACGAAGCCATATGGAGAGAATGTTCAGAGAGAAATAAACGCTTGATATTTGTGTCTTCACCAATCTAGCAAATCGCTTCGAGGCCCATCACTGAATGCACACTCAACGAGCAAAGGGACGGATTTTTAGGACTGACCTTGGTTCAAGGAGAAGAAGACTCTTTCGCCCCTTCATTTTCTTTTAGGCATTCGATCAAGCATCGGGAAGGCATCTGCGACTGTCTCAAGGTTTGAACTAGGGTGTCGTGGGTTTCCAACTAGGGTATCTGGGTTATGAACTAGGGTGTTGTGGGTTATGAACTAGGGTGTCGTGGGTTTGAACTGATGCTTTGTCTTAAAGTTTTGAACTAGGGTGTCGTGGGTTATGAACTAGGGTGTCGTGGGTTTCCAACTAGGGTGTCGTGGGTTTGAACTGATGCTTTGTCTTAAGGTTTTGAACTAGGGTGTCGTGGGTTATGAACTAGGGTGTCGTGGGTTTCCAACTAGGGTGTCGTGGGTTTGAACTGATGCTTTGTCTTAAGGTTTTGAACTAGGGTGTCGTGGGTTATGAACCAGGGTGTCGTGGGTTTCCAACTAGGGTGTCGTGGGTTTAAACTGATGCTTTGTCTTAAGGTTTTGAACTAGGTGTCGTGGGTTATGAACTAGGGTGTCGTGGGTTTCCAACTAGGGTGTCGTGGGTTTGAACTGATGCTTTGTCTTAAGGTTTTGAACTAGGGTGTCGTGGGTTATGAACTAGGGTGTCGTGGGTTTGAACTGATACTTTGTCTTAAGGTTTTGAACTAGGGTGTCGTGGGTTATGAACTAGGGTGTCGTGGGTTTCCAACTAGGGTGTCGTGGGTTTGAACTGATGCTTTATCTTAAGGTTTTGAACTAGGGTGTCGTGGGTTATGAACTAGGGTGTCGTGGGTTTCCATCTAGGGTGTCGTGGGTTTGAACTGATGCTTTGTCTTAAGGTTTTGAACTAGGGTGTCGTGGGTTATGAACCAGGGTGTCGTGGGTTTTGAACTAGGGTGTCGTGGGTTTAAACTGATGCTTTGTATTAAAGTTTTGAACTAGGGTGTCGTGGGTTATGAACTAGGGTGTCGTGGGTTTAAACTGATGCTTTGTCTTAAGGTTTTGAACTAGGCTGTCGTGGGTTATGAACTAGGGTGTCGTGGGTTTCCAACTAGGGTGTCGTGGGTTTGAACTGATGCTTTGTCTTAAGGTTTTGAACTAGGGTGTCATGGGTTATGAACTAGGGTGTCGTGGGTTTCCAACTAGGGTGTCGTGGGTTTGAACTGATGCTTTGTCTTAAGGTTTTGAACTAGGGTGTCGTGGGTTATGAACCAGGGTGTCGTGGGTTTCCAACTAGGGTGTCGTGGGTTTCCAACTAGGGTGTCGTGGGTTTAAACTGATGCTTTGTATTAAAGTTTTGAACTAGGGTGTCGTGGGTTATGAACTAGGGTGTCGTGGGTTTAAACTGATGCTTTGTCTTAAGGTTTTGAACTAGGGTGTCGTGGGTTATGAACTAGGGTGTCGTGGGTTTCCAACTAGGGTGTCGTGGGTTTGAACTGATGCTTTGTCTTAAGGTTTTGAATCGATGGAACTTTGCATTGGAGTTCCTTAGCCGTCCTGACGAACCTAACCAGTATGAAGTCGGCATTCGCTTCAACTCGAGATCGATCCCGTCCTTGAGCAGGCACCTGTATGGGTTGCCGGTGCTCATATTTTTGTCGGATATAATTCGTTTCTTTAATTCAATGAGGCCGGAGGTCTCGTTCTCTTCGACTCTTCGAAGGGAGCTAAGGTCTGGAGCAGCAACACTCACAACTCCTCCGTCGCTTCAGCCAGTCTCCGCGACGATGAAATCTTGTTCTCTTGAATGCGCACAGGATGTCATCTGGCAGAGCTTTGCCACTCCTTCGGATACTCTTCTTCCAGGCCAAAACCTTACGATTTTTTATCAGCAAAATCCAAATAAGATGGCGGGTTGAAGTAGGCTGGGAAAAGGGCATTTTCGTCTTCACACCAATGGTGAAAGGCTGAACGACTTTTAATGGATGTACGATTAAAAAGTAACATTATCTCCTTGCTATTCTGTCTCATCATGTTAGGCCACATGGAATCCATGTGGACCAATAGGAAGGAGCGGTGCAGCCCAGTAGGACTTGCTGCACCGGGAGCGGTGTACAAAGTATTTTCCAATTATTTTCTACATGCCCATTGATTTTTTTTTCTTAGGATTTATTTTTTTTGCATAGCATTCACAGGGACCAAATCGTGATAAGATTGACTTTGAGCTCTTGGGCAACAGGAGTGGGCGGCCCATCGCTCTCCAAACCAATTTGTTCATCAATGGATAGGGAATTACCGCTCCTACTCTGTTTTCTAGAACATGAATGTTGCTGCTAAGTTACATTCTTCTAAAGGAAATGAAGATCATTTTTCTCGAAGAAACTCCTACAAAAAAGTCTCCGAAGATCGGTTGCACCAATGGGAACCCTCGCTGAAGTCAGCAACTCAAAAACAATGAAGAAATAGAGCTAATAGAGAATAGGTAGAGAGCCTGAGTTCAGATCCCTTCCCTTATTGTGAGTATAGGTTCTTATACCTGTTCAAAGATTCCCTTTCCCGCTCTCGAAAGGTGGCTAATTCTGAGGCATTATTGTCCGGTAGCGGATAGATGGATAGGTTGACAAATATAGGTCACAACCGATACTGGGCATGTCAGAAATATCTTGACCCGCCAGCCACCTGCCAGGTGCGGCACCACAGGTGGCAGATGGGCCTAGTTGTGTCAAGCGTGCGTCGTTATGGGTCATGGCCATACGCAATTGCAGATAGTTAGTGGGCCATATGGTAGCCGCAGGTGATTGGTGGACCACGTGTTAGTGTCAGGCAGCTCGAGGTAGTGGGGACCTGAGGTCTGAGGCCAAGAGGACTTGAGGTCCGAGGCCGAGGAGACATGAAGTCCGAGGCTGAGGGGTCTTGAGGTCCGAGGCCGAGGGGATGTGAGGTCTGAGGCCGAGGGGATTTGAGGTCCGAGGCCGAAGGGACTCAGGTCCGAGCCCGAGGGGACGTGAGGTCCGAGGCCGAGGGGACTCAGGTCCGAGGTCGAGGGGACGTGAGGTTCGAGGCCGAGGGGATGTGAAATCTGAGGCCGAGGGGGTCTCGGGGGTCCAAGGCCGAGGGGGTCTCGGAGGCTGAGGCCAAGGGGGTCTCGGAGTCCGAAGCTGGGGTTCCATCAGTTACTTCTTTTGTTAACTCTAACGCAGCTTGATCAGCCACATCAGATGCCCCCTCGCCTCTGAGATGACTGGGCCCACCCCTGCTAGGCAAAAGGGGTGTAAGTCCCCAGGTGGTTGATCCTAGTGCGCTGCCAATTACAGAGGGACGCATGTTCCTGGGGTACAATGGTTTCTTAGCGTAGGTGTCTTGGGCGCAGAGCTACCGCCCTTGCCAACAGTCATATATGTAGGGATTTGCCTTGAAATGGGGGCATCCTTTCGAAACCCACGAAAAGCGACCGCCATCATCGCCATCATAGTGCTAACGCCAGCGATGCTCCGTGATTGGTCGAAGGCGGAGCGCCCCACATGCCGGGCACTTGCCGAGGTGACACCGCCTGTAGCGAGCGTCCGCGTGGCTAGCTAGGTTAGGCGGGATGATTCAAAACAGGTAAAACTGGGGTAAGGCTCTAAACATGGCATTCTGTTTCTGAGACCTGCGTCTTCCTCCCTAAGCTCTCACCCCGTTCGAGCATCCTTTCTGAGTCTTTTCTTCCTTCCTCACCGTTCTCCTTTGTTCAGGTTAGTCCCTTGATCCTCTTTCATGGCTTCTTCTTCTTCTTCTTCCCCTTCTTGGTCTTCTTCTCCACCCGAGCATCGCCTGTCCTCCTCGCGGGTGCAAGCTTCCCCATCCCCCACGCCTGCATTGAACTCTTCTTCACCTTCTTCCGAGGACCATGTTCCCCTGTCCCGGCGGCAAGCCATCAACCGGGCCTCCACCAGGGGTCGCCCGGTAGCTGCCGGTCCTCCTCCTAGGGCTAGGGCGGAATCCCCGGAAAGGGTCACCTCCTCCATAATCAGGCAGGAGCTAGCCAACATAAGGGCTCGGTTTGGAGTTTCGAGCAGTGTCCGACTGTTCGTCCCCACCCCCGATGACAGGGTGACGTCTTCTCGTCCTAGACGGATTGCCCTATACGAGGCGTTCCTGAAGGGGGGCCTTCGACTACCTCTCCATCCCTTTCTCGTCAATCTCTTCGACCTTTTCTCTTTGGCACCCGCCCAACTGGTTCCAAACTCCATTCAGACTATCTGTGGCTTCTTAGTGTTGTGCCACCTCCATGGGATAGAGGCTAGGGTCTCCCTTTTCTACAGCTTCTACACCCTTAGCAACAGTCGGGCTGATGCTGTAGCCCCGGCCCAATCGAACCCTCTGATTAGGTCTCCCTACGCCTGTCAAGGGGTGGAAGACCCGATTCTTTTTTGTCAACCTCGAGGGAGTGAGGGCGAGGTCAGGGGACCTCGATACACAATCGAATAAGAACTCGATGGTGGTCCCGAGGGGTAGGAAGGCCTTTGGGCAGTTGCTGATGGCAGTGGTCCCTCGTTGCAATTAGCTTTTGTCCGAGGAGAACCTTCAGCTCGCGGGCATTCTCCCGAGCACAGTGAGAAGCCAAGGGCACTTCCCACCTCCTTCTCTTTTTTTTTCTCTGACCAGCCTTCACTTGTGCAGACATGAGGCCACCGACCAAGATGTTGATGAGGGCGATCATGAAGAAGAGAAAGGCCAAAGTCGAGGCGAAAGGGTCGAAGAAGAAGTCCCGCCCCCATGCCCCTTCCCCTCAGCCAATGGCCAGCAGGCGGGCAAGGGGTCGGTCCTTCATCCTTATAGCCACCCATCCCACCGAGTGCCCCGCCAGCAACCCTGGCAATTGACCTGACTGTCTACACCTCACCAGAGCCATGAGTTGCAGCAACCCTTCGAGCGCCGAACTGGTCGCCGCTAGAGTCGGGCTGTCGGAGCCTATGGTCAAGCCATCCCCAGAGTAAGGCCCACCCACAGACAGAAGCGCAGCGGCATCCAGCCCCTCAGCCTCGTTCGACCCTAGGGGAAGAAGGGCTGGTGGGATGAACCCCCCGTGGGTGTCTCTCGCCTACAACGGTCGTACCGCCGAATGACTAATGGCGAGAGTATGCCTGCCGAGCTCCAGGCGGAGTTTTGCCAGTTGGATGCTCCCGCCATCCTTCAAGATGCTTTCGCATTGCACCTCTAGGTAGGTAATTCTTTTTCCTTTTGGTTTCTATTTTTTTGAGTACTAACCAGGGTCTTCCTTGTGCAGGCGGTCAACTTCCTATCGGCTCTGAGGGACACTGCCTTCCGAAGTCATCATGCCCATCAGGTGACCTTGGCCACCATGGCTAGGGCCGAGGAGGCTGAAAGTGCTATGGAGGCAGCCCGATGGAGGCCGAAGTGACCGAGAGGGCACTGGGGACCGTCCAAAGGGAGGCAGAGGAGGCGACAAAAACCCTGGTGCTGTTCCAGGCGAACGTTGAGGAGGCCAAGTGGCAGGGAGCGGCTGACATGGGGCATGGTCATGCTGCTAAAGCTGAGCTAGGGGACTGCCGACTCTGGTTGGAGATGACAATCCAGGAGGCCAAGGAGTTTGAAGGCTGGGCAGAGGGTGCCGAGGAGATCGCTCGGAGGGCCGATGCCCAAGCTGCTGATGCCTTGCTCGAGCGGACGAGGCCCTACGGAGAGCCAGGGCCACAGAGAAGAGGGCCACAGTGGCAGAGCTGGTGGCGGCAGAGTCCGTGGAGCACTTCCGAGGCTCCATCGCCTTCGTCGAGGAGGTCATGGAGGGCTCCGCTGATGCCTACCTCCAGGGCTTCCGCGATGGGATGGAGAAGGCTGCGCAAGTCTCCAAGATCACCAGCCTTTGGGACATCGAGCCGGATGCCTGGGAAGGACTGGAAGACACTCTGGGGGATGGGTCGGCACCGGCCAATGCCTAAGAGCCCTTCTCAGTGCACTTTGTTGTTTTTTAATTTTTTGTACCCAAGTCTGACATGAGTCGGCATTTTGTAAACATTCAAAGTAGTGAAAATGATCCCTTTTTGTTGAAATCTATCTGAGGGCTAACTATTTACATAGTATACTTTCCCCTTCAGCTTGCCATAATAGGACCCTTGATAGGCCTGCGTTGGCACTAGGGGACATCGTGTGTCTGCTCACCGCGAGCAATTCTGTGACTTAGTTGCTACGTAGGATTGGGTCCTAGTGGGAGTGCTGAGGCCGGCCTTAAAGCCTCCCTTTATAAGCCCAAGTTCGACGTCGAAGGTGTGAGTCTCATGATGAGCTTGTAGCATCGAGCGGTGATCGGGCCTCTTGTGCTATCCGAGGTCGTTCCTTGGGTGCCAAGTCGACCTCGGGTTTCCCGCACTGATTGAAGTAGGGCTTTTCGCACCGAGCTAGTCTCGGGCTCATAGGGTCGGCTAGAGTCAAGCTCCGGTGCTGAGCCAGCCTTGGGCTTTCGGTGTTGAGCTAGCCTCAAGCTTTCGATGCCGATCGGAGTCAGGCTTCGGTGCCAAGCTGGCCTTTGGCTTTCAATGCTGATCGGAGTTAGGCTTTGGTGCCGAGCTGGCCTCGAACTTTTGGTGCCAACCAGAGTCGGGCTTTAGCGTCGAGCTGGCCTTGGGCTTTTTGTGTTGACTGGAGTCGGGCTTTAGTGTCGAGCTAGCCTCGAGCTTTCCATGCCGACCGGAGTTGGGCTTTCAGTGCCAATCGGAGTCGTGCTTTGGTGCCGAGCTGGCCTCGGGCTTTCAGTACCGACCAAAGTTGGGCTTTGGTGCCGAGCTGGCCTCAGAATTTCGGTGCCGATCGGAGTCGGGCTTTGGTGTCGAGCTGGCCTTGGGCTTTCAGTGCTGACCAGAGTCAGGCTATGGTGCCGAGCTAGCCTCGGGCTTTCTGTGCTGACCAAAGTCAGGCTTTCAGTGTCGACCGGAGTTGGGCTTTAGTGCCGAGCTGGCCTTGGGCTTTCGGTGCCGACTGAAGTCGGGCTTTAGTGTCGAGCTGGTCTTGGGCTTTCGGTGCCGATCGAAGTCGGGCTTTGATGCCGAGCTAGCCTCGAGCTTTCGGTGCTGACTGGAGTCGGGCTTTTGTGCCGAGCTGGCCTTGGGCTTTCAGTGCCGACTGAAGTCGGGCTTTGTGCCGAACTCGCCTCGGGCTTTCAGTGCCGATCGGAGTTGGGCTTTGGTGTCGAGCTGGCCTCGGCTTTCAGTGCCGATAGGAGTTGGGCTTTGGTGCCGAGTTGGCCTTGGGATTTCGGTGCCGACCAGAGTCAAGCTTTGGTGCCAAGCTGGCCTCGGGCTTTCGGTGCCGACTGGAGTTGGGCTTTCAATGCCGATCAGAGTTGGGCTTTGGTGCCGAGCTGGCCTTGGGCTTTCAGTGCCGATCGGAGTAAACTTTGGTGCCGAGCTGGCCTTGGGCTTTTGGTGCCGACCGAAGTCGATCTTTGGTGCCGAGCTAATCTCGGGCTTTCAGTGCCGACTAGAGTCGGGCTTTGGTGCCTAGCTGGCCTCGGGCTTTTCGGGCCGATCAGAGTCGGGCTTTCAGTGTCGACCAAGTCGGGCTTTGGTGCCGAGCTGGCCTCGGCTTTCAATGCCGACCGAAGTCGAGCTTTGGTCCGAGCTGGAGTTAGGCTTTCGGTGCTAACCGGAGTCGAGCTTTAGTGTCGAGCTGGCCTTGGGCTTTTTGTGCCGATCAAAGTCGGGCTTTCAGTGCTGACCAGAGTCGAGCTTTGGTGCTGAGCTGGCCTCGGGCTTTCGATGCCAACTGGAGTTGGGATTTGGTACCGAGTTGGCCTTGGGCTTTTGGTGTCGACCGGAGTCTGGCTTTCAATGCCGATCAGAGTTGGGCTTTGGTACCGAGATTTTAGTGCCGATCGGAGTTTGGCATTGGTGCCGAGCTGGCCTCAGGCTTTCGGTTCCGATCGGAGTTAGGCTTTGGTGCTGAGCTGGCCTTGGGCCTTCAGTGCTGAATGGAGTCAGGCTTTGGTGCCGAGCTGGCCTCGGGCTTTCAGTGCCGACCGGAGTCAGGCTTTCGTGCCGAGCTGGCCTCGCTTTTAGTACCAACCAGAGTTGGGCTTTGGTGTCGAGCTTGCCTCGGGCTTTCGGTGCCGACCAGAGTCGGGCTTTGGTGCCAAGCTAGCCTCAGGCTTTTCATGCTGATCGGAGTCGGGCTTTCAGTGCTGACCGGAGTCGGGCTTTGGTGCTGAGCTAGCCTCGGGCTTTCAGTGCCGATCGGAGTCGAGCTTTGGTGCCGAGCTGACATCGAGCTTTCGGTGCCGACAGGAGTCAGGCTTTGGTGCTGAGCTGGCCTCGGGCTTTTGGTGCCGATTGGAGTCGGCTTTGGTAGGGGTGCAACTCGGGCTCATGAAACTCGGATTTTCCTCAACCCTAACCCTATATTGTAAAATATCAACCCTAACCCTATTTGTAAAACCTCAACCCTAACCCTATTTTTAAAAATCGGGTTCGGGTTGAGTTTCGGGTTGGAATTCAGGTTGATGGAAAAAAAAATATAACAATCTGAAATAAACAATCTTAACATTGCACAAATAAGATAAAGTTTGAAACAAATAAGCTTCACATTGTACAAACAAGTTGAAGTTTGAAACAAACAAGTTTCACATTTCAAATTGCACGTCTAAAAATATACATCTTTTACATAAGACTAAACAAAAAAAGTACATTCTTAAACCAAAACATATCCAAAGTAATCCAGATGTTGCATAACATTTCAATAGCCACCATATGCATTGATGAAGTCATCTTTATCCTTCGGTAGAAAATATTAAGACGATATAAAGAGCCAGCTAGAAGACCACATAAGTCTGGTATGAGAGATCTTTTCCAAGTAGCGAGACTGCATTCGCCATCTAAAGCTCTCTGATTTTTTACTCATCACTCCTTTCCCAGATGTTTTAGTTTTCTGCTCATCACCTCTTCCCAGATGCTTTCATAAAATTTTGGCAAACTTCATATTAGAAGTTACAAATGTCTCAAAGAAGATAATTAAAAAAATAAAGATACTAGTTTGGCCACCAACATTACATCATAAAATGCAATGGTTTAAAGGTATATTGCTCATTTTAAAAGGTAATGAAGGTTCTGATGGAATGTTCATACCAAGAATCATCACTTCCAAAAATCATTGTCAGCTCTACATTTCTTTAAACCTAACAAACAAGACTAAATCATCACTTCCACAACACCAATGGGCCTACCGCTTGCGGCTTTGCGGGTTCGGATTTTCTCGGGTTCGGGTTGACTGCAACCCGAAACCAGCCGAAGTTGCAAATTGGTCCGGGTTCAACTCGGATCTTTCGGGTTTGGGTTAAGCAAACTAAAGTTTGAGTACCGCTACAAATTGGGTTCGGCGGGCTGGGTTTGGGTTGAGCCTGGCCCAAGTTGCACACCTAGGCTTTGGTGCCGAGCTGGCCTCAGGCTTTCGGTGTTGATCTGAGTCGGGCTTTGATGCCGAGCTAGCCTCAAACTTTCGGTGCCGATGGAGTCGGGCTTTGGTGCCAAGCTGGCCTCGGGCTTTCAGTGCCAATTGGAGTCGGGCTTTGGTGCCGAGCTGGCCTCTGGCTTCAGTGCTAACCGGAGTCGGCTTTGGTGCCGAGCTGTTCTCGGGCTTTCAGTTTCGACCGGAGTTGAGCTTTGGTGCGGAGCTAGCCTCGGCTTTGGCTAAAAAGATGGGTTACTCGAATACATCTTTATTAGTCGAGAATATGAGACATGTAAGTCCAGAAGAATGCAAACGCTTAACCCAATGTTAAAAGGGGTACATTACTGGTAGTACCAACGGAGGTTGTCAGAATTCCAGGTCCGAGGGAGACTTCCCATCCAGTCCTTCGATTCGATACGCTCCATGGTAGAGGGCTTTGGTGACCTGATAGGGTCCTTCCCAATTTGGTGACAGCTTGCCTCCTTGCATCGGCTTTGAGACCTTGGCCCGTCTAAGGACTAGGTCCCTTGGCAAGAACGTCCTGGGATGGACACGGGCATTGTAGTACCTGGCGGTTCACTGTTGTAGGCAGCCATCCTAAGCTACGCCCAGTCACGTACCTCCTCCACAAGGTCAAGGTTGGCCCGCAGCTGGCTCAAGTTGTCCTCCTCATCATAAGACTCCGTTCGGGGCCTGGAACGCCAATCTCCATAGGGATGACAGCTTCTGACCCAAAGACGAGGCTGAATGGGGTCTCCCGGTGGGAGCCCATGGTGTCGTGTGATAGGCCCATAGCACGTTGGAGAGTTCTTACACCCATCTCCCTTTGAAGTTGTCCAGCCGCACCCTAAGTCCTTGGAGGATAGTGTGATTTGTCACCTCGGCCGCTCCGTTGGTCTGGGGTTGATCAACAGAGGTGAACCGCTGATGGATGCCCAACTTGGTGCAGAATCCTCTAAAGGGATCATTGTCGAATTGCTAGCCATTGTCGGTGATAAGGGTATGCAGCAGTCCAAACCGTCAGATTATAGATTTTCAAAAAAGGACCTTACCTTGCTTTCGGTGATCTTAGCCAGCACCTCGGCCTCGACCCACTTAGTGAAGTGGTCAACGACAACCAGCAGAAACCAGCGCTGGCCGAAGGCTGGAGGAAACGGTCCTAGGATGTCCATTCCCCATTGTACGAAGGGCCATGGGGCCGCCAGGGGGTTCAGCTGAGAAGTTGGCTACTGCTGGATGTTGGCGTATCGTTGACAGCTATCCCACCTCCGAACTAGCTTGGAGGCATCCTCCTTCATTATGAGCCAGTAGTATCCTTGGCGCAAGGCTTTGTACGCTAGCGCTCTGCTCCCAGGTGACTCCAACAGATGCTCTCGTGGATCTCTCGGAGGATGTAATCGACTTCCGTAGGGCCAACACACCTAAGAATTGGGTATGAGAAGGACCTTCAGTAGAGCCGCCTATCCATCATCAAAAATTTGGGAGCTCGCCGCTTTAGTAGCCTGGCCTCCATCGGGTCTTCGGGGAGGGTGCCATGGTTAGATACCAAATGTAAGCATCCATCCAAGAAGGCTCCTAGGTGACCTGCAGGGACTCCTCTGCAGCTTTGATACTCGAGACCTCTAGGTGCTCTACGTATGTTCTCCCCAGAGCCCCATCGGCCGAAGTGGCCAAACGGGATAACGCATCAACTCTGGCATTCTCACCCCTGGGAATGTAACTGACACGGAAGTAAGCAAAAAGGGAGGCCTGGAATTTGACCTTACTCAAGTAACGGGACATGGTGAGATTTTGGGCCTCATATTCTCCCGCAACTTGCCCGAAGACAAGCTGAGAGTTAGTGAATGCTCTGAGATGCCTTGCTCCAAGCTCTTCGGCCAGCTTCATTCCCGCTAGCAAGGCTTCATACTCGCTTGATTGTTGGTGGCGGGGAAAAGAAAATGGAGAGAGTACTCCACCACATCTCCCTTGAGCTCATGAGAATGAGCCCGGCTCCGCTCCCCTAGGAGTTAGATGTGCCATCCACATGAAGAATCCAGTCATCCTCTCCTGCCTCCGTCGTCATGTCTGGGGGCTTTGAGTGCGGTTCCTTCGGCTACTTCTTGGCCCAGGTGCATTCGACTAGGAAGTTAGCTAGCACTTGGGACTTCATTGCTGATCTCGGCTAGAAGGATAGGTCAAACTCTCCTAGCTTGATGGCCTATTTCGCTAGTCAGCCAGAGGTGTCAGGACGAGATAAGATCGTTCGGAGGGGCTGGTCCGTAAGCACCACAATAGGGTGGGCTTGGAAATAAGGCCTGAAATGCTGAGCGGAGACGATCAGGAAAAAAAGATCTTTTTGGTTCTGGAGTACCTGGTCTTTGCATCATGGAGAACCTTGCTAGTGTAATAAACTGGCCTCTGCATCCTGTCTGCATCCATGCGGACGAGCAGGAGCTGACGACCTCGGGGGAAGCCATAAGGTAGAAGAAAAGATCCTCCCCACCTCGCGGTTTATACAACAACGGTGGAGTGGACAGGAATTCCTTTAGCTCCTTGAAGGCTTCTGACACTCCTTTTTCCACTCGAAGCCATTGACCTTGCGCAGTGCCCTGAAGAAAGGCTGGTACCTTTCTGTCGACTTGGACAGGAAGCGGCTTAAGGCTGCCACCCTCCATGTCAAGCGCTGCACCTCCTTGCTAGCCAGGGCCTCATGTCAAGGATGGCTCGGATCTTATCGGAGTTTGCCTCAATCCTCTGCTGCATCACCATGAAGTCCAAGAACTTTCCTGCTGTAACTTCAAAAGCGCACTTACGGGGGTTCAGCCTCATCTATAACTGGCGGAGATTACTAAAGGTCTCCGTTAGGTTAACAACATGGTTAGCAGTACGGATACTCTTGGTTAGCATATCGTCCACGTACACCTCCATGTTACGTGCAATCTGGTCCTCAAAGTCCTTGTTTATCAGCCTCTGATAGGTGGCCCAGCATTCTTTAGTCCGAAGGGTATTACCTTATAACAGTATATGCCCTTCTCAGTCATAAATAAAGTAGCCTCCTCGTCCGTTAGGTCTATCTTGATTTGGTTATATCCTGAGAAGTCATCCATGAAATTGAGGGTCTCGTGGACAAATATGGCATCCACCAGCTGATCAATCCAAGGCAACGGAAAGCTATCCTTGGGGCATTCCTTGTTGAGATCGGTGAAGTCAACACACATCCTTCAGCTCCCGTTGGCTTTGTGAACCATTACCACGTTGGCCAACCAGTCGGGATAGTGGACTCTCGGATGTGCCGATGGCCACCAGCTTGCAAACCTCCTCATCAATGGCCTTCTGTCGGTTGAGAGTGAAGCTCCTCTTCTTCTGTCGGACGGGTCAGCACCCTGGGTTGATGTTGAGTTGATAGGTAATTACCTCCCCGGGTATACCCGGTATGTCAGACGCCGACCATGCAAAGATGTAGAATTGGCCTGCAGGAAAGTGAGAAGTTGATCGCGCACCTCCCTCGGGAGTAGGGCCCTGATCTAGACTATTTTCTCGGGTCCTCCCCTAACGGAAGGTCAGTATGTGCTCGGCCGACTCCCCTCTCCTCTTCAAGTTTCGGGGGTCGAGTGATTCTGGTGCTGGTGCAGCCATCACCCCCTGAGGGCTGGGGGTTGTATGATAATAGAGTGGTATTGGATTCCGCTCTCCTCGCATCTCTCTGACCCCTTTGCTGGTAGAAAACCTCATGAGCAGTCTCTTGGTAGAAATGACGGCGTCCAAAAGGTTCAGACCGGGTCTCCCGAGGATGGTGTTGTAGGCCAGGGAAACCTGAACAACTAGAAAATTAATGAAGACCATGCTTTGATACGGTGGCATCCCGGCAGTGACCGGAAGGGTGATCTCCCTTTCAACCCATGGAATCCCCAGTGAAGCCCATCAAGGGTGTGGTGATAGGCCGAAGGGAGCTAGGGGCAAGTCCATTCGAACAAAGGCATCATAACTCAAACATCAATTGAGCTCCACTGTCAACTAAGATTCTTTTTATAGGGTGCTTTGCGATCGTCATGGACACAACAATGCTATCATCATTGTTATTAACCACCCTCTCTAAGTCCCTTTTAAAGAAGGAAATTACAGAATCAGGTCCCTCATCCTCCCATGGCCTCTTGGAGGCATTGCCTGCCCCCCAAGAAATCATAGCCACAATCTTCTCGGTTGGGGCATTATCGATGTTGACCTGAGGTGGTGGAGGTGCCGATGGGCTGGGTGCACTCGGGTTCCCCCTTTGGGCGAACTTCCCCAGGTGGCCATGCTGGATGAGATCCTCAATCACCTTCTTCAGCTGATGACAGTCTTCGGTGTCGTGGCTGTGGTCTCGGTGGAAGCGGCAGTAGAAATTTTTGTTATGGAGGGTCTCTGGCTTCATGGAAGGAGGGCGCTGAAGATACGACTCGCCCTCGATCTCCATCAGGATGTGAGATATCGGGGCAAGCAAAGGGGTGAAGGGTCCCTCCCCTGGGAGAGTGCTCATGGTCGGTTGTCTAGTTGGCGGAGAGGCTCTGGCCTTCTGGGTTGAGCCTCAGCAGGCTTTGGACGGGCTTGCTTCTTTTCGAAACTCTCATCCGCCTCGCGCCAGGAGGAATTGGCCTCATCGACATGGATATACTTCTGCGTTCGGTTCAATAGTTCGGTATAAGAATCGGGCAGCTTCTTATCGAGAGTAGGCGAAGCGGAAGGGGCGGAGCCCTCGCTTCAAGGCCAGAGTGGCCACTGAGTCCTCGATGTTGTAGACCTCGAGGGCAGCTTCCTTGAATCGGGCAACGAAATCCCTTAGCGACTCACTGCTCCTTTGCTGGACGAAGAACAAGCTGTCCGCCACCAGTGAGATCTTCCGACATGCATCAAAGTGAGCCAGAAAGCCCTCTCTAGCTGCCGAAAGGAGTTGATGCTGTGTGGCGGTAGGCAGAAGTACCAAGCTCGGGCTGCCTTCCTCACAGTGGTGGGGAAGGTGATGCAAAGTAGTGAGTCGGTTGCCTCCTGGACCTGCATCAGGATCTTGTAACTCTCCAAGTGGTCTAGGGGATCGGTGGTGCCGTCGTACGGGTCCAGCTGAGGAAGGCAGAACCGGGTTGAGATCGGCTCCTCCATGATGCAGCGGGATAGCGGTGGATGATTGTCGTAATCTCTTGGAATTTTTCCTATTTGCCAATTTATTTACATGTAATTGCTTCTCATTGTTATCTCTTGGATTTGCTTTAAGTATGACTTATTTAGTACTTATGCTTAATTCTAATTGATATACTTTTTATATAAGCTTTAGTTTTAACTTTTAAAAACATAATTCATCTCCTTTCTCGGGTTTCCTTCGGGTTAACAAAGATCTTTGACATAATTGGCCTATTTCTAGCTATGGTCACCGGTCATCTTGATATGGGTGGAATGGTGGTCCTGAAGTCTTGTAGGTATGTGTATAGTCCTAGGCTAGATTGCTTGGTTGAGAGGGCATAGATTCTATCCATCCCAACTCAAATCCTTCCATATTTCTAGATGTTTAGCCTTTGATTTTGTGCTTCTCATCTTGCCACAAAGGTTAACAAGATGCTGGTTCTATATCAGACCCCAAACTCAGTTTTAACATCAAAGTGCTTTTTATGAAAAATACAAAGCATATTTTTCATCATTTTTTATAATAAGACAATATGTCATTATTAATATATAAAACTAAATAATTTTATAATACAATAATATTATTTAACTATAATTTTCTTTATTCATTAGGTATCAGATATGATTTGATTGCCATGAACTACTCTACTCCTCACACAAGTCCCAATGAAGCCTATCTTAGCTCATTCTTTGATTTTGAACAGATGAGTAAAATATCATGTTTGCTAACTACTTAGTAAAAATCCCACATACCACTATAATTAATATAAATATAAAAATAACCAAGTGTCAATGCTTAAACCATGGGGAATATTAAAAATTATGTAATATACACCTAGTGCTTAAATAAACTAAGGCATGCGGATATATATAAATAATTAAACATTTTTCATTAGTTTTATAATAGGACAATATATCGTTATTAATATTTAAAACTAAATAATTTCACAATATATAATATTATTTAATTATAATTTTCTTTATTCATTAGGTGTCAGATATGATTTGATTACCATTAACTACTCTACTCCTAACTCGATCAAGTCCCAATGAATCCTATCTCGGCTCATTCTTTGATTTTGAAAAGATGAGTAAAATACAATGTTTGCTAACTACTTAGTAAAAATCCAACACACCACTATAATTAATATAAATATAAAAATAACCAAGTGTCAATGCGAAAACTATGGGGAATATTAAAAATCATGCAATACACAACTAGTGCTCAAATAAACTAAGGTACACACATATATATCAACAATTAAACATTCAATTTAAATGATATTATATATTCATATACATAATTTATTCAATCAATAGAAATTTTCAATAAATAGAATAGGTACCTTCCCAACCCTCAATTTGCTTCCATAGTGAATGTACTCATTGCTCCAATCGTATGACAAATGCAAGCCTAATAAAATGATGATTAAAGAATGCTTTGTTTTGTAATACGAAATGCTTGCTCTATAGAGAAGCTAGATCATTATGAAAGTTGCATGATAAGCAAATTCTTATACTGAGGTAGGACACTATAAGGCTAATAATGAGGAGGCATCACTTCTCAAACATTTAAAAACATATTTGGGCCACATTCTTTAAGGAGTAGATATTCATGTCTAATGAAGTTATGGTTTTATGCATAGTTTACATGAAATTAAAGTAATGGTGGTACAAACAAGAAAGCAACAATAGGCATGGCTTATTAAAGAAGATAGAGACTGTGGTGGTACAACCTAGAACTCAACAACTTACCACCTCCACAATGCCATAAGAGAATGATCAATGGTGACAACAACTCAAAAGGCTATAAATGATGTCACGTCTCAACTTAGAAAGATTATAGCCCAAATATCTATGGAATAGGTCTTTTTTTAACATATTCTGAATTATTATTGCTAGCAACCATGTTGGAAAATGTATTAGTAGAGGCTAACCATATTGGAAAATGTGTTGGTGAAGGCTATGTTAGCTTACGAGGAGGCCAAAGTGTTCTGTACGTACTTAACTAAGATGGAAGTTGAAAGAGTAGATAGAAGTTGGATAGTAAAGAAAAAGGAGTTTAGGATGAGAGCAAATAACTGTAATCTTGACTAGTCATGGATAATCAATAAGCCATTATTATGACCATAAGGTTTTTTATACTTTGACCTATGAGACAATATAGCAATTATGTAGCTATGGGATAGAAATAGCACTGACATGCAATAAGGACTTACACATTCACAAATTGCAATATATATTATGGTGAGATGAACTATGATAGCTCATCGTATATTATGGTGAAGGCAAAAATGCTTTCAATACTTACCTAGAGCCTTCAAGTCATCCATTAACATCATTCCACTCTTTTTTTAAATTCTTTGGGCCTATTAAGAGACAAAATCTTACCAGATCCTCTAGTTATTCACGAGTTAGATAGATGATGTAGAAGCATTAGTTATATCAAACTTGAGATTATTGTAGAATGGTTGCACGGAACTCATCAGTTCACAGACTCCAAGACATCATACCACGTGTTTGTGAAGGCCTTGGATCCATATGAACTGATGAGGGATAGAATTATCATTACGTTGATAACCGTGCGAAGGGGCTAAGATCAGCCCCTTCCTCCCGCCCACTACAATATGCCCCCGAGGAACGAGCTAAACTAATGTGGTCCAACAGGTCGAGCAACCCATAGCTCGGCTTTCCCCGAGCTTCCCGAGCTACCTATAGCTCGGCTCCCCGAGCTACCTATAGCTCGGCTCCTCCAAGCTACCTATAGCTCGGCTCCCCCGAGCTTCCCGTAGCTCGGCTCCCCTGAACTTCCTATAGTTTGGTTTTCCCCGAGCTCCCCGAGCTACCTATAGCTCGGCTTCCCTGAGCTACCTATAGCTCGCCCCCCCCCCCCACCGAGCTTCCCGTAGCTCGGCTCCCTCGAGCTGCCTATAGCTCGACTTTCCCCAAGCTGCCTATAGCTCGGCTCCCCGAGCTTCCTATAGCCCGGTTTTCCCTGAGCTACCTATAGCTCGGATCCCCTGAGCTTCCCATAGCTCGGCTCCCATGAGCGATCCGTGACTTGACACTCACCTCCATGGAATCCGACGCGGAAGAGCCTAGGCCCATCGTAACAGAATTCCGAACAAAGAATCATGTCGAGGAGTGGGCTAGGGTCTAGTATAACTGCCTAGGACCCACGCATCTATCAGATCCCAGGCCATCAAAGAGTTCTCTCAGCCGTCGATCCTTCAACAAACAAGATACGGATCCCACCGGCCTTGCAATGGCCTGATTCGAATCGTTCCCGTATCCTAACAACCTTCGAACCTTTCAGAAGGCACTCAAGATCCTGGTGATTGCCTATAAATACGACACCCCCAGATTCTCTCAGGTATGCGCTCACAGCCCCTGGCTCACTTTCACTCTCCTCCACTGCTCGTCGGTGCCCCCTGGAGAGACTTCCCGGAGAGATCCCTCTCCTCATTTTCTATTGCTCACCGATCCCCACTGACTTGAGCATCGGAGGGTCTTCCGTGGAGGGCCACCCCTAACGCCTCTCGCGCGAGGACTTCTGTGCAGGTCCGCCCAGAAGACCGACTGCGCCCGAGACGGAGGACAGATCCCGGTGGCAACAGATTGGCGCTAGAGGAAGGGCCCTCAAGTCCCGTTAAAACTTGAAGAAAGGAGACAAGGATCTCGATCTGGATAGAACCTCTCCAATGGCTAATCGGAGAAGAGAAACCTCTGAAGCCCAGGACCAGGTCGTCACTCAAAGACCTGATCCGATAGGCAATACGATGCCGCAGCCTCTGCCAGTTGAGACCCACCCCATCACCACCAGCCATCCCGATGACCCAGGACCAGTTCGCCATGCTGGTCCAGCAGGTCCAAGCCCTAACCCACCTGGTTCAGGAGCATTTCGCAGCTGCCCTGCTCCACACCTTCATGGGGAGGCCGCAGCTCCTTCCTCTCCGGCCACCTCCTCCTCTGGTCCGCATGAAGCCACGGACCCCCCACACCAACCCAAAGGGGACAAACCGGTCCCGCGAGGCGGCTGTAACAGGGATCCTCCCAGATCTCGACGAGCCCGGACCCTTTCCCCTGTGTCCTCCCACCATGATTCAATGCCGTCCCTGCGCTCTCCCCGTCCAGCTCCTCTTACTTCTGAAGAGGAGATCCATCGACAAATCTTGGAGATGCGTCAGGAACTGAATGCCGCCAAGCAGGCCCATCCGCCTCAGCCCAAGGCGGAGCAGGGCATCCCTTTCTCCAAAGGGATTATGGAGGAAGTGATTCCCTCCCATGTCAACTACCCACCGTCGAGCCCTACCATGGCTCTTCTGACCCGGATGATCATCTCAGCAGCTTCCGGTCAATAATGATGTTCCACGGAGCATCCGACGCAATCCTCTGCCGCGCCTTCCCCTCCACCCTCAGAGGATCTGTCCGAACCTGGTTCAATGCCTTGAAATCAGGTTCCGTTGATTCATTCGATAAGCTGAGCCGTCTTTTTATTTGCCAGTTTGTCAGTAGCCGCCGTCACCGGCGGAGATCCGACTCCCTCTCCGAAGTTAAGCAGAGAGAGGGGGAGTCCTTGAGAAACTACCTTGGCGCTTCAACAAGGCCATGCTAGAGGTGGACCACCTTAATCATGAGAAGGCTATGTCCGCCTTGGCGGGGGGAGTTTCGAAGGAGAGCGACTTCTACCTGGCGATGGAAGTCAGCTACCCCTCAAACCTCTCCGATATGATGGCCCTGGCAGACAAATACGCTAGGGTCGAAGAATCGCGGAGAGTTGCCCGCGTCGAGCTGGCGAAGAAGAAAGAGCCCAAAGGTCCCGACAGGCACCGATCCGTCCGTCGGCCAAGTCCACCTCGTCGCCAAAGAGCTCCCCCATCGCCGCCGAGAAATCGCTTCCGAAGCCTGCCCAAGCGATTCGAACACCATATTAGAAAATGTGTTGGTGAAGGCTATGTTAGCTTACGAGGAGGCCAAAGTGTTCTGTACTTACTTAACTAAGACGGAAGTTGAAAGAGTAGATAGAAGTTGGATAGTAAAGAAAAAGGAGTTTAGGATGAGAGCAAATAACTCTAATCTTGACTAGTCATGGGTAATCAATAAGCCATTACTATGACCATAAGGTTTTTTATACTTTGACCTATGAGACAATATAGCAATTATGTAGCTATGGGATAGAAATAGCACTGACATGCAATAAGGACTTACACATTCACAAATTGCAATATATATTATGGTGAGATGAACTACGATAGCTCATCGTATATCATGGTGAAGGCAAAAATGCTTTCAATACTTACCTAGAGCCTTCAAGTCATCCATTAACATCAGTCCACTCTTTTTTTAATTCTTTGGGCCTATTAAGAGACAAAATCTTACCAGATCCTCTAGTTATTCACGAGTTAGATAGATGATGTAGAAGCATTAGTTATATCAAACTTGAGATTATTGTAGAATGGTTGCATGGAACTCATCAGTTCACGGACTCCAAGACATCATACCATATGTGTTTGTGAAGGCCTTGGATCCATATGAACAAAGTCGCATCTTCTTCATAACACTAATATCTACGAAGAGAAGGGGTCTAGCATAAGATCATAAACTTAAAAAATGCATATTCAGATAATGACATCTGATTTAGTGAAAGAAGAGTCTTTTTTGCCAAAGAAAAGTGTTGATTAAGGAAAAGAATTGGTGAGTTTGGTCCCATATTATATTAATTGTCATCTACTTACTTTACCATCCCAATGAAGTATACTATAGTATGATCTAGTGGAGTTTTCTCAATTCCAATAAAAAAATCCATAGAGTTCATTCTCATCAGAAAAGAAAATGTGAACCTTAAGCCAAAAGAGCCATGAGTTGGACAATAAGCAATTTTACCGACTGACGTTTTCCTTTCTATCTGTCAAAGAAAGGGTAAAGTCAATAGGCTATTCCCAAATTTAGAATTAGAAGAAGCAATAGGATGTTCACCATCAAAAAGGTATGGGATAGCCTTCTCTCTTTAAGCTTTCTTCGAAAATATATTTTGCTTAACTTGGCTCAATAGCTTTATTTTCATAAATGCTCTCATATGTAGCTTAAGTCAAGTCTAGTCTTATGTAGTGAAGATTGTTAAGCAATCATTGCTCGTCTTTCCAAAACTTATTGATAAGGAACATGTTGGAGTGTATTGAATAGTATAGAACCACGACCCAAGGTAGAAGAGAGAATGGATTTCATCACATTATGTAATAAATATTAATCATGCCAAAATCCTCTAACCAAGCTGGCTCTAAAATGACTAAGTCACCTACAAACCTTGGAGTCAAATGCTAAAGAAAAAATCCTCTAATCATACCTTCCTGATGATAGGCCAATATATCAATGCTCCCATCTTTGGAACACCAACCATAATAAGAAAAGGAGAGGATTATAACTAATCAACAGCTATACTCTTAACTAGATGGCGCTAGTTTGATGCATAAACTAGATGAATCATTCAAAAATGGTAATAACTGATCCCCATCACCACTGCCATTCCCAAGTTTGAAGTTGTTAAATGGTCATAGAATACATGATCAGACCATTAAAGACTATCATCTTTTATGGAAACCCAATTATCTTAGTGAAATATATTCATAGAGTTGTACAAATAGAAAGGATGATCAAGAATTGGACTATTCTCTTATCTTAATCATCTCAGGCTTCTTCAAAGACTCCATTAAGTTCTCTAGCTAGGAAGATGACTACTAAGATAGCTACCACTTCCAACTAGCTAACATGGAAGAAGAAACTCAACTAGGTGTCGTTGAGTTCCATCTTCCTAATTAGAAGCAATCTAGATGTGACTTATCTCAAAAAACACCTTCCAACGATTATGATCTTCTGCAAAAATTAACGATCATCGAAGGCATAACTAACAATACTAGAGTTGATGATGAGTATGGGGGCATAAGGGCCATGGTCCCAACAAAGGTCAGATTATCCTCCCTTAGCCTTATCCATAAGTGAACTCCAACCTCAAATAAAATATATCATCACATTCCTAAGGGAAAGGATATCAACTTTGCTAAAAGATTGAGCCCAAAAATCTCCGCTTAGTCTTCACTCCTTGTGATATATTTAAGAAGTATACTATTGTGTTGTTTTTCTAGAGGAGAAGAACCAATGATTTGTCCCAACTACAATAGTCAACTAAAATTCTTCAGCTAATAAGGCAGAAGAGCTGTGCAATAATACTATAAGAAAAATCAATTTTAGCGACGCTAAAATACGTCGCTAAATCCATTTAGCGACGCAATTTGATCATCACTGTGAACTTCATCGCAAACAGCAATCCTTCGTAATTGCGTCACTAAATAGCGATACCTAGCGATGCAAAAAAAATGCATCACTATTTTGCGACTAAACTGAAGTCGTCGCAATTTAGCGACGCATTAGCGACTCACGATTGCGTTATAATATTGCGACTAATTGCATCACAATATCGCAATGCAAATATGCGTTGCAATATTGCGATACAATTATATGCATCGCAAAATATATAATTTAATATTTTTAAAAAAATAATTGCAACGAAAAACTTTCATCGCAATAGCGCTACTAATTAATTTTTTTATTAAATTTAAAATATTATAAATTAAAGCTCTTAATATAATTTTATTGCGTTCAAATATTGATCAAAACATTATCATTAAATATCCAAAAATATTAATCAAAACATTCATCACAAAATTTTTAATAATATATAATAATTTAATATATTAATACATCAAGAATCCACACTATCACCATGATCACGGGAAGGTTGCGGAGGATGGAATGAACCCTGCGACATGAGGCGAACCAAATCCTGCATCTGGTGCATCTGCTCTCTCATGTCTACAAGCTCCTGCCGAACCACCTATCGAACCTCCTCTGTAATAGATCTTTAAATGTCATCTAAATGCTCGGTAAGAATATCGCCAGGATAGTGCGAGCTGGAGCCCTGATGGAGAAAAATCTAGAAGCTTTAGTGCCCAGACCGTAGACCCTACGGTCTCGCGGCTGGGCACCAACAGCTTCCAAAAACACACGTCGACTCTTCTGTGGTGAGAGTTCGACGGGCGGCCCCCCATCAGTGGAGTTGACTTGCGATGACTGGGACTAAAGCTCCTCGACTCGTGCCTTTAAATTATAGAATCAATGATAAATGAATCATTATATGAACCTGAATAAAATTTTAAAAATTAAACAGATACAATATAAGGCTAATTTCTTACTGCAACCTTCTGTGATCATGCATCGACCCAGGAACTGTCCTTCTCGGTGTGTATCGCCTTAAATAGGCGAAACTCACCAGGATCTCTGCCCTCCTGCTCAGACTACAAAAGCAAAAGAAATAATATAAATGTAAGTATTTGCAAATGACTAAATTAGTAATTATTTATATTTTCTTACCATACAGCGTCTGTGCTCCTGAATCGAAATGGACCTCGCAGTATGGCAGGAGAGACCTATGCCATGATCGTCTTTCTCGGATCGGCAGTTCATAGTGACTGAAGCGGACCTCCTTTGCGAGGCCTCAGACTACCACACATGCTGCCAGTCATGCCAAATACTCTCCGGTACATGCCCAAGATGCTCACCCGATCTCCTCCAACGATAAAGCATGTCGGAGTATCGGCGTGCCACAATAGCATTCCATGCTACCCTAACGGCATCATAGATGGCAGGGTCCCACATAAACTTTTTCTGCATTGAAATAAATAGTTAGTTTAAGAATATATTAAGATTAAAAAAATTTATATTAGTGATAAATTATATTTAATAAGTTTATCTTAAACTCTAAAAAATAAAACTCCCTCATGACCGCAAATACATGGTGCCAATCGTAGCTAGTGGGATCAGCGTGCATGCCTCTGGAATATGGAGCTGATCTGGCTCGATACAGAATGCTGCTCAATGAACCTATTAAAAAAAATACATATTTATAAGTAATTGACTTTAAAACATAAACATATATTTATAATTAGTATATACTTACACTCCATTAGCATCCAATCGAAGTACGGTGCGGCCGACATAGAAAGAACTTTAGAGGTTTGTGTCGATTGGCTATGAGACTCGAAGGCTATAGATCTGAACTCTCCACCTTTACTTCTCATGATGTGATCTGATGTGGTAGGGCTACGTCCCTGCTTGCTTTGTCCATCGATGGTAGATCTATCTCGGTCCGACATACTGAAAATACTAAAGATTCATGCAATATTGTTGACCCAATTGATGATTTTGATGATTAACAAAACTATTTGAGTATAACAATTGAAGGCTCTAATGATTTTGATTAAGTTTTTTAGATTATAAGTCGATTGAATGATCAAAATCAGGAGTTAAATCTTGTTCTGGATTGAATCTAATGTCTAGGTAAGATTGCAGACATTAGAGTCGACTCCGAGAATCACAGAGCCGACTCCAGTATCTGGCACGAAAGTTAGAGTCGACTCCGGGACTATGAGAGCCGACTCTATCAGAAACAACAGAACGTTAATTTTTCTGGCCCCGACTTAGAGTCGACTCCGGCTCTGTTAGAGTCAACTCCAGAAAAGTTTCTTGTCGACCCCAGAAAAGTCAGAGACGACTCCAGAATTAACGGATTAAAGTGTTTCGAGTTAGAGCCGACTCCAGAAAAGTTAGAGTCGACTCCAACCCACTTGGAACGAAAAATCAAATTGCCAGATCAGCTCTAACGGTAATATTTCTATTTTACTTTATTTCTAACAGATATATTTTATTGCAAGGTGCACTCTAACGGATAGTTTTCTTCCAAAAATGGTTTGAAAGAAATCTATAAAAAGGGAAGACTATCATTCAAAAACAAGAACGGAAAAAATAAAGAAGAAAAATGGAAATAGAGAAATTCCAATTCAAAAATCCAAAAAAGAGAGAGCCTGAATCTCAAGAGAAAAAACCTTCTAGCTCAAATCCACTCCACTCCAAAAAGCTCAAGAGGAATCCAAGGCATTCAAATCAAAGTTTTGGTGGATTTCCCAAATTGGAGAAAGAGGATCAGTTTCTTGCTTTTCAATCCTTCTCAACTGCTTCAACTGTGAAGAATCGGAGCTGAGGCTTGATTCAATCGAGCAAGGAGAAGAAGAAAAGAAGAAAAGCTCAAAAGCCAACCAACTACAAATCAGACTTTTCTAAACCTTGTTCATTTACTTGATTATTTGCTCATTGAGGAGCTGTATACTTGAAAACAATATTTCTTTTGTTTGTGTCTAGTTCAATCTGGGGATTGAACTAGTGGAGGTAGTCTTACCTCGGTACAAGCTTGGTATAGTTTGTGTTAGGGTTTTTGTGCTGGTGAGCCTGGAAAATCAGCTGGGTTCATTGTGATCCCGGGAAAATAACAAGTTTGAGTTGTGAGCTTATAAAACAACTCGGCTGTAATCAAGAAAGATTATAGTGTAGACCCAAGTGAATCTTGGGAGTGGACGTAGGTGTTGGATACACCGAACCACTATAAAATCTTTGTGTTTGCCGTGTCTCCTTTATCTCTATCTCTATCTCTATCTTATTGATTGTATTTTGTTTTTGCATCTACATTCACTTTCACTCACACTAAGCAAACAATATTTCAAAAGGTTTAAATTTTTTTTAAAGAACCCAATTCACCCCCCCCCCTCTTGGGTTGTCATCTGGGCCAACAATTGGTATCAAAGCTAGTGCTCATTAGATTTTGATCACACGATCAAGAGCTAAAGATCCAAATGGCAGTTCAAGTTGGATCATTTGCTGAAGGTCATTCTACGAATAGACCTCCACTGTTTAATGGTTCAAATTATTCATATTGGAAAGCTAGAATGAGGATATTCATTCAAGCTTCTGACTATGAACTATGGGGTGTTATAATTAATGGACCTAGTACACCCATACATGTTATTGATGGCACTATTGTTCCTAAGCCCGAAAGGGACTGGAATGATAATGATAGGAAGATGGCACAGCTTAACGCTAAAGCCATGAATGTTTTATATTGCTCTTTAGATGCAAATGAATTTAATAGAATCTTTACATGTAATTCTGCAAAGAAGATTTGGGATAGATTAGAGGTTACCCACGAGGGTACCAACCAAGTAAAAGAATCTAAAATTAATATTCTTGTTCATAAATATGAGTTGTTTAGCATGGAACAATCTGAAACCATTGCATGCATGTATACTAGATTTACAGATATTGTAAATGGTTTAAAAAGTCTTGGTAAGACATATACTAACTCAGAACTTGTTCGAAAAATTCTTAGGTCACTACCAAGATCATGGGAAGCCAAAATGACAGCAATCCAAGAAGCAAAGGACCTCAACACTCTGCCCTTAGAGGAGCTTCTAGGATCACTTATGACCCATGAGTTGACAATGAAGCAGCACGTAGAGGAGGACACAAAGAAGAAGAAAGTGATTGCCCTCAAAGCTGCAAAAGAAGAAGAGAGCAGCAGTGATGATGATGATGATGATGAAGAGACTGCTCTCTTAGCTAAAAAGTTTAAAAGATTCATGAGGAAAAAGAAACCCTTCTACAAGAAGAAATTTGGAGCAAAGTGGGAAGAGAAAAGGATAAGAACAAGGACAAGGACAAAGAAAAAGAGAAAGACCCCTTGACTTGCTATGAGTGTAATAAACCGGGGCACTTTAGGAATGAATGTCCTAAATTAAAGAAAGCCTACAAAAAGAAAAAGAAGGCTTATGTGGCGACTTAGAGTGATAGCGAAGAATCTTCTTCCGAAGAAGAAGAACAAAAGGAAGTCGCAAATGTATGTTTTATGGGGGACGACAACGATGAGGTAAGTTCCGATAACCCTTGCGATGGGTTTGCATTTGATGAATTATTTGATGCTTTTAATGAACTTGTCGGCGATTTCAAGGTTTTGAAAAAGAAATACAAGCTTTTGAAAAATGAAAATTTAACTTTCATTAAAGAAAAGGAAGATCTTAATAATGAAGTTAAGAAACTTAAATCTGAAAATGAAATTTTGGTAAAAAAAAAGAATTAATTTCCAATGAAAATGATAAACTAAGGAAAGAGGTTGAAAAATATAAGAACATAGTTGATAAGTTTACCTTAAGCTCAACTAAATTGAACATATTATTAAATAGTCAAAAAGCAGTTTTTGACAAAGCCAGATTAGGTATAACACTTTTAGAAAACAAAAATCACTGAAAATATTTTTGTGCGTGCTGGCCAAAGTAATTTTACATGCTTTAAATGTAATCAAAAAGGACATAAATCTTATGAATGTAAAATTCTAAAACCTAATAAAAACTTAAATATTAAAGGAAAGAAAATATGGGTTCCAAAAGGAACAGTTTTTATTGCTACTAACCATGAAGGACCCAAGAAAGCTTGGGTACCTAAACATAAGACTTGATCATCTTTGCAGGAGTATCTTACGGTCAAAAGATCAAAGTGAAAGTGGTATCTTGATAGTGGCTGCTCAAGGCACATGACGGGTGACAAAGATCAATTCATCACCCTCGAAAGCAAAAGAGGAGGAGTAGTTACATTTGGGGATAATGGCAAAGGCTAAATCTTGGGGCTTGGTAACATTCAAATAACTCCCTCCACATATATTGAAAATGTCTTATATGTTGATGGTTTGAAACATAATTTAATTAGCATTAGTCAATTATGTGACAAAGGTTTTAAAGTATCATTTGAATCTTCTATATGCACAGTTGCTAATCCCATTGATAATAGCATTGTTTTTATTGGAAATAGAAATGGCAATGTATACTTGATTGACTTAGACAATTTGTCTACTAATAATCATTGCTTAGTTGCTAATAATGCTAATATGAATGAGATTGGTTGGTTGTGGCATCGAAGATTAGGTCACGCAAGCACACACCTGATTTCAAAACTAATTAGAATGGATTTAGTAAAAGGACTACCTAAAATAGATTTTGAAAATAACAAAATATGTGATGCATGTCAGTTTGGAAAACAAACGAGAAGTTCTTTTAAATCTAAAAATGTTGTTTCAACTTCTAGGCCATTAGAGCTACTTCACATGGACCTTTTTGGACCAACTAGAACCACAAGTCTAGGAGGAAAGAAATATGGTCTTGTGATAGTAGATGATTACTCTAGATTCACTTGGGTAATGTTTTTAGCTCACAAAGATGAGACTTTCTCGATATTCCTGAAATTCTTCAAGAAAGTAACAAATGAGAAAAACACTACCATAGTGTCTCTAAGAAGTGATCATGGAACTGAATTTGAAAATCACTTATTTGAAAGTTTTTGCAATGAAAATGGTATTAATCATAATTTTTCTGCACCAAGAACCCCTCAACAAAATGGAGTAGTTGAAAAAAAAAATAGAACTCTAGAAGACATGGCCCGTACCATGCTATGTGAAAGTAAACTCCCGAAATACTTTTGGGCGGAAGCTATTAACACAGCATGTTACATCCTAAATAGAGCATTAATAAGACCTATTTTAAAGAAAACACCTTATGAATTATGGCATGATAGAAAACCCAACATTAAATATTTTCATGCATTTGGTTGTAAATGTTTTATTCATAATAATGGTAAAAATAACTTAGGTAAATTTGATGCAAAATCTGATGAAGGAATATTCTTAGGTTATTCAACAACTAGTAAAGCATATAGAGTGTTCAATAAAGGAAGTTTAATTGTTGAAGAATCTATTCATGTAGTTTTTGATGAATCTTTAGCATCAAGTTCCAAAAGGATTGATGATGAGGAAGATACAAACATTCTCGAAAAAATCTTGAAAAACTTAATATTGATGTATCTTCAGATCATGAACAAGAAGCTAAAGATAATGATTCGCCTAATGCTGATGTTATTAATACTAATCATAATGATGTAGATCTACCAAGAGATTGGAGATACGCTTATAGTCATCCCAAGGAATTGATTATAGGTGATCCATCTCAAGGAATAAGAACTAGATCATCTATGAGAAATATTAGTAATCACCTTGCATTTGTTTCTCAAATTGAACCTAAAACCATTGAAGAAGCTGAAAAAGATAATAATTGGATGTTAGCTATGCAAGAAGAATTAAACCAATTCACTAGAAATAATGTATGGACATTAGTGGAAAGACCTAAAGATCATTCTGTTATAGGATCAAAATGGGTTTTTAGAAATAAACTAGATGAAAATGGCATAGTAATTAGAAACAAAGCTAGATTAGTTGCAAAAGGATATAATCAAGAAGAAGGTATTGATTTTGATGAAACCTTTGCACCTGTAGCTAGATTAGAAGCCATTAGGCTATTACTTGCATTTGCATGTCACATGAACTTTAATTTATTTCAAATGGATGTCAAAAGTGCATTTTTAAATGGATTAATAAATGAAGAAGTATTTGTTGAACAACCACCGGGATTTGAAGATCATGAATTTCAAATCACGTTTTTAAATTGCACAAAGCTTTATATGGTTTGAAACAAGCACCTAGAGCTTGGTATGATAGACTAAGTAAATTTTTGATTGAAAATGATTTTACAAGAGGAAATGTTGATAAAACATTATTTTTGAAAAGAAAAGATAAAGATTTACTTGTAGTTCAAATTTATGTTGATGACATTGTATTTGGTGCTACTAACAATCTTCTATGTCAAGAGTTTGCTAAGTTAATGCAGGGAGAATTTGAAATGAGCATGATGGGAGAACTCAATTTCTTCCTTGGACTCCAAATCAAACAAAGCAAAGAGGGAATCTTTATCAACCAAACAAAGTACACAAGAGAAATTCTAAAGAAGTTTGGTATGGAATCAATCAAACCCCTCGGAACACCAATGAGTCCTTCATGCAAGCTGGACAAAGATGAAGAAGGTAAGAAGGTTGATCAAAAATATTATCGAGGTATAATCGGATCCCTACTTTACTTAACTGCAAGTAGACCAGACATAATGTTTGCTGTTTGCTTATGTGCTAGATTTCAGTCTGAACCTAAAGAATCACATTTAATTGCTGTTAAAAGAATTCTTAGATACCTTAGTGGAACAAAAAATGTAGGTTTATGGTATTCTAGAGACTCAACATTAAATCTGATTGCTTATTCTGATTCTGATTATGCTGGATGTAAGTTAGATAGAAAAAGCACAAGTGGTGCATGCCAATTTTTAGGAAGTAACTTAATCTCATGGTTTAGCAAAAAGCAAAATTCGGTTGCATTATCTACTGCTGAAGCAGAATATGTTGCAGCTGGAAGTTGCTGTGCTCAAATCCTATGGATTAAGAGACAACTTGAAGACTATGGTATCACACTTGATAAGACACCTATAAGATGTGATAATACAAGTGCAATCAATCTAACTAAAAATCCAATTCAACACTCAAGAACAAAGCATATTGAAATTAGATATCACTTTATAAGAGAACATGTTGCCAATAATGAAATTTGTCTTGATTATGTGAATACTGAAGAACAACTGGCAGATATATTTACAAAACCCTTAAGTGAAGAGAGATTTTGTTATCTTAGAGGAGAATTAGGAGTTTGTGATCCTTTGGAATAATTTTCTGAAACTCTTAAGAACAACTATCTAGATTTCATCAATTTCTTGAAAAATCTCGATATTCAATAAGGAAATCTATCTAGATCTTGATTCATTGTTTCCCCAATTGCTAAGGAACATTTATCTAGAGTTTGATGATTAATTTGAATAGTTTCAGATCCTTGAAACTTGATTTTTTATCTCTGAAACTGTTAGAGTCGACTCTAACAGTTTGTGGAGTCGACACCTTAGTTTTTGATGTTCTGTCTAAGCAATTAGAGCCGACTCAGATCTAATTCGAGCGCTGACAGACTTTCTGGTTCGGAGCCGACACCCAGTAGTCGACTCTAAGAAATGGGGTGGGAAAAGATTTGATTCATTCCAGATATCCCCACTTATCCTGGCCCTAATGAGAGAATTTTACAATGATTTGAAGTAGAGGAGAAGGCGGTTTAGTCAGTATTGTAAGAGGAACTAGAGTTGTAATAACTGCTGAAATCCTTGGAAATCTGTTGAAATGCCCACAATTGGTATTATGGAATATCAGCATGATGATAGAAGTGGTGCATTGTCAAGAATGTTAGGGAGGGATGTAACCGAGTTTGAGGAAATTCTTGCTAATCAATTAAATCTGGAGCTCAGGTTACTACACAACATATGTGGAAGAATTTTATTCCCCAAAATTGGTAGATTTGAGTACGTCTCGGAGCGAGACATTCTTTTGATGGATTGTATTATAACTGGAAGGCCAGTCAACCTAGCTGGCATGATGATTGGTTATATGGCAGAGGCTGCTACAAAGAAAAGATCTACACTGCCATATGGTATGGTTCTGACATTGATCTTTAGAAGCCAAGGTGTGCTAATTATGGATAATGAACCCCTAAGGAAATTAAGGCACACTGACTATTATAGTATTTCTACTATTCATCGGATGGGCTTCAAGAAGTTAAATGGTATCTGGATGAAAGGAGGACGAGAAGAAAGAGCTGAGAGAGATAGAACTGAAGAGGCCAGAGTAGAAGATATCCCTGGACCATCCACTGCGGGACCATCAGTCCCTGATCCATTTATTGCGGGACCATCTACAGCTGGACCTTCAGAAGCTGGACCGAGCACAGTTCCCTCTCCTCCACATCTGTCTGTTACTGCTTCTGGGAGATTCTCTGATGAGCAGATTGGTCAGTTGAGAGCCTTGCTTGCTGAATATGACAGTCAGAGATCTCATGAGATTAATCAATTAAAAGAAGACTTCAATCAGCTAAAAGAAGAACTTAACTCGAGACTTGACATGATTTCCTTTTCCATAAGCAATTCTGTTGAATCCTTTGGTGCTGAACTTCACAAAATCTTTGAAAGGATGGAAGGCATTGCTGATGGCTCGGGATCTTATGTTCATGCAACTGGTCAACTGAAGAAGGACATTGACCTTGCAGTCTCACAGATTGAAGCTTGTCTTGAAAATTTTAAGAAATCTCAAAAAGATGATGTAATGGAAATCATAGGTCACTTGAAGAAAATTGTATTCAAACATATCTGACTTTGATTTTGATTTTGATACTCTTTTGTATCTTAGGTTCTCCAGGTTTACTTTATCTTGATAGTTTGTATTTAGGAATTTTGAGTATCTAATGTATCTCACTTTGGAATGTACTTGAATCAACTTATGTAATGTTTCTTACTTATGTAATGCAATTACACATTTTCAAATCTGTCTATGATTGACTGCTTGAATCCCTATGTCTTATTGAACCAACAATTTTTCTCTAATAACTTTCTTTATCTAATACTCTCCTTATTGCTGATAACAAAAAAGGGGGAGAGATGGTTGAATATGCAAAAAAAAAGACTTGAAATTTTAATGAGAGATGGTTGAATATGCAAAAAGAAAGAAAGAAAGGGGGAGAAATGATTGTTTATGCAAAAAGAAAGAGACTTGAAATTTTAATCAGTTCAATTAAAATTTGATTTTTATATATAGGGGGAGCTATTCAATGCAGGGGGAGCTTAACAACAAGCTTAATTGCAATTTTCTGTACATTTAGTTTAAATGTTCATAATTGATGGCTTATATAGAACTCATGCATAATTTTAAAAGTTCACTTTGAATATTGGCATCAAATCCTTCATTAAAAATGTTTTAAGCTTTAAAATGACTATAATCTTTAGTTCGAATGAATTTTTTGAATGCATATACTCAAAGTTTTTGTTATCATCAAAAAGGGGGAGATTGTTGACCCAATTGATGATTTTGATGATTAACAAAACTATTTGAGTATAACAATTGAAGGCTCTAATGATTTTGATTAAGTTTTTCAGATTATAAGTCGATTGAATGATCAAAATCAGGAGTTAAATCTTGTTCTGGATCGAATCTAATGTCTAGGTAAGATTGCAGACATTAGAGTCGACTCCGAGAATCACAGAGCCGACTCCAGTATCTGGCACGGAAGTTAGAGTCGACTCCGAGACTGTTAGAGCCGACTCCAACAGAAAAGACAGAACGTTGATTTTTCTGGCCCCGACTTAGAGTCGACTCCGGGTCTGTTAGAGTCGACTCCAGAAAAGTTTCTTGTCGACCCCAGAAAAGTCAGAGACGACTCCAGAATTAACGGATTAAAGTGTTTCGAGTTAGAGCCGACTCCAGAAAAGTTAGAGTCGACTCCAACCCACCTGGAACGAAAAATCAAATTGCCAGATCAGCTCTAACGGTAATATTTCTATTTTACTTTATTTCTAACGGATATATTTTGTTGCAAGGTACACTCCAACGGATAGTTTTCTTCCAAAAATGGTTTGAAAGAAATCTATAAAAAGGGAAGACTATCATTCAAAAAAAGAACGAAAAAAAAAGAAGAAAAACGGAAATAGAGAAATCCCAATTCAAAAATCCGAAAAAGAGAGAGCCTGAATCTCAAGAGAAAAAACCTTCTAGCTCAAATCCACTCCACTCCAAAAAGCTCAAGAGGAATCCAAGGCATTCAAATCAAAGTTTTGGTGGATTTCCCAAATTGGAGAAAGAGGATCAGTTTCTTGCTTTTCAATCCTTCTCAACTGCTTCAACTGTGAAGAATCGGAGCTGAGGCTTGATTCAATCTAGCAAGGAGAAGAAGAAAAGAAGAAAAGCTCAAAAGCCAACCAACTACAAATCAGGCTTTTCTAAACCTTGTTCATTTACTTGATTATTTGCTCATTGAGGAGCTGTATACTTGAAAAATATTTCTTTTGTTTGTGTCTAGTTCAATCTGGGGGATTGAACTAGTGGAGGTAGTCTTACCTCGGTACAAGCTTGGTATAGCTTGTGTTAGGGTTTTTGTGCTGGTGAGCCCGAAAAACCGGCTGGGTTCGTTGTGATCCGGGAAAACAACAAGTTTGAGTTGTGAGCTTGTAAAACAACTCGGCTGTAATCAAGGAAGATTATAGTGTGGACCCAAGTGAATCTTGGGAGTGGACGTAGGTGTTGGATACACCGAACCACTATAAAATCTTTGTGTTTGCCGTGTCTCCTTTATCTCTATCTCTATCTCTATCTGATTGTATTTTGTTTTTGCATCTGCATTCACTTTCACTCACACTAAGCAAACAAATATTTCAAAAGGTTTAATTTTTTTTAAAGAACCCAATTCACCCCCCCCTCTTGGGTTGTCATCTGGGCCAACAAATATAATTATGAACAATGATTGAATATGTAAAAATTTAACACTTATAAAAATAAATTAAAATTGAATAAACCTTTATGTTTAACCAGTGTTATTTGTTTCATCAAATGTTGGTTCAACATCTGATGCCATATCGGATTATGATTCAGTGTCATTATCATTGGAAGGAAACCGAACATTTGCGTCCTCAATTTTTTTGGACATCACCATTTGGATCTCTAACTGATATTTCAAGAGCCCTTGTGTCGTCCTCAATTGCATGCATTTCCATCTTATCCTCTTGAAATGTAGGGCACTCAGTTGATTGATTTGATGGACTCTCATCTAATATTATTGCTGAACATGGGACGATTTTAGAAACAACCCACCAATCTCGCTTGTCGTTGCGCAAACTTGGATATCCGCAGTAAAGCACTTGCTGAGCTTGGGATGCAAGGATGAATGGTTCATATTTCTACAATCTTCGGCGATGGTTGACTTCAACTAGATTGTAGTCATTATGAACCCTTTTATCCATAGGAACTGTCGGATCAAACTAATCACAACAAAACAATACGGTTCATTTTATAGGCCAACCGGGATATTCAACTTCAACTACCTCTACTAACTTTCTATAATAATCCTGCATGTTTGCTCCAACATTTTCTCCTTTGACACATACCCCAGTTCTGCGTGTCTCTTGAAGATTCTAGTCGTTCAATTTGAAATTTATACTCATTAACAAAATAACCAGTAGAGGTTGTTACAGTCTTCAATGGCCATTGCGCTAGATATTTAATAAAAATATTGTCAGTTGTGAACCATGGACCATTACCTAATAAGCTATTCACAACCAATTCAAAAAATAAAAGCCATTATTGCAATTGATTGAGTGATACTACTCACATATTTATAAAACCAGCGAACTCCGTTTCTAACTTCTGCCCAATGGCAATTTGACTGATATTGGGATTCATCTATCGTTGTCTATCACAATACATCCTTAAGGGATGATAACAATTAAAACTTTTGTTAGCAATTAAATAGTGAGGTATATTATAATTTGAAGTAGTGAAGTATATACTTACTCAATGTATAGATCGACTTCTCTATAGTTCATTAGGATGTAATAATGTGCTGCATTATACTCTACATCACTCAAATCTTTTGACTTCTACCTCCCAAATGAACGATCGATACCTTTAAAAACTAATATTCTACCATCATTAGGTTCTCCTTTGTCCACACATATGTCATTGTTACGACCAAGATTTTGACTTCTCGTGTGGACGTGACAGTCAAAGTAATGAGAGGCAAAAGCTGAAACTTCTTCAACAAAGTGTGTATTGCATATAGAACCTTCAACCTTTGCCTTATTACTACGCACATTATTTTTTAACTTCTTATGGTACCTATATGTAAAGGTAAGAAATAAAATAAACCAACTTTCTCGCAATGAAATAATAATTGAAATGTCAACATGTACTATTGATTATTAATATATTTACCTCTTGAAAGGATACATCCAGTGATACTACACGGGACCAGCTATACTCGCTTCGTATGGCAAGTGAACCGGTAAATGATTCGCTCCAGCTTGTATAAAATAATTGAATTTTCTTCTCAAGCCTTGCCATGGATGCAGAAGTAATGACTACGGCAGATAACTCCTTGAAGAATAAGCTGAGCTCCGTCAATTCCTTCCACACGTGGTGCGAAAGCAACTCACGAAAAGCTATAGGCAATAACCATTGCATGAAAATATGGTAATCATGACTCTTTATGCCAAACAACTTGAGCTTATGCATGTCCACACACCTACTGATATTTGAAGCATAACCATCTGAAAATTTTAACCCTCTAACCCAGTTACATAAAACTTCTCATGAATTTTGTAACAGGCTTTAGGATAGGTCCCGTCAGCATTCCTCCTCAAATTAGCTCTTCTGCAATACTGATTAAGTTCTTCTCTCAACTTTGCAATGTCTTTGGTTTTTTTCGGGATCTTTAGCATCGTGTTAAATATGTTATCAAAGAAATTTTTCTTAATATGCATTACATCCAAGTTGTGCTGGATGAGATTTGTGCTCCAATACGGCAGATCCCAAAAAATACTCTACTTCTTCCATCTTCCAGTTATGTTCTTTACATATATGTCCATTTATTCTATCTGCATCTGCTTTCCAAGCATACCTCAATCCCAAATGCTATATAGCATCAAATATATCTGTGCCAGACCTAAATGGTTCGGCGAATTTTGTGACTGCTTTGTTCTTGCGAAAGGAAATCAAGTTTCGCCTATAAGGATGATTTGAAGGCAAGAACTTTCTATGATTATCAAACCAAGACTGCTTACCACTCTTCTGCAATGTGAATGCATCAGAATCATTCATGCAATAAGGGCACGCCATACGCCCAGCAGTGCTCCAACCAGACAACATTGCATATGCCGGGAAGTCACTGATTGTCCACATCAAACAGCTCTCTTGATGAAATTTTGTTTCATAGAAATGTCGTAGGCTATGATACCTGCTTTCCATAACATTTTCAATTTGCCCACCAACGGTTGCAAGAAGTCATCAATCATTTTCTTTGGATTTGATGGTTATGGAACCAAAACTATCAAAAATATTGCAGTATCTTTCATACACTTCCATGAAGGAAGGTTATATACAGTCAGTATCATAGGCCAACATGACTACTGTTGGCCCACTTGACCAAATGATTGGAAGCCATCGGTACAAAGACCTAATCTCACATTCCTTATATCTTCGGTGAAATCAGGATGATTCTCATTGAAATGCTTCCAAGCTTTTGAATCTGATGGATGCCGCATTTCATCTTCTTTAGATTTATATTTGGCATGCCATCTCATATCAACAATTGTAACCTCAGATCTATATAATCTCTGCAGGCATGGAGTAAGAAGGAAGTAATGCATCCTCTTGTAAGGCATACTTTTCCTTCTACTTGTACTAGCTCCCCCTTCATCGTTGGTGTACCTCGATTGCCCACAAATCTTACAACATCTCAGGTCTGAGTCTTCACCCCAATATATTATACAATTGTTCAAGCAACAATCGATCTTATTAACTGGGAGCCTAAGGCCACGCAACAACTTCTTCATTGAGTAAAATTGTCTGCTACAACATTAACATTTGGCAAAACTTCCTTCATTAACCCAGCTACAGTATGAACGTCTTTTCTAATAATCAATGTTCTGCTTTAATATTGAACAACTGAGCAGCCATAGACAATTGGGAATGACTCTCACAACCATAATACAATTCTTGATTTGCAGCATGCAGCATATCATAAAATTGTTGTGCATCTGGATTTGGTTCTTCCATAAATGTATTCTGATTGTATTCATTACCCGATGCATTCATCACCATTTCTTCATATCTATTTAAATTCACACATGGTTCATCAATGGGAATTGAAACTTGTTGGCTTGTGACAGCTGCACCCATTTTCTTGTTTCACCATGACAGTACCAAACATCGTACCCACGAATAAATCCCTTTTTACACAAATGCACCTTCACAGTTTCAACATTCCTGTAGGCTTTATTCTGACAGCTGTATAAGTTGCAGGGGCACCTAATCCTACGCCCATCTATCCATTCAGGTTGGCTACATGTAAATCCAATAAATTCTTCCAATCCATTCAAAAAATCTGGATTAAGCAAGCCATCTTTTATCCTTACATACATCAATGAGCGAGCCCCGCTCATTTTTGACCAACTTATACAATTTTCTGTGACAGCTACACCCATTTTCTCTATTTCACCATGACAGTACCAAACATCATATCCAGGAATAAACCCCTTTTGACATAAATGCACCTTCATAGTTTCAACATCCCTATAGGCTTTATTCTGACACCTGTATAAGTTGCAGGGGTACCTAATCTTAGGCCCACCATCCATTCAGGTTGGCTACATGCAAATCCAATAAATTCTTTCAATCCATACGAAAAATCTAAATTAAGCAAGCCATCTTTTATCCTTACATACATCCACGAGCGAGCCCCGCTCATTTTTTATCAACTTATATAATTTTCTGGTAAACCATTAAAGAAAACCACAACATAAAACTATATTAGTATTAATAAATATATGCATAAATATTTCTTTTACACATCTAAGGTAAATAATAACTATTTAAATAATTTATAACGATAAATCAATTTTATTTTTAATGATTGCAACCAATTAATTAGGCTAGCCTTGCTAAAGTCTCTACCCTACAAGGCCGTGCTACATGGAGTTCGTGAGACTTCACAAGTATGCAAGTGTCATAAATTAATTCCACATTCACTTCATATCTAAAAGGTAAGGTCCTATCCCATTCAAGATTATTTTATGTGATATGTTATTCTGCTATTAATTATCATCATTTACGTTAAAATTTTAGCAGCATTTCACCATATGTTCTCCTAAATGTGTGACATATATGCCATACTAGGAGAACGTATGAGAAAATACAAACTGCAATCTCAATCAATGATAACTATAGCAGACTAATATATCACAAAAAATAATCTCAAACTATCCACTAGGATAATTTAAGAATTTGTAAAACTAAGTCTTGCAAATTCTCAAACGGGTCTAAAGGTTATAGTGCTGTGAGAAATAATATACAATTCTAAAAACAATCGAACTTATGCTTGTGAAAAAGTTTTCTTGACTATTATACATATTTTGATTGTGGTCTATAGTCACTAACTTCGTAAGATTATTATGTTCAAGATAATAACCTTAATCCAATATCTATGTATTATCTAATAATACTATGGTTTTAATATTGGACAAGCTAGACCGAAAATTTTCATAACACATCAACTGTGGCACATATGATACGCCACGGAACCCTTAAGTGTAATACCTCAATATGCTCACATCATACATCTATTAAAGCCATACATAATCTCATTACCAAAATAACATATCCCAATATATCATGTTCTTGTAACTTAAATCAAAGTCAAAGTCAAAACAATTTTATAACAGAAATAAGATGCAATAATATATGTAAGAAGTTAGCTAATAAACTACCATGCATAGTTTAACATGCTGAGAAATTCAACAATAATTATATAAAAACCACTAATTAATCATGACTTAATTAATTTACTTCAAAAGCACTAATTAATTTTTCAATAATTTATTTAATTAATTTACTATCAGAATCACTAACTAGCTAATATTACAATGATGTTATATTGCAATCATTATTTATTATATCACCCCCGCGGCAGGCTAGAGAGAGGGGTAGGGGGGCTTTGGGGGGTGTTTTAAATATTTTTATTTTGGCCATGGCCTTGCCACGGCCGCTCGCCAGGCCATGGCAGCGGCCGTGGCCGCCACTAGGCCATGGCCGACGACAGGGGGAGGGGGTTAGGGGGTTAAAAAATATTTTTTTTTGGCCATGGCCTAGCCACGGGCTATGGCCAGGCCACGGCAGTGGTCGTGGCCGGCGAGGGCGGCCACGGCCACAACTGTGGCCGGCGACAGGGGGAGGGGGGTTAGAAAAAAAAAATTTTGGCCATGGCCGGCGACAGGGGGAGGGGGGCTGGGGGGGTTAAAAAAAACTTTTTTCCGTGGCCAGGCCACGGTAGCGGCCGTGGCCTGCCAGGGGGAGGGGGGCTGGGGGGTGAAAAAAAACCCTTTTTTGGCTGTGGCCTAGCCATGGACTATGGCTAGGCCACGGCCATGGCCGTGGCCACGATGGCAGCCACGGCCATGGCCATGGCCAGCGAGAGGCGGAGGGGGAGAGGGAGAAGTGGGGGGGGGGGGTTTTACTTGAAACTCGGAGATGCCGGCAAGGAGATCGGGGTGCTGGAGGGCCGCCTGAGTGCCGCCGAAGGTGGGGGAAGAGGGAGGGAGAAAGAGGGAGGTAGATGCACCGCTGGGTGTAGGGAAGAAATAGGAAGGAAGGGGGCAGGTTTGGGCTAGGCAGGACTTTATATAAATTAGGATTAGCAACGCAAAAATGCATCGCTAATCAGTCGCTAATTAGTGATGCAATAAATGTGTCGCTAATTGCGTCGCTAATTAGCGATGCATCCATTGTGTCGCTAATTGCATCGCTAATTTTGACGATAAAGCTGGATATGGCAAAAATTTAACGATGCATAATTGCATCGCTAAATAGAGATGCAAATTATATGCATCTCAAAATGCGTCACTATTTAGAGACGCATTAAATATGCATCGCTAAATATTAATATTTTATAATTTAATTTTATTATTATTATTATAGTGTATAATATTTAATATTATATAGTGGTAATTATATATATTGATATATTGTAATCTATGCCGCTGTTTGCTGGAGCCCTGGGGTGACGTGGGTGCATGGCCGCAAAGTTGCATATCCATTTCCTTCAGAAACCTCCCGTAGGCAGCGCTACTGCCCATTTCTTCCCTCCTCCGCCCTCGGTGGCGCTTCGATCTCTTGTCGCGGGTTGCCTCCCTGGTGGCCGATCGGGGGATCGGGCTCAACCTTGTGCCGCTCCCGTCTTCCCCCCAAAATTTGGAGATGGGTAGGGGCCTACCATGGTGGTGACGGGTGACAAAGAATTAGGGTTCGATTCAGAAGAGGGAGCATGAGAAATGGCTACCACATCTAAGTAAGGCTGTAGACGCGCAAATTACCCATTCCTAACATGGGGAGGTAGCGACAATAAATAACAATATCAGCCAGCTCTTCGAGTCTGATAATTGGATTGAGTACAATCTAGTACAATCTAAATCCCTTAACAAGGATCCATTGCAGGGCAAATCTGGTGCTAGCAGCCAAGGTAATTCTAGCTCCAATAGCGTATATTTAAGTTGTTGCAGTTAAAAAGCTCGTAGTTGGACATTGGGCTAGGCCAGTCGATCCACCCCATGGAACAATGTGCACCGGCAACGCCACGGTATGCCCGGGTGGCCGACTGCAAGGTCCTACCGGGACCGACGCTGCCTTCAGTCCGATCCACACCTTTGTGCCGAGAATGCAACCTAAACCCTAAAAATCCTAAACCACGATAACCCCTAAAACCCAAAACCCTTAATCCTAAAACCCTAAACTCTAAAACCCTAAACCCCTAATTAAACCCTAAACCCTAAAACCCCTAAAACCCCTAGAACCTTAAAACCATAAAACCATAAAACCCTAAACCCTAAACCCCAAAACCCCTGAAACCCTTAATCCCTAAACCATGAATCCCTGAACCTTGAACCCTTGAACCCCTGAACCCTAAAAACCTATTTAGCAACACACGCTAATGCATTGCTAAATAGCAATGCATTAAAATGTGTCACTGTTTAGTGATCCATTGACGCAATTTTGCATCCCTAAATAGCGACGCATCAAAATGCATCGCTATTTAGAGATGCAAAAATGCATCGCTATTTAGCGACGCAATTATGCATCGCTAAATATTAATATTTTATAATATTAATTTTATATATTAATTATTATAGTATATAATTAATATTATTATATAGTGATAATTTTATATATTGATATTATAATATATGCTGCTCATTTCGCTGGAGCCCCGAGGTGACGTGGGTGGCCGCGATGTTACATATGCTTCCTTCGGGAACCTCCCGTGGGCAGCGCTCCTGCGCCTTTCTCCCCTCCTTCGCCCTCGGCGGTGCTTCGATCTCCTATCGCGGGTTATCTCCAAAAGTATTGCATAATTCTACTAAAAAAGAATATGAAAAGAATCAATCTTTTAACAGAATGACCATACTTCTATGCATCAAAAGTGCTAAATCCCATGTTGGGATGTCATACATTTTTCCTTTATTGATTCCTTGACTGATTGGCGATATATAGCACAAACAGCTTCCATGTAGAGCTTGAAATCCTCTAGAATTGAAGAAAGCATATCTTCCTCACAGTCTGAGTTCATAATTTCCTTTCTACAATGATTCTTAGCAAAATCTCCATTAGAAGCTGATGTGGCTGATCCAACGCCGTTAGGGTTAACAGTAAAGGAAACTAAATGAGCCCCGCCTTGGTCCCGCAGGGCGACTTCAGCCTCCGAGGTCCTCTCAGCCTCCCAGGTCCCCTCGGCCTCCGAGGTCCCTCGGTCCCTGAGGTCCCCTCGCCCTCGGCTTTGAACTTGGCATCCCCTTGGCCTCAAGCTTTCGCCTCAGCCTCGACCTCGAGCTTCCGCCTCGGACCTTGAGCTTCCGCCTCGGCCTCAGCCTCGAGCTTTCACCTTGGCCTCAGCCCTGGGCCTAGCAACCCACTACCTCAAGCCATCTGACACACCCACGTGGCCCACCAACTGCCTGCAATAGCCACATGATCCACCACTCGACTGCAACAGCGCGTGGCCATGCCCCGTAATAATGCACGTCTAACACGACCTGGCCCACTTGCCACCCGTAGCACTGCGCTTGGCAGGTGGCAGGCGGGGCACGATGCCTCTGACATGCCCCATGTCGGTTGTGACCTATCACTGTCAGCCTTGACTTTCATCCTTTATCAGATAGTGGCACCTCGAAATCCGCAACCTTCTGGAAATGGAAAAAAGAGACCTTTGAACAGGTATAAAAGCCCACACTCACAACGAGGGAAGGATCTTGAACTCAAGCTCTCTAACTCTTTCTGTAGCTAACTCTTGTTTGTTCCAAGTTGCTGACTTGAGCATCGGAGGGTCCCCACCAAAGCATCTGATCGCAGGGGACTTCCTTGTAGGAGCACTTCGAGGAGGAGGAGCTTCGTTCCCCGGCGTTGAAGGAGAGCGACTTGGCGTCAACAGATTGGCGCACCAGGTAGGGGGGAGGAGATAAAAAGCTTCAAACCAGTCAGCGACAACCTCTTTTTCCCTAAGCTCTCGAGTAATGGTGATGACTCATGCGCAAGAGGTCTCCACCAGCCATGCTAGGGGGCAGTGCCTGGGAGCTGACCTGCAGGCGGCCGATCTCCCTGCTCCCAGGCCAGCATCACTGCACCACCATCGCCACCACCATAGCAGCATCAAGAAGATCGACTCACCGCCCTCACCATGCAATTTCAGTCGCTGGTGGCGGCGGTTCAAGTTCTACAGTAGCAGCCAGGGCCACCCATGTCAATCCTAGGGGTGGTCCAGCCTAATCAACATTCTTCCCGGAGGAGATCTCCATCTGAGAAGTTTGTCACCGCCGTGCTTTGTCCAAGCGTCATCACCAGGAGACCTTCAAGAGGTTTCGGTCTCCTTCCCACCATGTCAGTGCTTCCCCAAAGCGGCGGCATGGAAGGGAGGCGGAGTGCACCCATCTCCACCACCGTCACTCCTCCCCCTCTTTGGAATCTTCAAGGGAGGGGTTCTTTGATGGCCAGATAGCTCGTCGCACGAGCGCTAGCTTGATGAATACAACCAGTGGCTGGAGGAGGTCAACCATCGGATCACCAATCTGTCGGAGGCGAAACTATGACAGCCGGCCACCGCTGTCCCGCCGCATCATAGAGGAACCGATATAAACCCGGTTCTGCCTTCTTTAGCTGGATCCGTACGACGGGACCATTGATCCCCTAGACCATTTGAAGAGTTATAAGGTCCTCATGTAGGTCCAGGAGGCAACCGACTCTCTTCTCTGTGTCGCCTTCCCCACTACCTTGAGGAAGGCCGCCTGAGCCTGGTACTTTCGCCTACTGCCGCGGAGTATCAACTCCTTCCGCCAGTTGGAGAGGGCCTTCTTGGCCCATTTTGACGCCTGCCGGAAGATACCCAGAGTGGCGGATAGTCTATTCTTGTTCAATAGAAGGGTGGCAAGTCCCTACGGGACTACGTCAGTCGATTCAAAGAAGCTGCCCTTGAGGTATACAACCTCGAGGATTCTGTGGCCACTTTGACCTTGAAGCGAGGGCTTCGCCCCTCCCATTTTGCATACTCCCTCGATAAAAAGCCATCCAGCTCCTATACCGAACTCTTGAGCTGGGCCCAAAAGTACATCCATGCCGACGATGCTGATTCCTCCCGGCGCGAGGCTAAAGGAGGCACCACCAAGAAGCTGACCCGTCCTGAGCCTGCTGAGGTTCGTCCTAGTAGGCCCAAGCCTCTCCCGATAGGACAACCGACCTCGGGCTTTTGCACCGAGGGATGGTCCATTCACCCCCTTGCTCACCCCAATATCTCACATCCTACTTAAGATCAAGGGCAAGCCATACCTTCAGTGCCTTCCTTTGCTGAATCCGAAGACCCCTCGCAACAAGAACTTGTATTGCCGCTTCCATCGGGACCACGGCCACGACACCAACAACTGTCGCTAGCTGAAGAAGGCGATAGAGGACCTCATCCAGTGTGGCCACCTGAGGAAGTTCGTTCAGAGGAGCAACCTGGGTGCACCTAGCTCGTCAGCGCCTATGCCACCGATGATCGACAATGCTCCAACTGAGAAGATAGTGGCAATGATCTCTTGGGGGGTAGGCGGCCTGCCTAAGAGGCCGAGGGGGGAGGAGGGAGTAGATTCTGTAATTCCCTTTTCTAAAAGGGACCTAGAGGGGGTGGTCAACAAGAATGATGACAGCATTGTCATGTCCATGACGATCGCTAAGCATCCTGTAAAAAGAATTCTAGTTGACAGTGGAAGCTCGATGGACGTTTTGAGTTATGATGTCTTTGTTCATATGAACTTGTCTCCCGACTCACTTTGGCCTATCACCACGCCTTTGATGGGTTTCATCGGAGACTATGTGAAAGTCGAGGGAGAGATCACTCTCCTTGTCACAGCCGGGATGCCCCCATGTCAAAGTACGTTTTATGAGCTTTCTTGTGGTCCGAGTGCCCCTCACCTACAATGCCATTTTCAGAAGGCTCGAACTCAATCTTCTGAACGCTGTTATCTCCACAAAAAGGCTCCTGGTGAGGTTTCCCACTAGTGAGGGGGTTGGGGAAATGCGAGGGGAGCAGAGCCAGCTGCCGCTTTGCTACCACATTGCCCCCAGTCCTCAGGGCGCAGTACCTGCACCCGCATCAGAAGCGCTGGACCCCCAAAACTCAGAGAGGAGAGGGGAGCTGGCCAAGCACCTACTGACCTTCCCTCTAGGGGAGGACCCAGCAAGGACGGTCCAGATCGGGGCCCTACTCCCGGAGGAGGCTCGCGACTAGCTCCTCGCTTTCCTGCGAGCTAACACTAACATCTTCGCATGGTCGGCGTCGGACATGCCAGGCATCCCAGAGGAAGTGATCACCCACTAGTTCAACATCAAGCCAGAGTGCTAATCTGTTCGGCAGAAGAAAAAGAGCTTCGCCTCCGATAGACAAAAGGCCATAGACGAGGAGGTGCGTAAGTTGGTGGCGGATTAAAACATTAAAATTTTCTATTAAAAGGAAGAACAATGGTTAAATTAAACTTCATAGGGGGAGCTATCTCATTCAGGGGGAGCTTATCTGTGAGGATTAAATATTTGAAAATTTTGATTTGAGAATCCTATTGTTTACTCATGCATATACTCAATGTTTTTATAATCATCAAAAAGGGGGAGATTGTTGACCCAATTATTGATTTGATGATTAATAAAAGATATGAGTATATTCATTTTGTTACTAATAAATTTAACAAGTGTTTCAGGGCTTAAAAAGATTTGATAAATCAAAAAGGATAAAGAAATGTGTTTTGAATCAAATGCCAAAGGTATGTTTCAAAATTCAGAGCCTGGAGTCGACACCTAGAAGGTCTGGAGCCGACCCCATGGCCGATCAAATGCTTTCCTGATTTTTGGCACGGTCTGGAGCCGACACCCAGTTTTCGGAGCCGACACTTACAGTGTCTAGAGCCGACTCCAATGCGAGAACAGAAAGCATGTTTTTGGACTACCCTGGAGCCGACACTTACAGTTTTCCAGAGCTGACTCCCGAATGCGGCAAGCCGACACTCAACTTTTTCGGAGCTGACTCCTTAACGAACTTTTACTTTCTATTTTTGGATACTTGACTTGAAGCCGACACCTGAAAAGTTGGAGCCAACTCCAACCTATCAGGAACGGATTTCAAAATGTCAGAACGGCCTCCAACGGTAATATTTTCTCACCTAATCTCTAACGGATACTTTTATGGTGTGTAGGAGGAATCCAAGGACAGAAATAACAACTAGTTTTTCACCTAATCTTAATTAAGAAGAATCTATAAAGGGGAGTCCGTTCATTTGAAAAAAAAAGGGACAGAAAATAAAGAGAAATCAAATTGAAAAATCGGAGAAGTCTTGAGCAAGAAATCAAGAGAAAAGAGCCAAAGTTCAAATCCATGAACTCCAGAAAGCTCAAAGAGAAATCCAAGGCATTCAAGTTCAAAATCGAAGGATTTTCCTAAAGAAGAAAGAGAGAGCCAAAATCCCTGTTTTTCCCAACTTCTCATCTGCAATCTTTGTGAAGAATCTGAGCTGAGGCCTGATTCAACATCTCAAAGGAGAAGAGGAAAAGAAGAAAAGCTCAAATCAACTCTGCTTCAAACAGGCTTTTCTAACCTTGTTTATTTATATTGAATATTTGCTCATTTGAGGAGCTGTTTGTTATTGTAACTCTACTCTCATTTGTTTTTGCTAGTTCAATCAGGGGATTGAATTAGTGGAGTAGTATACCTCGGATCAAGCTAGATTAGCTTGGGTTTGGGTTTTGTGCTGGCGAGCCCGAAAAACCAGCTGGGTTCGTTGTGATCCCGGGGGAAACAACAAGTTTTGAGTTGTGAGCTTGTAAAATAACTCGGTTGTAATCTAGTAGATTATAGTGTAGACCCAAGTGGTACTTGAGAGTGGACGTAGGTGTTGGATACACCGAACCACTATAAAATCTTTGTGTTTGCCGTGTTTTGATTCTCTCTCTCTATCTCTTTGTTTGTGGTTAATATTTATCATGCACTTAATCTTGTGTATTCCAAAGCCAATCGTTTTAAAAGGTTAAATTTTTTAAGAACCCAATTCACCCCCACTCTTGGGTTGCCATCTGGGCCAACACCCGGTGTCGACTCCCGCAAAGTCGGGTGTCGACTCCAAGTTGCTAACACAGTTAGCGCTCGAACTGGAGTCGGCACCACTTATACGGGTGTCGGCTCCAAGGTCAAGGACCGAGAGTGACACAAAAGATGTGTCGACTCCTCAAATTGAGGTGTCGACTCCATTGATAGTTTCAGAGAAAAATAGATGAGTTTCAAACATCCGAAACTTGTCAAAATAGGGTCAATAAATTTTTGAAAAAATCTTTGGAATATGAAGAGTCAAATAGCATAAATGACTAGATAAATTGTCCTTAAAATATGAAAAAATTTCAAGAAATTAATAGAAATCTAGATAGTCATTCTTTAAGGATTTCAAAATCATTCCAAAGGGTCACAAATCCCTAATTCACCTCTAAGATAACAAAATCTCTCTTCACTCAAAGGTTTTATAAATATGTCAACTAATTGTTCTTCAGTATTAACATAATCAAGATAAATTTCATTATTAGCTACATGTTCTCTTATAAAGTGATATCTAATTTCAATGTGTTTGGTTCTTGAATGTTGAATTGGATTTTTAATTAAATTTATTGCACTTATATTATCACATCTAATAGGAGTTTTATCAAGTGTTATGCCATAATCTTCAAGTTGTCGCTTAATTCAAAGGATTTGAGCACAGCAACTTCCAGCTGCAACATATTCTGCTTCAGCAGCTGATAATGCAATCAATTTTGCTTTTTGCTAAACCAAGAGATTAAGTTACTTCCTAAGAATTAACATGCACCACTTGTACTTTTTCTATCTAGTTTACATCCAGCATAGTCAGAGTCAGAATATGCAATTAAGTTCAATATTGAGTCTCTAGAATACCATAATCCTACATTTTTAGATCCACTTAGAGATCTTAAGATTCTTTTCACAGCGATTAAGTGAGATTCTTTAGGATCTGATTGAAATCTAGCACATAGACAAACAACAAACATGATATCTGGTCTACTAGCTATTAAGTAAAGAAGAGATCCGATCATACCTCTGTAGTACTTTTGATCTACTTTCTTACCATCTTCATCTTTGTTTAATTTTCATGAAGGACTCATAGGTGTTCCAAGGGGTTTGATTGACTCCATTCCAAACTTCTTGAGAAGTTCCTTTGTGTATTTTGCTTGGTTGATGAAAATCCCCTTTGCTTTTCTTGATTGAAGTCCTAGGAAGAAGTTGAGTTCTCCCATCATGCTCATTTCAAATTCACCCTGCATTAACTTAGCAAATTCTTGACACAAGAGATTGTTAGTAGCACCGAATACAATATCATCAACATATATTTGTACTATTAATAAATATTTGTCTTTTCTTTTTAAAAATAGTGTTTTATCAATATTTCCTCTAGTAAAATCATTTTCAATTAGAAATTTTCTTAATCTATCATACCAAGCTCTAGTTGCTTGTTTTAAACCATATAGTGCTTTGTGTAATTTAAAAACATGATTTGAAAATTCATGATCTTCAAAACCAGGTGGTTGTTCAACAAAAACTTCCTCATTTATAAATCCATTTAAAAATACACTTTTAACATCCATTTGAAATAAGTTGATATGCATATGACATGCAAATGCGAGTAATAATCTAATTGCTTCTAATCTAGCTACAGGTGCAAAAGTTTCATCAAAATTAATTCCTTCTTCTTGATTATATCCTTTTGCAACTAATCTAGCTTTTTTTCTAATTACTATGCCATTTTCATCTAATTTATTTCTAAATACCCATTTTGATCCTATAACAGAATGATCTTTAGGTCTATCTACAAGGGTCCAGACATTATTTCTAGTAAATTGATTTAATTCCTCTTGCATAGCTAACATCCAATTATTATCTTTTTCAGCCTCTTCAATGGTTTTAGGTTCAATTTGAGATACAAATGCAAGATGATTATTGATGTTTCTCATTGATGATCTAGTTCTTACTCCTTGAGATGGATCATATAATTAATTCTTTTGGATGACTATAGGCATATCTCCAATCTCTAGGAAGATCTACATCATTATGATTTGCATCAACAACATCAACACTAGGAGAATCATCATCTTTAGCTCTTTATTCATGATCTGAAGATACATCAATATTTAATTTTTCAATATCTCTTTCCAATATATTGTATCTTCCTCATCATCAATCTTTCCTGAACTCGATGCTAAAGATTCATCAAAAACTACATGAATAGATTCTTCTACAATTAAGTTTCTCTTGTTAAACACTCTATAAGCTTTACTAGATGTTGAATATCCTAAGAATATGCCTTCATCTGATTTTGCATCAAATTTTCCTAGATTATCTTTACCATTATTATGAATGAAACATTTACAACCAAATGCATGAAAATAACTAATGTTTGGTTTTCTATTGTTCCATAGTTCATAAGGAGTTTTCTTAAGGATTGGCCTAATTAAAGCTCTATTAAGAATGTAACATGCCGTGTTTATACCTTCCGTCCAAAAGCACTTTGGTATGTTGCTTTCACATAGCATGGTACGGGCCATGTCTTCTAAAGTTTTATTTTTCTTTCTACAACTCTATTTTGTTGTGGTGTTCTAGGTGCAGAGAAATTATGATGGATGCCATTTTCAATGCAAAAGTTTTCAAATAAATAATTTTCGAATTCGTGCCATGATCACTTCTAAGAGACACTATGGTGTTGTTTTTCTTATTTGTGACCTTCTTGAAGAATTTTAAAAATATTGGAAAGGTCTCATCTTTATGAGCCAAAAATAATACCCAAGTGTATCTAGAATAATCATCTACAATCACAAGACCATATTTCTTTCCTCCTAGACTAGTGGTTCTAGTAGGTCCAAATAGATCCATGTGAAGTAGTTCAAGTGGCCTAAAAGTGAAAACAATGTTTTTAGTTTTGAAAGAGTTTCTAGTTTGTTTTCCAAATTGACATGCATCACATATTTTGTTATTTTTAAAATCTAGTTGTGGAAGGCCTTTTACTAAATCCATTCTAATTAATTTTGAAATTAGGTGTGTGCTTGCATGACCTAATATACGATGCCATAACCATCCAATCTCATTCATATTATCATTATTAGAAACTAAGCAATGATTACTAGTAGACAAATTATCTAAATCAATCAAGTATACATTGCCATTTCTATTTCCAATAAATACAATGCTATTATCAATGGGATTAGAAACAGTGCAAATAGAAGCTTCAAATGATACTTTGAAACCTTTATCACACAATTGGCTAATACTAATTAGATTATGCTTTAAACCATTAACATATAATACATTTTCAATAAATGTAGAGGGAGTTATTTGAATTTTACCAAATCCCATGATTTGGCCTTTGCCATTATCACCAAATGTAACAACTCCTCCTCTTTTGCTTTCAAGGGTGATGAATTGATCCTTGTCACTCGTCATGTGTCTTGAGCAGCCACTATCGAGATACCACTTTCGCTTCGATCTTTTGGCCGTAAGATACTCCTGCAAAATGATCAAGTCTTATATTTAGGTACCCAAGCCTTCTTGGGTCCTTCATGGTTAGTAGCAAAAAAGATTGTTCCTTTTGGAACCCATATTTTCCTTCCTTTACTACTTAAATTCTTGTTAATTTTCTTAAAATTACATTCAAAGGCTTTGTGTCCCTTTTTGTTACAATTGTAACATGTAACATCATTTGTTTTCTTAACAAAGAAATTGTTTACAAATTTTTGTTTCATGTTTGGTCTATATCCTAATCCAGCTCCATCAAAAACAGCCTGTTGATTACTTAATAATAAATTAAGTTTTTCAGAACTATATGTAAATTTATCAACTATACTTTTATATTTATCAACTTCCTTCTTTAATCTATCATTTTCATTGGAAATTGATCCTTTTTCTTCAATCAAAGCTTCATTTTCTGATTTTAATTTTTCAACTTCATGAATTAGTTTATCCTTTTCTTTAGCAAGATTTAAACTATCATTTTTTAAAGATTTGTTCTTCTTTTTCAGAACTTTAAAATCACTTACTAACTCATTAAATGCATCATATAATTCTTCAAAAGTGAAATCATCATAAGGTGTTTCAGAACTTACCTCAATGTCGTCGTTAGCCATAAAGCAAATGTTGGCAACTTCCTTTTGTTCCTCCTCAGAAGAGGATTCTTCACTATCACTCCATGTTGCAACATAAGCCTTCTTCTTCTTGTAGACTTTCTTCAGTTGAGGACAGTCATATCTGAAATGCCTCAGTTTTTTCACTCATAACAATCAAGGGCTCTTTTTCTTTTTCTTTGTCCTCTTTCTCTTTTCTCCTTTCATTTTTGTTCCAAACTTTTTCTTGTGGAAGGGTCTCCTTCTTTGCATAAATTTTTTAAATTTTTTAGCAAGGAGTGCAGTCTCCTCATCATCATCACCATCACTGCAACTTTCCTCACTTTCTGCAGCCTTGAGGGCAATAGTTTTCTTCTTCTTGACTTCCTCCTCTTGATGTTGTTTCATAGTCAGCTCATGAGTCATTAAGGATCCAAGTAGCTCCTCCAAAGGTAAAACGTTTAAGTCCTTGGCTTCTTGGATAGCAGTCACCTTCGCTTCCCATGATCTTGGAAGTGACCTAAGAATTTTACGCCCAAGTTCAGAATTAGTATAAGTCTTACCAAGACTTTTCAACCCATTTACAATATCAGTGAATCTTGTGTACATGCATGTAATAGTTTCAGTTTGTTTCATGCTAAATAGTTCATATTTATGCACCAAAATATTAATTTTTGATTCTTTTACTTGATTAGTACCCTCATGGGTAACTTCTAATCTATCCCAAATTTTTTTTACGGAAATACATGTAGAAATTTGATTAAATTCATTTGCGTCCAATGAACAATACAAAACATTCATGGCTTTAGCATTGAGCTGAGCCAACTTCTTATCATGTTCATCCCATTCCATTTCCGGTTTAGGAATCACCATGTTGTCTACTCTAATTGTGGGTGTGTGTGGACTATTAACTATGATTCCCCATAAGTCATAGTCAAGTGCTTGAATAAATATCTTCATCCTAGCTTTCCAATAACTATAATTAGTTTCATTAAATAAAGGAGGTCGATTAGTGGATTGACCTTCTAAATAAGATGAACTAGCTTGAGCTGCCATTTGAATCTTTAGCTCTTGATCGTTAGACCAAATTCAAATGAGCACTTGCTCTGATACCAATTGTTGGCCCAGATGGAAACCCAAGAGGGGGGGTGAATTGGGTTGTTAAAAAATTTAATCTTTTAAAATGATTGGCTTTGGAATAAACAAGATTAAGTGCAAGGCAAGTATTAACCACAAACAAAGAGAGAGAGAGAATCAAAACATGGCAAACACAAGGATTTTATAGTGGTTCGGTGTATCTAACACCAACGTCCACTCCCAAGTACCACTTGGGTCCACACTATAATCTACTAGATTACAGCCGAGTTGTTTTATAAGCTCACAACTCAAAACTTGTTGTTTTCCATGGAATCACAACTAGTTTTTCGAGCTCACCAGCACAAAACCCAAACCCAAGCTAATCTAGCTTGACCCGAGGTATACTACCTCCACTAATTCAATCCCCCTGATTGAACTAGCAAAAATAGATGAGAATAGAGTTTACAATAACAAACAACTCCTCAAATGAGCAAATATTCAATATAAATAAACAAGGTTAGAAAAGCCTGTTTGAAGCAGAGTTGATTTGAGCTTTTCTTCTTTTCTTCTTTTTCTCTTCTCCTTTGAGATGTTGAATCATGCCTCAGCTCGGATTCTTCACAAAGATTACAGATGAGAAGTTGGAAAAAATAGGGCTTCTGGCTCTCTTTTTCTTCTTTTGGAAAATCCTTCGATTTTGAACTTGAATGCCTTGGATTTTCTCTTTGAGCTTTCTGGAGTTGATGGATTTGAACTTTGACTCTTTCCTCTTTGATTTCTTGCTCAAGACTTCTTGGATTTTTCAAGTTGTTTTCTCTCTATTTTTCTTTTTTTTTTTTCAAACGAACGGACTCCCCTTTTATATATTCTTCTTAATCCAAGATTAGGTGAAAAACTAGCCGTTATTTCTGTCCTTGGATTCCTCCTACACACAAGAAAAGTATCCGTTAGAGATTATGTGAGAAAATATTACCGTTGGAGGCCATTCTGACACTTTAAAAATCCATTCCTGATAGGTTAGAGTCGGCTCCAACTTTTCAGGTGTCGGCTCCAAGTCGAGTATCCAAAAATATAAAGTAAAAGTTCGTTGAGGAGTCGGCTCCGAAAAAGTTGAGTGTCGGCTCGTCGCATTCGGAAGTCGGTTTTGGAAAACTGTAAGTGTCGGCTCCAGAGTAGTCCAAAAATATGCTTTCTGTTCCTGCATTGGAGTTGGCTCCAGACACTGTAAGTGTCGGCACCAAAACTCTGGGTGTCGGCTCCGAAACACTGGGTGTTGGCTTCAGACCGTGCCAAAAATCAGGAAAGCATCTGATCGGCCATGAGGTCGGCTCCAGACCTTCTAGGTGTCGACTCCAAGCTCTGAATTTTGAAACATACCTTTGGCATTTGATTCAAAACACGTTTCTTTATACCTTTTGATTAATCAAACATTTTTAAGCCCTGAAACACTTGTTAAATTTATTAGTAACAAAATGAATATACTCATATTTTTATTAATCATCAAAATTAATAATTGGGTCATCAGTGTCGCTAAGTTGTGTCGCTATTTCATGAATTTCTTGTAGTGTAATAAAGCCTAAAGAAGTCCCGATGTGATACGAATAGTGCAATTCAACTACTCTAAAGTAGTTATCAAATCTAAAGTTGAATGTTCAGATATTTACTAGCATAATTGTGGAGAACTAGGATTTGTAAAGGTTAAGTGCAAAATGGAAAATAATCATCTAGAAAAGTAATTTTAGTTGAAGCAAATGAAGTAATACATGCTTATAGGGAGGACATGGTTCTAAGCTATGATGAAGGTGATGAAACGAAGATGATGGTTGAATGAGAGGAGACATGTTCAAGGAACTTTTTGTCAAGAAGAGTCTCTTGTTGCCAAAACAAAAAGATAAAGATGGTTGGCAGTGGTTAAATGCATTCCATACCTCTTGCACTATTGTGGCAAAAGGTTGCAAGGTGATTATGAATGGAGGAAGGTTTTGTTACAAACTGAATATAATAAATAAAGTAGCATACGTAGCCTTAGAAGCTATCTCGGTTGAAGAATGGAAGTGAGATAATGGTGGATGGCATATGCTTGGTGTCCTTTTCAATTGGAAGAAAATCATTTTGACAATATCTTTATAATGTGGATGCCATGAAAGCATATCATTTATCATTAGGTAACACGACAATGTGATCACTAAGGTAATCATTGTAGAAGAAAGAATATTTATACATCTTGAAAGATAATAAAAAAATTGTTCTTTTTTTAATGAAAGAGGAGGATTCGCCTAAGCTAAAATTAGTGAATTAGGTTGTTGAGTGTGAAGTCATATAGGATCATTCTTGTAGTGGCAGAAAGGAATGGCCTAGTCCACTCTAATATTCCTAATATTATTTGATCTCTTATTAAGAACAAGTAGATGTCTTTCGAGAAGATTTGTTTATTAGACTACGATGTGTGAGAAATATTTAAAATGACATTGATCTCATTCCTAGATTAGTCTACATAATTAGGTTATTACATGAATCCTTATAAAGTATGAACAACCAATGTGACAAGTGTAAGAACTACTTGATAATGAATTCATTCAATCTAACATATGCCCTTTTATCATGCCACCTTGCTAATTCCAAAGAAGGATGAGACTTTGTGTATTTGTATGGATAACTAAGTAATCAATAAGACTACAGTTAAATAGCTTTCTGATTCCTAAAATTGATGATATGCTTCTGATGTGGGCTAGGTGGCCTACTATAAGCTTCAAATATATTTTGTAGAAATAAAGAAAGCTACAAAATAAAAAAAATTCTAAACCTAAAAATTAAAAAAATATTAATTTTAATTTTTTAAAATTAATGGAAAAGATGACTAGTAACTTTGTGCCTTGTTGCCAAGAGGGCCAAGTTGTTACCAAGGTCTCTATTGAGACCTTCAAATTGTTATATGGTTAAGGACTTCATCAAGTTTCCCTACCATCATTCCTCACTAGTGTCTCATAGAATCCACAATGTAGAAAAGGAATACCAAATAAATATACTAAAAAGAGAAACTTTATTTTTTTCCATAAAAATACAATAAAGCATTTTTAGGCTCTTGGATTCCTCTTACAAAGCTAGGGATATCTAGGTAGCCTTAGTATTTGAAAAGAACAAGGAAAACAACTCCTAAACATGCCAAATGAATAAATTTCACTACCTTTAACCTTTAAGAATAATTTCTATTTCGATACTAACCTATAGGCCATCAAAGCCCCTTTGAGCCCCTTTTGACACCATTAATTCAATCGATGATAACTAGATCTTTAGTTGGTTTCCCTAAGATCATAATCTGTCTCAAAATAAGGGCTTGAGAATTTTGGATGGTAGGTGGTTAACATCAATTTCCTTTACTATTCATTATCAGTAGAGTTTTGGACCTTGGTGCTTTATTGTCAAGTCTAGCTTGATTTTGACTTAATTCATGTCCCCATGGCTTTGGGATGTTTGGCTCTAACTAATTACATGCAGGGTACTACTCATAAAGGTCTATGTCTAATCAATGTATGTTCTTGGTGATGATCGGTTTCTCTAACTCAGACTTTGCTCTCTACATCATTTAAAACTTTTGACAACCTTTCTTTCAAGTGATAGTGTTCTCATCTTCTAAGATAGCTTCAACTTCTTACTTTTTCTTAATTCACTACTACAAAAAGTTAAATAGACTACGGTTGGTTTTAGGACAAAGACTACATTTTTCGTAAAAAAATGTAGTCTAATATTTTAGACTATGTTTTTATAATTTTTCATAAATTAAAAGACTATGTCTTTTCTCAAAAACATAGTCTTATATTATCTTATAATATAAAAAGACTACGGTTTTAATTAAGACATAGTCATATATTATCTTATAATATAAAAAGACTACATTTTTAATTAAGATGTAGTCTTATACACTACTACAAAAAGTTAAATAGACTACGGTAGGTTTTAGAAAAAAACTATATTTTCATAAAAAATAGTCTAGTATTTTAAACTACATCTTTTAGTAAAAACATAGTCTTATATTATCTTATAATATAAAAAGACTACATTTTTAATTAAGACGTAATCTTATATTATCTTATAATATAAAAAGACTATGTTTTTAATTAAGATATTATATGATAATATAAAAGGACTACATTTTTAATTAAGACATAGTCTTATATTATCTTATAATATAAAAAGACTATATTTTTAATTAAGACGTAGTCTAATATAAAACAAAAAATTTTCTTTTTTTTCTTTTGATTTGCTTTCCCTCTTTTTCTAAAAAACCCTCGCACCTAAACTTAAATTTTGTTCTCCTAACCGCAGAGACTCCACCATTAGGGTTTCGAAAAACCCTTTCCGATGTGCCAGCAACACTCCCAACAAACCTGCCAAGGCAGAAGCTAAAGCTTCCCTCCCTCTTCTTCTTCTCTCTTTTGTGTTATTTGAGAGAGAGAAAGAGAGGGAGAGAGAGATGGGAGTGTGTGCGTCGAGACCAATTGATGCGTGCGAGGGAGGAGGAAGCCGGTGGGAGTCATGGAGACAATAGAAGCGGGCAGGCACCGCCCTCTGTTCCCTTCCCTCACCATGATAAAAAGGGGGGGGAGGAGCTCCCTCCTATCCCCATCGTTGTGCCTCCTTTCCATTCAAGCCGAGAAGGTAAGAGAAGAAGAGAGGGAGAGTCACTCTGAATGTTCTCTCTTCTCCCTCCTCCTCCCAGTTCTTGTTATCTTCCATTCTCAACCGCGTTTGGAAAGAGGATGTGAAGCAGACACTTGGAAGTCCATGGGAAGGGAGACGCCATAGGAAGAAGGTGAAGATATGCCCGGAACTGGCTTGAAATTTGTAAGTGCTGCTTTATCTCTCCCTCTCTTCTCGATCTCTTTCGTTTCATCCCGATCTCTCTCTCTCTCTCTCTCTCTCTTTCTCTTGCTCTCTCTCTCTGCCTTTCTTTCTTCTCTCTCTCAATGACTCGAATCCTCTCCCAAAACCTTTCGGAGGGCTACTCCTTGCACCGCCTGTGGAGCACCGCGAGGGCCACCGTGGCTGGCCAGCCAGCCGAAGAAGGCTGAGCACGTGGTGGTCTAAGGGTGGTTTTGCTGGATCTAATATCTAATTTTGTGCTTTGGCTTTCATAGTAGGAGGATGATGAGATGCTAGTCCCTCACCCAGAGTTTGCTGAGGGTCCTCAGCCGATGGAAGGTAAGTTCTGATATTGATCGTTTTCTAGTTTTCATGCCAGGTCAGGGCGGGTGAACCAGTCTCGATCATGTGCATTGCCTTCGGGCTCGATTCTAGGGTTTCAATTAGGTGGTTTGGGGATGGTTTTGCTGGATCTGATATCTAGAATCGAGGGCCAGAGATCAGGCGATGAGGGAGAGAGACACGTTCACCGCCAAACGGTGGAGTTTCGTCCAGAAGGGGAGGCAGAGCGATGGCCGAATCGCCAGCATTGCTTGGAGTCCTAGCCCTAACCCTAACAAACCAGATACGGTGGCATACGGTCCACATCCATTGCCGATGATGGCAATGCTGTATCCCTACTATCAGGTGCAGGATGTGCCGGTTCTGAATGGGCTCGGATTACCCTTTGTGGTGCCTTGCTGGTCTCCGGCCCAAGGGTCGACCCATGATGAGAGGAATGTGGTCAAGCCAGTGGCTTGCTTGAGCTTGCTAGTTTCTATTTTGGCTGTGGTTCCTGACGGTGGCATTGGTGGGGGTTGCTATTTGGATACGAAAGATTGGAATGGCATTGGGGTTAATGGATCTCCTTCGTTGATTGATTCTCCTAGGAGTAGCCCATCTGGGGTTTTGGATTAAAGGAGTGGTAGGCTAGCCTTTCTAAGATATAATTGAATTTAATGTCAATTCTTTAACATCATCCTTTCTTGTACCAGTGCTTTGGTGCAAATCAAGGTTTAAAAATTTAGGTATCTTAACTGTCTTGGTGGATGACTGATATTGAGATGAGCTAAGGTGTTGGCTTCTTATGGTTGAAAGGGAAGACAGGATCTGAGTTGACAAACTCCAAGAAGGGGCTCAAATGGATGCAAAAATCCTAAGCCAATTATGCACCATTCTGAGATATAATATAAATATAGTTTAATTAGTTCTCTATTGTGTTGATTGATAAACGCACAATCAATAATACTTCTAAATCTTATTCAAAAATACCAAAATTTATGTTGTGCTCTCCTGAACATTATCATAATTTTGTTTATCCTTACATCAATCTTTCCATTGATGTTAATGGCTAAAATATTATGGAAATGCAAACTAGATGTAGACAAGAATTCTGCTACCAAGCATGCACTAGTTATGGTGGGGATTTAAATGGCAATTCTTTCATATTTCTTTTTTTCAAGCATTACTTCATATTTAGTAAGCTATATTAATATATAGAATAGCATAGTGGCATAAGAATATTCTTGCCAAGTAAAACTCACCCTTAACCATCAAGGATCAACTTATGGTTAATGATATCATTCATTCTCTTGAATTTTATTGCATATATTAGTCAAATTCTCATTATCATTCTGTTTTTGTTGTCTTGCAGAAGCCAAAGGTGGAGCCAACAACTCAGTCTGCCACTCCTAATGGAAATCCTTTTCCAGAGCCTAAAACTATTTCCCCAGAAAATGAAAGTGTCCTGGAGACCTAGGACAAGGATCTCATAATGGAGGGTCTTGGTTCAGTTGGTATTTTTGATCAATGGATTGCACCTTCAATATCTGGACAGCACCCTAAGCCCCGCTATGCGGTCTACTATTCATTATCTGATTTGACTTTAATTTACAGGACCGAGTTTCTCTTCTGTTGTTAAATACTAAACAATATTTCCCATCTATGCATAGCATGGAGCAGCCATAGTGCATGACAAGATGTATGTTTTTGGTGGAAATCACAATGGTCATTACCTTAGTGACCTTCAGATATGTAACATCATGTTAATAACTGTAATACCCGGTTCAAACGAACCAGATTTGGTTCAGATGAACCAGCTTGGTTCAGATGAACCAAGCTCTTGACTTTTGGGTTCCTGACTAACGCTTCGCTCCAAGCGAAGCGCTTAGTCTTCCGGGAAACCCCCGATCTGAGGTGCTGCACAGGTGAATAAATAGGGAGGAGAAGGACTTCTTTCTTCACGCTGGCGCATCAGTCTCCATCAGGTAAATCCCTAGTTTCTAGAGAGAGAAAGAGAGAGAACGATAGAGAGAGAGAGCGAGCGAGAGAAAGAGAGACAGCATGAGAGAGAGAGAGAAAGGGACAGAGAGAGAGCACGGGAGGCAGAGCATTGAAACCGGCCGACGAACCTGGTTCAGGCCCGGCGGCGTGCTCGCCGCCGCCTGGGCCTGAGCCTTTGCCGGCGACCCCGCCGGCGCCGGGGGAGGCGTCCGGCGGGGTGGTGGTGGAGAGAGAGAGAGAGAGAAGGCCAATTGGCCTTCTCTCGCACGGGTGGCGGAAACCGAACCGGGTTCCGCCAGTTGGTTCGGGCCCGGCGGCGTGCTCGCCGCCTCGCCGGGCCCGAGCTTCGGCCTGTCGCCTCCACCGGCGCCGGGCGTGCGTCCGGTGGAGGTCCGGCCGGCCAAGGTGGCCGGCCGTGCCGCGGACGTGAGGGAGATGACGAGAGAAAATTAAGGAGAGGGAGAGAGAGGGGAGGCCGGCCGCGGCGGCGGCCGGCTCTGGTCCGGCCAACGGCGGCCGGACCGGCCTCAATTTGGCCGGAATCGTCGCCGGCGTGATGAATTCCACGCGGAAGCTGCGGAGAGAAAGAGAGAGGAGAGAAATTGAGAGAGATAGGGGGGAAAGGAGGCCGGCCGCGGCGGCGGCCGGCTCCGGCCCGGCCTCCGGTGGCCGGGCCGGACGGAATTAGAACGGCGGCGGCCCTGGCCGCCGGCCGGAAGCTGCCCCCTGTTTCGGGCGAAACAGGGGAGCGGGGGGGATGGTTTGGCCATGGGCCGGCTGGGCCGGCCTAGGCTGGGCCTTGTGGGCCGTGCAGCGGGCAATCTTGGGGTCGGCTTTTGGGCCCGTAACGGGCCGGATTAGCAAAAAAAAATATATGGCTAGAATCTGGGTGAATTCTAGTTTCTTGGGGTATTTTTAATTCCCCAATTAGATGTGTATAGTGGAAGATATTCGAGCCCGAAGTTGGGCCCGTGAACTAGTCTGGGTAGGGTCTTAAGGGTCATTTTATTAATTAGATTTCCGTGAATTAATTATGTACATTGATCCTGTAGGTGCCCAGACATCTGATTAGTTGATTCATCATTTGGATTTTGCGTAGGAGGTAAGTAAGACTATTATGCAATTTAATTGTTTAATTAATAAATTGAGTATATACAGTTAGCATGCATTTTTATAAATTAACTAAATTGTCTATGTAGCATGGAACTGTGGATTTCAAATGAACAATTATATGATTATAATGATTGGTAAGAAATAATTTATTGATGTATATGCCAGAATTGTGATTGCCTGTACATCATGTTTATATTGAGGTGATTATATGCATTTCCTTTAATGTGCAAAACACTGTGAGATATTGTGAGATACAGATGCATGATGCACATGAGATGAAAATGTTAAATAGATTTATATGTGTCGCCGCGGTTCTCCTTTACTTTGGCCCCACACATTGTAGATATGTTCTGTATGATTTTTATGGCCACACACACTGGAGATGTATTCTGTTATGATATGGCCCCACATATTGTAGACATGTTCTGTATGATTTTTACGGCCTCCCACACTGACGAGTGTGTTTTGGTATGGCCCACATGTCTTACAATGTGTTCTGTATGATTTTTATGGCCACATACATCGTAGAGTGTGTTCTGTTATGGTATGGCCTCACACATCGTACAATGTGTTCTGTGGATATTGATGGCCACACATCTGGAGGATGTGCTCTGATTGAGGTATTGCAGGGCCGTGGGTCACATAGGAAATCTATAATTACATAAACAGTGAGTTTGCCTGTTTGCATATTCTGATGATTATCAAATGTTCAATTTATGTTATGTTGACAAATGCATATGTTGATAGCATGTTAAATATAATATAATTGTATAATAGGCTTACTTATTGAGTGTAAACTCATTAAACCTTCACCATGTTTTTCAGAGCCTCAGGTTGATGATGGAGTTGATGGAGCTTTCAATAAATAAAATGAGAACCATTGCATTGGTGTAATCCTATTATGTTTGTGTGTAGGGCTTGTTGTAGCCCAACCTTATTAGCATGACTTGATTGTAGGGTTTGAAACCCAAAACTTATAACTATCATTTGTATTATGGTTGGTTTCCATATTCATTGCCATTTGAATCGTATATCAAGATTTTTAAGACGCCTTGCGTGCCCGGCACGCGGCGGGTTGTCACCCTAGCTCAAAATTTTTGGGTCTGGGGCGTGACAGCTTTTATGGTATCAGAGCCAGGTTATGACCCTAGGGACACGGACATATTGACATGATAACAAGTAGAGAACTTATGACCCTAGGGACACAGACATATTGACATGATAATACGTAGAGAACATATTTTGATGACATTATATTTAGAGACACCTGACACATTAGTTTATGATGTTAACCACATCCAATTTACCAGGAATTAGTTATGGCTCACAGTACTAGGAGCCAACAGTATGAGGAAGACTCTCTGGCCAGTAATGCTGATCAGCCGGTGGGTCAAGGAACTACTGGAGGTGAGGAACTGAGCACCAGCGATTCCAGTCCGATGCTTCAAGCTCTCTCGGGTATGGCGCAGTCTATGCAGGACATGCAGCTTCAGAGTACGTAGCGGAGGCGTGGTGGGCCCATAACCCAGGACCCAGGTTATGATCTTAGGGACATATGCATATTGACACTCTAGGCAAAATACTAGGATGATATTGAGACAATTATGACTTTCAAGGAATTTCATGAATTATGCTTTGGAAGCTTGAAATTTAAAGTTTATCAAGAATTACAAGTTTGATAGGAATTGAGAATGAACCATCGCAAGCCAATGATATTATGTGGGCTCCCAAGCTGGTGACCTTGACCAATAGGGAGGCCAAGGGGCTTTTAGAGGTTTTAGTTTCATCAAACTTGTTGGAAATGATTAGTAGCAGTTTCAGACCTTTAAATAATATGGGAGATGAAATTTTAATTGGATATGCAATAAAAGATAAATGAATATATGGAATAAACATAGTAGTGGAAAATTGCAATTGATGACTAATATGACTAAGATATCATCATTATGTTCATATTACAATTGAGTTGGTATATGGATTTGGAGTTAGTAAATCTAAATTTGAATGTGGATGTATATAATAAATTTTTATTTGTAGAACTTACATTGTTGATATTGTAAGTTAAGATTATGAGCTAATTTGCTGGTTATAGAAATGATCAATATTGATGATATTTTAGGAATGAAATAGTTAATTACATGTTTTTGATCTATCACGATTGAGTACTTTTGAATTTGAGTTTGGATGGATATGTATATATAGTGAATTTTACTAAGAAAACTTTTATTATGGATATTTCATGTTAATTTGATAGATATGGAGATGGTTGATATTGATGCTAATGAAATAGTTGACTGCATATTATATCTTGATGGATCATTTAGGAAGATTATAAAATTTTAAATGCTGAGACAATTACTGTTTAAGTTTTTGAGAGCAGTAGACTCTATTAATCTTTAGAATTGATTTTGGCTATAAATATTTTGATGGTAGAAAGTGAAAGATTTTAGCAATAATGAGAATAAGATAAACTCCACTGATAAAGAATTTCATGGGATTTTCATCTCTTAATAGATTTCTAGATCAAGATATCTATTCATAGATTATCGTGCATACTTGTACCTTTCTTCATAGTTCCTACGTAGGCATCTCCAGGATGGATCAATTATCAATCATCCATAAGTGGCATAATTATTGTTAAGAATAGGAGAGAGATGATTTTATGTTGATTATTATCAGTTATGGATTATGGTTAAGGGTACATCTATTATCACTTTCAAGTCATAGAGAGATTACTATAATTTTCAATTACGTCTTTCGGATGGTAAGTGCATTTTTAATCTTTATTGACCTTATAAGTCTTGTATCCATCTGAGCTAGATTAGTGAAGTCACTTTGAGATATTTGAAGGGTTTAAATTAGTTGGTCATGTTATGGCATGAGACATTGCATAATCTATAGATGATTTTGATAATCATTGGTAACGAAATAATCGATTCAAGAAATTGAATCATTTAAATTGCATTATTTATTGAGGATATACTGACTTATTCAAGAGAAATTGATTGGTTATGGTGGTATTATTGATAAATATGAAGGAGATAAATTAATCATACTGATGATTGATGATGGCACTATTATTCAAAGAAATTAAATTAATTGATTATAATAATTATGAAAAATATCCTAAATGATTGGCATAATGTTCATTGATGTTAGCTTGAAGTATTCAAGAGTGAAACCAAGTATGTTATGATGATTGAAATAAGTATTGTAATGATTAGTGGCACATTCAACTATTTAAGAGTTGAGAGAGCATTGGAAGCAAACTATCTTATACTTAATTCAAAAGAATTTAGAACTGTCTTATCGAGGAATTAAGAGTACCTAATGTGTTACTAACCTTAAGAATGGATGACATAATACATATGATGGACCCTATGATATTTATGATGATTGTGTTGTGAGGGTAAAAAAAAAAAAAGCAGGAAAGAAATACTTCTTAAGGAATTCAATTTTATTTGGTGGAAAGATCAAATTAATTTTGAAAGTTGGACATGTCATTTGGGTACTTGGGAATGAAATAAAAGTTGGCTAGTGAGTATCTTTAATGGTACAAAATTTGTGGACATTTAATTTCGAGGATGAAATTTTAGTGGGTTAAATGTTAATATTTGTTTTTGGTTTCATGGTAAACTGCGTAAATTGAGTCTGAACCCATTTGTCTCACTCTCCTAATTCGATGATGTCTTCATAAAGCTTTGTGGATTAAGCTAAATTTCTGTCCAGCCTTCCACCCTCAAATAGATGGACAATCTGCATGAACCAATTAGATTTTGATGATATACTGCGAGCCTGTGTGATGGATTTAGAAAGTGCTTGGTATAGCTTCTTACCCTTAGTGAAATTGCTTATTTTATGATTACCAAGCCAACATTCAAATAGATTCATTTCAATTGTCTATGATATAAGGTGTAGATTCCCTTCATATTGAAATGAATTGAGAGAGAGATAATTTTAGACTGAGCTGGTGTAGCAACTATGAAAAGTATCGTTAATTAAAGCAATAGAAAAGTTATGTTGATGTTAAACAGAAAGATTTGAAATTTCAGGTAGAAAATTATTTGGAAGTTTTACTAACTAATGACATGATGAGATTTGTGTTTAGAGGTGAATTGAGTCCTCAATTTATTGGGCCATTTGAGATTTTGATCAAAATAAAGGAGGTGGCTTATAGCTTAGCACTATCTTCATTACTCTTTGGGGTGTTCAATGTGTTTCATACCTTTATGACTGAGGAGGCGTATTTCAAACCCTGTTATGTGTTAGAGTTTGAACTGATTTAGTTTAAAAAAAAAAAAATTGACCTATGATGATCATCCTGTGCACATTATGGACCGCAATGATCAGATTCTAAGGCGGCATACCATCCCGTATGTCAAAGTTCAGTGGAATAATCACTCTGAGAGGGAGGCTTCTTGGGAGCTGGAGGATGAAATTAAATATCTACAATTAATTGAAGGTAAATTATCCATTTAAGATTGTCGACTTTTGAGATTTATAGTATAACAATTTCGAGGCCGAAATTTTTATAAGGAGGGGAGGATGTAATACCCGGTTCAAACGAACCAGATTTGGTTCAGATGAACCAGGCTTGGTTCAGATGAACCAAGCTCTTGACTTTTGGGTTCCTGACTAACGCTTCGCTCCAAGCGAAGCGCTTAGTCTTCGGGAAACCCCCCGATCTGAGGCGCTGCGCAGGTGAATAAATAGGGAGGAGAAGGACTTCTTCCTTCACGCTGGCGCATCAGTCTCCATCAGGTAAATCCCTAGTTTCTAGAGAGAGAAGAGAGAGAACGATAGAGAGAGAGAGCGAGCGAGAGAAAGAGAGAGAGAGAGAGAGAGAAAGGGACAGAGAGAGAGAGGGAGGCAGAGCATTGAAACCGGCCGGACGAACCTGGTTCAGGCCCGGCGGCGTGCTCGCCGCCGCGCCGGCCTGAGCCTTTGCCGGCGACCCCGCCGGCGCCGGGGAGGCGTCCGGCGGGTGGTGGTGGAGAGAGAGAAGAGAGAGGCCAATTGGCCTTCTCTCGCGCGGTGGCGGAAACCGAACCGGGTTCCGCCGGTTGGTTCGGGCCCGGCGGCGTGCTCGCCGCCTCGCCGGGCCCGAGCTTCGGCCTGTCGCCTCCACCGGCGCCGGGCGTGCGTCCGGTGGAGGTCCGGCCGGCCAAGGTGGCCGGCCGTGCCGCCGGCACAAAGACGTGCCGCGCGGACGTGAGGGAGATGACGAGAGAAAATTAAGGAGAGGGAGAGAGGGGGGGCCGGCCGCGCGGCCGGCTCTGGTCCGGCCAACGGCGGCCGGACCGGCCTCAATTTGGCCGGAATCGTCGCCGGCGTGATGAATTCCACGCGGAAGCTGCGGAGAGAAAGAGAGAGAAGGAGAGAAATTGAGAGAGATAGGGGGGGAAAGGAGGCCGGCCACGGCGGCGGCTCCGGCCCGGCCTCCGGTGGCCGGGCCGGACGGAATTAGAAGGCGGCGGCCCTGGCCGCCGGCCGGAAGCTGCCCCCTGTTTCGGGCGAAACAGGGAGCGGGGGGGATGGTTTGGCCATGGGCCGGCTGGGCCGGCCTAGGCTGGGCCTTGTGGGCCGTGCAGCGGGCAATCTTGGGGTCGGCTTTTGGGCCCCGTAACGGGCGGGATTAGCAAAAAAAAATATATGGCTAGAATCTGGGTGAATTCTAGTTTCTTGGGGTATTTTTAATTCCCCAATTAGATGTGTATAGTGGAAGATATTCGAGCCCGAAGTTGGGCCCGTGAACTAGTCTGGGTAGGGTCTTAAGGGTCATTTTATTAATTAGATTTCCGTGAATTAATTATGTACATTGATCCTGTAGGTGCCCAGACATCTGATTAGTTGATTCATCATTTGGATTTTGCGTAGGAGGTAAGTAAGACTATTATGCAATTTAATTGTTTAATTAATAAATTGAGTATATACAGTTAGCATGCATTTTTATAAATTAACTAAATTGTCTATGTAGCATGGAACTGTGGATTTCAAATGAACAATTATATGATTATAATGATTGGTAAGAAATAATTTATTGATGTATATGCCAGAATTGTGATTGCCTGTACACATGTTTATATTGAGGTGATTATATGCATTTCCTTTAATGTGCAAAACACTGTGAGATATTGTGAGATACAGATGCATGATGCACATGAGATGAAAATGTTAAATAGATTTATATGTGTCGCCGCGGTTCTCCTTTACTTTGGCCCCACACATTGTAGATATGTTCTGTATGATTTTTATGGCCACACACACTGGAGATGTATTCTGTTATGATATGGCCCCACATATTGTAGACATGTTCTGTATGATTTTTACGGCCTCCCACACTGACGAGTGTGTTCTGGTATGGCCCACATGTCTTACAATGTGTTCTGTATGATTTTTATGGCCACATACATCGTAGAGTGTGTTCTGTTATGGTATGGCCTCACACATCGTACAATGTGTTCTGTGGATATTGATGGCCACACATCTGGAGGATGTGCTCTGATTGAGGTATTGCAGGGCCGTGGGTCACATAGGAAATCTATAATTACATAAACAGTGAGTTTGCCTGTTTGCATATTCTGATGATTATCAAATGTTCAATTTATGTTATGTTGACAAATGCATATGTTGATAGCATGTTAAATATAATATAATTGTATAATAGGCTTACTTATTGAGTGTAAACTCATTAAACCTTCACCATGTTTTTCAGAGCCTCAGTGTTGATGATGGAGTTGATGGAGCTTTCAATAAATAAAATGAGAACCATTGCATTGGTGTAATCCTATTATGTTTGTGTGTAGGGCTTGTTGTAGCCCAACCTTATTAGCATGACTTGATTGTAGGGTTTGAAACCCAAAACTTATAACTATCATTTGTATTATGGTTGGTTTCCATATTCATTGCCATTTGAATCGTATATCAAGATTTTTAAGACGCCTTGCGTGCCAGGCACGCGGCGGGTTGTCACCCTAGCTCAAAATTTTTGGGTCTGGGGCGTGACAGCTTTTATGGTATCAGAGCCAGGTTTATGACCCTAGGGACACGGACATATTGACATGATAACAAGTAGAGAACTTATGACCCTAGGGACACAGACATATTGACATGATAATACGTAGAGAACATATTTGATGACATTATATTTAGAGACACCTGACACATTAGTTTATGATGTTAACCACATCCAATTTACCAGGAATTAGTTATGGCTCACAGTACTAGGAGCCAACAGTATGAGGAAGACTCTCTGGCCAGTAATGCTGATCAGCCGGTGGGTCAAGGAACTACTGGAGGTGAGGAACTGAGCACCAGCGATTCCAGTCCAAGATGCTTCAAGCTCTCTCGGGTATGGCGCAGTCTATGCAGGACATGCAGCTTCAGAGTACGTAGCGAGGCGTGGTGGGCCCATAACCCAAAGGACCCAGGTTATGATCTTAGGGATATGCATATTGACACTCTAGGCAAAATACTAGGATGATATTGAGACAATTATGACTTTCAAGGAATTTCATGAATTATGCTTTGGAAGCTTGAAATTTAAAGTTTATCAAGAATTACAAGTTTGATAGGAATTGAGAATGAACCATCGCAAGCCAATGATATTATGTGGGCTCCCAAGCTGGTGACCTTGACCAATAGGGAGGCCAAGGGGCTTTTAGAGGTTTTAGTTTCATCAAACTTGTTGGAAATGATTAGTAGCAGTTTTAGACCTTTAAATAATATGGGAGATGAAATTTTAATTGGATATGCAATAAAAGATAAATGAATATATGGAATAAACATAGTAGTGAAAAATTGCAATTGATGACTAATATGACTAAGATATCATCATTATGTTCATATTACAATTGAGTTGGTATATGGATTTGGAGTTAGTAAATCTAAATTTGAATGTGGATGTATATAATAATTTTTATTTGTAGAACTTACATTGTTGATATTGTAAGTTAAGATTATGAGCTAATTTGCTGGTTATAGAAATGATCAATATTGATGATATTTTAGAAATGAAATAGTTAATTACATGTTTTTGATCTATCACGATTGAGTACTTTTGAATTTGAGTTTGGATGGATATGTATATAGTGAATTTTACTAAGAAAACTTTTATTATGGATATTTCATGTTAATTTGATAGATATGGAGATGGTTGATATTGATGCTAATGAAATAGTTGACTGCATATTATATCTTGATGGATCATTTAGGAAGATTATAAAATTTTAAATGCTGAGACAATTACTGTTTAAGTTTTTGAGAGCAGTAGACTCTATTAATCTTTAGAATTGATTTTGGCTATAAATATTTGATGGTAGAAAGTGAAAGATTTTAGCAATAATGAGAATAAGATAAACTCCACTGATAAAGAATTTCATGGGATTTTCATCTCTTAATAGATTTTTAGATCAAGATATCTATTCATAGATTATCGTGCATACTTGTACCTTTCTTCATAGTTCCTACGTAGGCATCTCCAGGATGGATCAATTATCAATCATCCATAAGTGGCATAATTATTGTTAAGAATAGGAGAGAGATGATTTTATGTTGATTATTATCAGTTATGGATTATGGTTAAGGGTACATCTATTATCACTTTCAAGTCATAGAGAGATTACTATAATTTTCAATTACGTCTTTCGGATGGTAAGTGCATTTTTAATCTTTATTGACCTTATAAGTCTTGTATCCATCTGAGCTAGATTAGTGAAGTCACTTTGAGATATTTGAAGGGTTTAAATTAGTTGGTCATGTTATGGCATGAGACATTGCATAATCTATAGATGATTTTGATAATCATTGGTAACAAAATAATCGATTCAAGAAATTGAATCATTTAAATTGCATTATTTATTGAGGATATACTGACTTATTCAAGAGAAATTGATTGGTTATGGTGGTATTATTGATAAATATGAAGGAGATAAATTAATCATACTGATGATTGATGATGGCACTATTATTCAAAGAAATTAAATTAATTGATTATAATAATTATGAAAAATATCCTAAATGATTGGCATAATGTTCATTGATGTTAGCTTGAAGTATTCAAGAGTGAAACCAAGTATGTTATGATGATTGAAATAAGTATTGTAATGATTAGTGGCACATTCAACTATTTAAGAGTTGAGAGAGCATTGGAAGCAAACTATCTTATACTTAATTCAAAAGAATTTAGAACTGTCTTATCGAGGAATTAAGAGTACCTAATGTGTTACTAACCTTAAGAATGGATGACATAATACATATGATGGACCCTATGATATTTATGATGATTGTGTTGTGAGGGTAAAAAAAAAAAAAAGCAGGAAAGAAATACTTCTTAAGGAATTCAATTTTATTTGGTGGAAAGATCAAATTAATTTTGAAAGTTGGACATGTCATTTGGGTACTTGGGAATGAAATAAAAGTTGGCTAGTGAGTATCTTTAATGGTACAAAATTTGTGGACATTTAATTTCGAGGATGAAATTTTAGTGGGTTAAATATTAATATTTGTTTTTGGTTTCATGGTAAACTGCGTAAATTGAGTCTGAACCCATTTGTCTCACTCTCCTAATTCGATGATGTCTTCATAAAGCTTTGTGGATTAAGCTAAATTTCTGTCCAGCCTTCCACCCTCAAATAGATGGACAATCTGCATGAACCAATTAGATTTTGATGATATACTGCGAGCCTGTGTGATGGATTTAGAAAGTGCTTGGTATAGCTTCTTACCCTTAGTGAAATTGCTTATTTTAATGATTACCAAGCCAACATTCAAATAGATTCATTTCAATTGTCTATGATATAAGGTGTAGATTCCCTTCATATTGAAATGAATTGAGAGAGAGATAATTTTAGACTGAGCTGGTGTAGTAACTATGAAAAGTATCGTTAATTAAAGCAATAGAAAAGTTATGTTGATGTTAAACAGAAAGATTTGAAATTTAGGTAGAAAATTATTTGGAAGTTTTACTAACTAATGACATGATGAGATTTGTGTTTAGAGGTGAATTGAGTCCTCAATTTATTGGCCATTTGAGATTTTGATCAAAATAAAGGAGGTGGCTTATAGCTTAGCACTATCTTCATTACTCTTTGGGGTGTTCAATGTGTTTCATACCTTTATGACTGAGGAGGCATTTCAAACCCTTTATGTGTTAGAGTTTGAACTGATTTAGTTTAAAAAAAAAAAATTGACCTATGATCATCCTGTGCACATTATGGACCGCAATGATCAGATTCTAAGGCGGCATACCATCCCGTATGTCAAAGTTCAGTGGAATAATCACTCTGAGAGGGAGGCTTCTTGGGAGCTGGAGGATGAAATTAAATATATCTACAATTAATTGAAGGTAAATTATCCATTTAAGATTGTCGACTTTGAGATTTATAGTATAACAATTTCGAGGCCAAAATTTTTATAAGGAGGGGAGGATGTAATACCCGGTTCAAACGAACCAGATTTGGTTCAGATGAACCAGGCTTGGTTCAGATGAACCAAGCTCTTGACTTTTGGGTTCCCTGACTAACGCTTCGCTCCAAGCGAAGCGCTTAGTCTTCCGGGAAACCCCCCAATCTGAGGCGCTGCAGGTGAATAAATAGGGAGGAGAAGGACTTCTTCCTTCACGCTGGCGCATCAGTCTCCATCAGGTAAATCCCTAGTTTCCAGAGAGAGAAAGAGAGAGAACGATAGAGAGAGAGAGCGAGCGAGAGAAAGAGAGACAGCATGAGAGAGAGAGAGAAAGGGACAGAGAGAGAGAAGGAGGCAGAGCATTGAAACCGGCCGGACGAACCTGGTTCAGGCCCGGCGGCGTGCTCGCCGCCGCACCGGGCCTGAGCCTTTGCCGGCGACCCCGCCGCCGGCGCCGAGGGAGGCGTCCGGCGGGGTGGTGGTGGAGAGAGAGAAGAGAGAGAGGCCAATTGGCCTTCTCTCGCGCGGTGGCGGAAACCGAACCGGGTTCGCCGGTTGGTTCGGGCCCGGCGGCGTGCTCGCCGCCTCGCCGCCCGAGCTTCGGCCTGTCGCCTCCACCGGCGCCGGGCGTGCGTCCGGTGGAGGTCCGGCCGGCCAAGGTGGCCGGCCGTGCCGCCGGCACAAAGACGTGCCGCGCGGACGTGAGGGAGATGACGAGAGAAAATTAAGGAGAGGGAGAGAGAGGGGAGGCCGGCCGCGGCGCGGCCGGCTCTGGTCCGGCCAACGGCGGCCGGACCGGCCTCAATTTGGCCGGAATCGTCGCCGGCGTGATGAATTCCACGCGAAAGCTGCGGAGAGAAAGAGAGAGAAGGAGAGAAATTGAGAGAGATAGGGGGGGAAAGGAGGCCGGCGCGGCGGCGGCCGGCTCCTGCCCGGCATCCGATGGCCGGCCGGACGGAATTAGAATGTCGGCGGCCCTGGCCGCCGGCCGGAAGCTGCCCCCTGTTTCGGGCGAAACAGGGGAGCGGGGGGGATGGTTTGGCCATGGGCCGGCTGGGCCGGCCTAGGCTGGGCCTTGTGGGCCGTGCAGCGGGCAATCTTGGGGTCGGCTTTTGGGCCCCGTAACGGGCCGGGATTAGCAAAAAAAAATATATGGCTAGAATCTGGGTGAATTCTAGTTTCTTGGGTATTTTTAATTCCCCAATTAGATGTGTATAGTGGAAGATATTCGAGCCCGAAGTTGGGCCCGTGAACTAGTCTGGGTAGGGTCTTAAGGGTCATTTTATTAATTAGATTTCCGTGAATTAATTATGTACATTGATCCTGTAGGTGCCCAGACATCTGATTAGTTGATTCATCATTTGGATTTTGCGTAGGAGGTAAGTAAGACTATTATGCAATTTAATTGTTTAATTAATAAATTGAGTATATACAGTTAGCATGCATTTTTATAAATTAACTAAATTGTCTATGTAGCATGGAACGTGGATTTCAAATGAACAATTATATGATTATAATGATTGGTAAGAAATAATTTATTGATGTATATGCCAGAATTGTGATTGCCTGTACAGCATGTTTATATTGAGGTGATTATATGCATTTCCTTATAATGTGCAAAACACTGTGAGATATTGTGAATACAGATGCATGATGCACATGAGATGAAAATGTTAAATAGATTTATATGTGTCGCCGCGGTTCTCCTTTACTTTGGCCCCACACATTGTAGATATGTTCTGTATGATTTTTATGGCCACACACACTGGAGATGTATTCTGTTATGATATGGCCCCACATATTGTAGACATTTCTGTATGATTTTTACGGCCTCCCACACTGACGAGTGTGTTCTGGTATGGCCCACATGTCTTACAATGTGTTCTGTATGATTTTTATGGCCACATACATCATAGAGTGTGTTCTGTTATGGTATGGCCTCACACATCGTACAATGTGTTCTATGGATATTGATGGCCACACATCTGGAGGATGTGCTCTGATTGAGGTATTGCAGGGCCGTGGGTCACATAGGAAATCTATAATTACATAAACAGTGAGTTTGCCTGTTTGCATATTCTGATGATTATCAAATGTTCAATTTATGTTATGTTGACAAATGCATATATTGATAGCATGTTAAATATAATATAATTGTATAATAGGCTTACTTATTGAGTGTAAACTCATTAAACCTTCACCATGTTTTTCAGAGCCTCAGTGTTGATGATGGAGTTGATGGAGCTTTCAATAAATAAAATGAGAACCATTGCATTGGTGTAATCCTATTATGTTTGTGTGTAGGGCTTGTTGTAGCCCAACCTTATTAGCATGACTTGATTGTAGGGTTTGAAACCCAAAACTTATAACTATCATTTGTATTATGGTTGGTTTCCATATTCATTGCCATTTGAATCGTATATCAAGATTTTTAAGACGCCTTGCGTGCCCGGCACATGGCGGGTTGTCACCCTAGCTCAAAATTTTTGGGTCTGGGGCGTGACAATAACCTTATAGTTTCAGTTAAAAAGAACCACATGTTTAGGATTGGTTAATTGCTTTTGAATGGCAAAGTATCTCTTCGAAAGTTGTAGGCTGATGGTAGATAAGCTCTTTACAATATAAGTTGTTTGTGATGTCCTTGCAATTTTCTTTTGGAATTTCGTATTGATTGCCAGAGACCTATCTTTAGAAAGTGATAATTGCAAAATTTCTCCTTCCTATCATACAGTGTTCTTTTCCCTTATCAATTGCATCAAAATTGATTTATTCTAAGAGGAATGTTTATATCTTGTTTTAATTAAAGGTTCTAGATTTGAAAAGTTTGATATGGTCAAAGATGGAGGCTAAAGTACAAATAGGATCTCCAGAATCACCAACTATGGTGCCAGTAGCTCCTTGTGCTGGCCATTTCTATGGTAATGTTGAAAAGATTTCCTACCATAGTACTTAGATATGCTGGGAACTGGTTAATGGCACATTTGGGTTCCTGAAGTGCTAATGAGATGGTGGAAAGCCTTTTCATAGTGCCTGATTTGGGGCCTGTTTGGATTAGCTATTGGCTCCACTATTGGCCAACAGCTATTTCATATAGCTGCTGGAAAAAAAACAACCCCTTAAAGGTGCCCCAGCAGCCAATTCAAAAAGGACATAAGCTACCTATGGGCTCTAGATTTGTTTAATGTCTAATACGTTCTTATTGTGAAAGCTTACCCATTTGCTTTGTTAGTGTGTGGGTCTTTCTCTTGACTTTCTGTGTGTTTAATTCATCGTAGGGGTGGATAAAAATCTGATTTTTTTTATTTATGACAGGCAGGTGTGATTTTCCCCAAGGGGAACAATGTAGACCACTTGTGATGTTGCAGATTCAGTAAGCCCATATGGCTGGAGCAGTACGCACAGTTCAGCCTAGTTGTGATCAATCAAATTCACAATAAGTATACAATAAGAAAAGGTATCTTTCTACTGCTTAGTGATTTTGTGGAGACTTGGTTTCCTTATTCACATTTTGTGCCATGTGTTATTTAGTGCTCTTTTTCTAAGTAACTTATGTATATATGCAGGGTGGCGAGAAAAAACTTATAAACAAGAAGAGATCGGCATTATGTGCAGAGAATGGATCAAGTACTTGCAAGGTTTCATTTGAAGAAATGTTATGGATGTTTGTTTATTGAAGTTTGGATTATCTGAAAATGTTATGGATGTTTGTATGACAGTATTGGATATTTCAATTCAATATATTTGGGGTTTTTTGAAATTGAAAGTATATGTTTGTGTGATAGTATTGGATATTTTAATTCAATATTTTTAGAATTTTTTTGGAATTAAAAGTATATGTTTGTATGATATGATTGGATATTCTACTACATTTTTAATATAAAAACATAGTCCAAATGTGCATAATAGACTATATTTTCTGATGAAAAAGTAGTCTAAATGTATTTAAAGACTATATTATTTTGCCCTTTAACTATAGTTTATGATAAAAACGTAATCTAAATGTATTTAAGGACTACGTTTTATTGATTTTTAACTATATTTTCTAATAAAAACATAGTCTAAATGTATTTAAAGACTACGTTTTTTAACTTTTAACTATAATTTTGATAAAAACGTAGTCTAAATGTATTTAAGGACAACATTTTTTGACTTGTAACTATAATTTTTGATAAAAACATAGTCTAAATATATTTAAAGATTACATTTTATTGACTTTTAACTATATTCTATGATAAAAACATAGTCTAAATGTATTTAAGACTACGTTTTTTGACTTTTAACTATAATTTCTGATAAAAACGTAGTCTTTTTTATAGTTATAAACTACATTTTCTGATAAAAACGTAGTCTGAATGTATTTAAAGACTACATTTTTTTGACTTTTAACTGTCTAAAAACGTAATCTAAACGAGGGACTTGTAACTACACTCACACTTTTAACTACACTCACCTAGACTACGGTTTAAAAAATGTAATCTATATATAAAAGACTACGTTTTTTTAGATGTAGTCTAATTAAAAAATCATTGTAGTGATTGGGAAGTAGTTGTAGATCATGCTTCTCATTAGTTGTTTCTTGGCCTTCAAAATATGGTAAGAGATATACTATATTAGAGATTGGACGAAGCAAACATCTTTTAGCAAGTCGAACACATATATTTTTAGCAACTAGATCATGCTTCTCATTAGTTGTTTCTTGGCCTTCAAATATGGTAAGAGATATACTATATTGGAGATTGGACGAAGCAAACATGTTTTAGCAAGTCGAACACAGATATTTTTAGTAACATGGTCAATGATCCTATAAAGACTAAGATGTTTTAGCTATAATTTATTTTACGTTTCAAGAGGCTATCATTCAAGTTGATTGCAAACAAGGACCTTGTCTCCTAATTTGAATTGAATAGTCATAAACCATAGGTTCTTCTTATCTATGGACTCGAATCACAGGCTAGCTTGCTTACAGGCTCCTTATCTTTTGGCCGCACATCCTCACTAGTTCCTGAGGAGTAGATTCAGGAGCAAAGAAGATTTATAAACTTGTTTGTGATACTTTTTTCTATGATTGGAATGATTCTTGTTTGTGATGCTTTTTTCTTTTGTAATGAACTTGGATATGATGACATTTAAAAAAAATTTTATGGACTTGGATATATATATAAGAAGGATCATGTTTATGATGATTATGATTTTTAATTTATATATCTAAGTGTATTAATATGTTATATTTATTGTGATGATTATATATTAATATGCCATATTTATGAATATAGATTTGTTTTTATATGGATTATTTGGATATATATAATCATATGTATTAAAAAAATATTTTAAGTATTTTAAATGTTATATTTAAATATTGTAAGAGATTTTGCAAGGAATTTTGTTTCTTGAAAAGCCTTTAGTGAGGGATTATTTTCTCAGATATTTATTTAGCAAAGGATAATTTTCTTAAAAATTAAGAAAAATATTTAAAAAATTAAAAAATCCTTAGAACAATCTCTCAAAAATTTTTCATTGAAAAATCCCTTAGAAAAATTTCCCTTGAAAATTTTTCCTCAAATAATCCCTCAAAAAATTTCAATTTTCAAGAGATAAATTCCGTCGAAAAATTTCTTGGAACAAAAACTTCCTTGGAAAAATTTCTTGAAAATATTTTTCGAGGAGGATTTTTTTCAATATAAGTTTTTGATAGATTTTTTTCCCAAAAAATTTCGCGCAAATGACCCTTTTTCTTGTAAATAACAGCAGCGTTGAAATGCCCGTGCAGGCTCAGCGCCCGTCCAACGCCTTCGTTCTGGATTTCCGCGGAAGGTGAGTGTTGTCGTGAAAATCCATTCTCTGACTCGGGTGCACTCTGGCTCTGGGTCCGGATGCTAGTCTCTCGCTCGGGGTAAAACCTGCAAGACAGTCCTCACGCAGAGGGTGTTTCGAGGGTGGCCCTCTACGGAAGACCCTCCAACACCCAAGTCAGTTGAAGTTCATAGCAAGCAGATATGAGGAGAAGGCTCTCGTAGAAGAGTTTCTCTAGATGGGTGTTCTTTTGAGAGCTCAGAGCTCTGCTCGAGCTTTAATGGAGTTTTTTTGTATGAGAGTTAGTGAATGCGTAACTGAGAGACTTCGGGACTATGGTATTTATAGGCGATCACTAATTCCTTGGGCGCATCATAGGGGGTCTGAAAACTGTTAGGATTCGAAACAGATTCGAATCAAGTTTATTACGAGGCTGGTAGGATCTGTATCTTATTAGTTAGAGGATCGACGGTCAGAAGAGTTGGTTGATGCCTTGAGATTCAGCGATTATGTAGGCGTAGGCCACTCTTATGGCCCTTAGGCCACTTCTGGTATCATTGGCATGATTTTTTGTTTGGAATCTTGCTCAGCTATTATGAATTTGAACTCTCCTATGCTTGATCCCACAGAGATGCTCGAGTACCTCGGTCCGGCTGAGGTGTAGGACAGCTCGATTCGCCGAAGCATAGGGTAGCTCAGCTCACCAAGGGATAGGAGTAGCTCGGTTTGGCCGAGACATGAGGATGGTTTGGTTTGCCGAGGTATAGGTGGTTCGGTCTACCAATGCATGAGGATGGCTCGGTCTGCCAAGGTATAGGAATAGCTCGGTCTGCCAAGGTATAGGAATGGCTCGATTCTGCTGAAGGCGATTCAGCTTCGCTGTCTTACGGATATGACAGCTGGCTGACGGGATGTTAAGATTGGTCTTAACCCAATTGCCGGTGCACACCAACATTAATGCAATGATAATTTTACCCCTCATCACATGCCCCCACTCCCTAATCCAAAGTGTAAATTCGGATATAGGGAGTAGAGTTTCGAATAATCTTATTTGAAGGAATCCAAAAAGGCGTACAATGATGGTCTCATAAATGATAGGCCGCTGTTTCATCATCATTTTTTACCGCTGCACGAGGAGAAAATGCCTCGTTTCTAGTAGGCAGCGATTGTGGGAGCCCCACGTGGAGAGACTCCTATGTTTATGGTGCCTATATCAGAAGTATTAGCATTCTGGCTTTCCTTCTGAAGTGTTATTTAAAGGGGAGGGGTTAGGGCGGCATCCCTTCTGCAACACCTTCTCGTCTCTTCCTTTGAAATTTTTCTTTCCTCTCTGAACCCTTATTAGCTTCCTTGTGCTTTGCCTCTCAACTTGACAACATGAAGGGCCCGAGCGATATAGCCTCAGAGATAACTCTTGAAGATTTGGACAGAATCTGCTGCCGTTACAGGGTTCCTCGGATGTTGCCCTATGACTTCCGAGGGCTAAGCATAGAGTTTCGACGGAGCTGAACCATGGAGTATTCTTCTACGAGGAAAGCTTGAGGGCAAGTCTCCGGCTCCCTCTTCATCCATTAGTGCAGGAGGTGATGAGTTCTACAACATATGCCCGATAATGATGGCTCCAAATAACTGGCGCAACCTCATCGAGTTCATCTCGATGTGCAGCCATGTTTGGGTGACCGCGACCCTCCCTATATTCCGAGTGTATTACAATCTAGTTTCCGGGAGGAACTCCGAGTGGCCTTACATTGGCCCTCGAAAATCATTCAAAATGATTTCAGATAATCCATCATCGATAAAGGAGTGGAAGTCTCAGTTTTTCATTGTTGAGGGGAACATTGGTTCGGATTTCCTTTGGACATGGAAGAGCTACTTGGAAGATCCGGAAGCGCACCCGAAATTGTCCGAGCAGGAGAAGAGGGATTTGGTAACCCTTCATAGTGGTCGGGTGCTATCGGCTAGTGACCTATTATTAGAGGATGCCCTTTTGCTACCGAGCTTAGTTCTATTGACCCTCAAGGTGAGTTTCTTCCTTTGCTCTGGTGATCGATGTATTCAAGCAATTTTACTATGGTTTAATTGACTGCTTGTTGTGCTTTCAGCCGAGAGGTCGGCATTCGTGGGCCAAATGAAGAAGGAGCTGGGCAAGCGCCATAGGGGGTCCAGCTCTGGGGACAAGCACAAGTCCAAAAAGAGATCCCATCCTTTCGGGTCTCGCCCAAAAGAGCCGAAGAAAAATAGTGCTGGCCGCAATTCCTCCACTCCGAAGAAAGGGGATGTGGGTGCATCAGCCATGGTTGACGAGCCTTCCTGCCGAAGGGGGGTATGGTAGTGAAGGAAAGAGCCATTAGGAGAAGCTCGGAGGGAGCTATTGAAGTTTTTCCCCTTCAAAGTAGTCATGTCAGACGACACTGAGGAAATATCACCGGTTCATCCGGCAATCCTCTCGCCCGAGGCTAATCAGCATCATTCGTTAGAGGTTGGCAGCCCCACAGTGCTGCGCGTGGATGGAGAAGAGGCCCCTGCCTCGGTTGAGGGGGCAGAAGAAGTAGTCACGGCCATCGAAGCAGGTGGGACCACCTGTTGGAGGGTCAGCGAAGGTTGAGGGATTTTCCGTCGGAGGGCTTTCTCCCGAGGTATCGGGGGAAGCCGCGGAGGAAGCTGAGGTTTGGATGGAGCCCGTTGGGGATGAAGCAGTGCTTGAAGAAGGAGGAGAAGAAGAAGAACCACCGAGCGGAGGGGATGCTCGGACCGAAATTCTTTCAGCCGGAGCCGAAGCATCCGAGGCTTTGCAGGTTAGAGTCCTAATGGAGGAGGCCAAACAGATGACAGTTCCTCAGGCCGATGCTCCTCAGGTCAATTCTTCGGCCATGAATTTCCTTACTCACAATCCAGAAGTAGAGGATATGTTCGTCGCTTTGATGCGGTCCATGCTGCACATGGGAGAAAGTTCCTCGGCGGACGAGCCCGCTATGGAGGATATTGTCAAGGCAGCCTTCAGGCGGCTCGGGGTGTCGAAGGATGTTTATCTCCTACCCGAGATCAACAGCTCTGCCCTTATGAAGATCGCCACAAACTACGCCTCTCGAGTAAGTTGTTACATTGAGGTAACAAGTTTTAGTTGGTTGGCTCGACCATACTTTCTTACTTATATTTCTTCTGCAGAATGCCTTAATTACGAGGGCATTGAGTTAGTGCCTAAACTTGGCCTGGGGGCCTATGCTTATGCCAGGAGGGAGGCCGCCAGTCTTCGGGAAAGAGTTGAGTCAACCAGCAAACTTTCAAAGGCCTTGGCATCTGTTCAAGGGGATCTCGAAAGGGTGGGCAAGTCTTATCAAGCCAGTGCTGAGAGAGCCTCTCAGCTCAAGATTCAGGTCAAGGAGCTCCATGGTTTTCGCGAGCATTCTAATAAGGCTTGCCTTGAGCTGTCACAAATTAAGTCTAAGCATGCCGAAGAAATAAGGGTTATGCAGCAGCATTTTAATGAAAGATGGGGCGAATTGAAAGATAGTTTCACCGAGGAGAAGAATAATTGGAATAAGAGGCTCGACGAAGAGGAGCGCAGGTATCGCGACAACAAGATCAGCTCGCCAGCCTGAATAGGAGGCTCGCTGATAGGGAAGACCGATTAAAATGGCAGCACGATCAGGTTGCCAAACTCACTGCTGACCTTGATCAATCTCGGCGGGAGATTGAAGAAAAATAATCTAGGATTAATGACCTCAAGGAGGGCCTCAAGCAGAATAAAGCGGCCAAATGGAAGGCCCTTGAAAAGGTTCATGAGTTGAACGAAAAAATGGCTCGGCAGAAGAAGAGGTATAATGTCTTCTTACTTATTTTTAGTGCCTTTTCTTTTGGCCATAGCTTCAAACGATCATGTGTTCGCAGATGGGCAGAATGGGCTCGAGGTTCAAGATCAATTCAAAGCTTTGAGGAGGAGTTGGCTTTGAGCCGCCGAATAAATTCCGAACTAGGGGTTTAATTGGCCGAAGCTAACAGATGAGTCTCTTCGACCGTGGAAGAGTACAAGAGTTCTGCCCAATTTATCGATGAGCACAAAGTGGCTTGCACCGATGCATTTCAGTTCGGCGAAGAGGAGACACGGGCAAAGATCTCTTGGTATACCCTGAGCTGGATCTATCTTTTCTAGAGGCCGAATTTTATGATACTCGTACTCCAGGAACCAAAGAAGCTGAATATGAGGAGATCTCATATGTTGATCTTGATACCATCCTGGGCGCTGATGAGGCTGCGGCTCCAGAGGAATGTCCTCAGCCTGATGCCGAGGAACCTAAGGTCCCCCCTCCAACTGTATTCAAAGTGGGCGAACCAAGTCAAATTCCTCCCAATATTGCCGAGGGAGCCCCTAGAACCAACCCGAACCCTGATTCTTGAGGGTTGTTCATGTATTTTTGTTTTTTTCACTTGTAATTCAGTTAAGATTTAATGAACGAATCTTTTGCCTTCTTCTGTCTGTCCTATTGTTTTGGTCATCATTTTTTGAACGATCTTTTTGTTTGTCAGAAGTTTTTTCTCCCGCTTGTAACTTATTGTAAATGAATCGTACTTTAAGATCAGATTGCTCTTAGCAATTCTGAATTGAATACTCTGCTTAATTGAAGCCAGTTAGCTAGGTCTTCCAATGTATGAAACTATTCGGTTTTGCCAAGGAATATTATCCTGGCTTCGCCCAAAGTAGGACAGATAGTTCGAAGTGGCCAAAACAGGAGAAGTACTTCGGTTGGGGCCGAGGTAAGATGGATAGTTTGGTTTATCCAAAGCAAGAAGTTGGTTCGCTTTCTGCCGAGGTAGATGAAACGGCTTGCGATTTTTCGAAGGATACCTTGTTTTCTCCTCTGGGCATTTATTTCATTGGTCATTTCCGACATAAGGCCATTTTGTGTATGCGCTAAGCAATCAATTGCTAGTGAACGATGTCATTTTCGAAGGGGGATCTCTCAGGTCCGTCCATATCTTAAGGACCTGCAGATGGTTTTTTACATTTAAGGCTCTTGATTCAAGATCAATAGGAGATCTTCTACCTTTCGTCATAGCCTGGGAGGCATGCTTGATGCGCCTTGGGATGCGCCCTCTTTTCTTAGTGCGCCATGCGGCAGTGTGACCATGGCATTTTGAATTTCGGGGTCCTCTTCCTTAATGGTTGCTCCCGGTTTGTTTATCTATAAAAAGAAAGAGCAGACTATGTTTGAGTATCTCCTGAAGCCTTCTCTTTCTATGAGTTAGAGAGGTTTTTATGGTGCCTATTTTACTAAGGTCGAGAATGGAGAGATTGAGCTTCCTTTTTGAAAGCTGGCTCGTCCCAGATAACTGGGGTGATGGAGGTGCTGCTGAAGAGCAAGTAGTCCTCAAGGGAGGAGTCCCGGGGGTCATATGGAGAGCGCATGGGGATGGTTACAGGGGTCATACCGGGAGCGCATGCTCCTTGTATGGCCTCTTTGATATGCCATGGGGCCTTACAAACCACTGGAAATGCAAATATCCAGGGCCCTATTACATGGACTTCCCTCCCCCCTCAGTTTGGATTTCTTAGTTCATCCGCCCAAGGGATCCTTCTCAACGAGGAGGGAGGTAGGTAGTGTTGGGTTCCTGTCTATGTTGTTGTGCTATGACTAGCAGCCCAGCATACCACTCAGGGGCAGGAATCCTCAACATCGGTATCCATGGGTCTTCATCCCAGTTTGGGTCCCTAAGTTCATCCATCTGAGGGATCCGTGGATGGCTTACTTTGCTATTAACCAGCGACTCAACGGAGCCGTCTGATTTCTCTGATTTCTTGGGTCAGATGCAGAAACAGTGTCATCGACCGAAGCTGCTTACCAGAGCTTTCAGATCAACGCCATCGGCTGAAGCTGCTTGCCCGAGCTTTTATTTTATTTGTCTTTAATTCCTATGCTATGATGCACTTGCAATGCCTCTCAGGAGGTTGTAATTTTTATCAATAATGAAAGCTCTTACTCTTTCTTTTTCAAATACTTGTTTCTTTTCCAATTTGATTGTGTTGTACAATCATAGGAGTCGTTCTATTTGTATTGCGCTTTCCAAATCGTAGCGTAGTTTACAATCACCGGCAGCGCTTTAGTTTCTTTGCCTTCGTTAGGCATTTGGGTAATGCTCAGTCCTTTGTAGAGGAAGCATTCATCTCTGTTTAGGTCGAAGGAAGGCCTGGGCGGCCTTACTAATTTGCAATGTAGACATGGCCTTACTCGAGGGATGGTAGGTTTTTTTAAAGAGAAATGACTCGATTAATCTTGCTGGTGTGCAGAGAAAGAGGTTACTTACCTCCACCGAAGCATGATGGGATGTTTCAGTCACGCTAGAGTGTCCGAGAAATCAACCGGCTTTACTGCCACTCTGGAGGAGTCATCCATTCATGTCAGAACTTGAGATATTGCTTGAAGATATCACTCGGCCTTGCCGAGGCTTGAGATATTATTCGGAGATATCACTCGGTTTGACCGAGGCTTCAGATATTATTCAAAAATATCACTCGGTTTGGCCAAGGCTTGAAATATTATTTGAAGATATCACTCGGCTTGGCCGAGGCTTGAGATATTATTTGAAGATATCACTCAGCCTTGCCAAGGCTTGAGATATTATTTAGAGATATCACTCAGCCCTGTCGAGACTTCAGATATTATTCAGAGATATCACTCGGCTTCGCCGAAGCTTGGGATATTATTTGAAGATATCACTCGGCCCTGCCGGGGTTTAAGATATTATTCAGAGATATCACTTGGCCCTACCGAGGCTTGAGATATTATTTGAAGATATCACTTAGCTCTGCCGAGGCTTGAGATATTATTCAGAGATATCACTCGGTTTGACCGAGGCTTCAAAATATTATATTTTATTTAGCGCAGCCAAGGTATGGAGACATCACTAGACTTGACCGAGGCTTCAAAAGATTATATTTTACTTGACACGGCCAAGGTACGGAGATCACTCGCCCTGCTGAGGATTCAAAAAGATTGTATTTTACATGGCACGGCCAAGGTATGGAGACATCACTCGCTCGGCCGAGGCTTCAAAAGATTATATTTTACTTGGTGCGGCCAAGGTACGAAAATCACTCGGCCCTGCCGAGGATTCAAAAAGATTATATTTTACTTAGCGCGGCCAAGGTACGGAGACATCACTCGGCTCGGTCGAGGCTTCAAAAGATTATATTTTACTTGGCGCAACCAAGGTACGGAGACATCACTCGGCTCGGCCGAGGCTTTAAAAGATTATATTTTACTTGGCACGGTCAAGGTACGGAGATCACTCGGCCCTACCAAGGATTCAAAAATATTATATTTTACTTGGCAAGCTAAGGTACGGAGATATCACTCGGCTCGCCGAGGCTTCAAAAGATTATATAGCAAGACCTGCTTCTTATTATAGTTTTCAGGGAAAAGTAATCAAAACAAAAACTTTGCGAACCTTTGAAAGTTAAATTCAACGCAATGAACAAGGTAAGTTTAGTGAGGGCATACTCTTACTGATGATAGATATAGAGATTATCCAAGTTCCATGTCCGGAGGATAGATTTTTCATTCAAATCTTTGAGTTTGTAGGTGTCGGGCCTGATTACTTCCGCAACTTGATAGGGACCCTCCCAATTCGGGGATAGTTTCCCTTGCTCCAGTGGCTTTGACACGGATGCCTTCTGAAGTACCAGATCGCCCAAGAGGAAAGACTTTCCTTTGACTCTAGCAGAGTGATAGCGGGCTATCCTTTGTTGATAGGCGGCCATTCGGATTCGGGCCTTCTCTCTGACTTCTTCTATTAGATCAAGATTAGTTCAGAGTTGCTCGTCATTGGATTCCTCCGAATAGCTTTCCACGTGAGGGGAGGGGAGCCCGACCTCCACATGAATAACAGCTTCCGTACCAAAAGCCATCTTAAAGGAAGCTTGGCCTGTGGATATCCTTTCAGTAGTTCGGTAGGCCTATAACACGTGGTGGAGCTCTTCTGCCTACCTTCCTCGTGCCTGGTTGAGCCGAGCTTTAATTCCTTGTAGAAGAGTTCGGTTGGTTACCTCAGCCTCCCCATTGGCTTGAGGATGTCCGACCGATGTTAGGCGATGAAGAATATCGTGATCCTCGCAGAATTCCTAGAATTTAGGATTATCGAATTGTTTTTCATTGTCGGTGATGATGGTGTGGGGAAGGCCGAAATGGCAAATGATAGACCTCCATACAAAGTCCTTAGCCCGAGCTTCGATTATCTGGGTGACTGCCTCGGCTTCGACCAACTTGGTAAAATAATCGATTGCGACAAACAAGAACTTCCTTTGCCCTTTTGTGAGGGGGAAAGGACCGAGGATATCCATTCCCCATTTAGCGAAAGGCCAGGGGAAGGATATAGGAGTTAGTGAGTATAGGGGAGCCTTTGGACATTTGAGTGTCGCTAGCACGAATCACAAGCTCGGACAAGGTCATCAGCATCTCTCTGCATCGTTGGCCAATATTACCCTTGGTGCAGCACTTTGTGGCACAGGGCTCGGCCACCAAGATGATTACCGTAGATGCCTTCATGAACCTTCTGAAGAGCATAATCAGCCTCTGACGATCGGAAGCATTTGAGTAACGGCATAGAGAAGGATCAGTTGTACAGTCAATCATCAATTAAAACATAATGAGATGATTGCATTTTTAGTTTTCTTGCTTCTTTTCTGTCAGTGGGCAGCAGCCCTTTTTAAGATATTTGTGTATGGGATCTATCCAAGATGGTTCGATATCGACCTGCATCATCTGATCAGCATAGGCAATGCTAGATTTCTCCAGGACTTCCAAGTGGAACCTTCACTCAAGGTCTATCGAGTCCGTAGTTGCCAGGCGGGAAAAAAGGTTGGCGCACGCATTTTTAGCCCTTGGGACCTGAATAATCTTAAATTCAGTAAAGTAGGAAGATAAATCACACACCTTTTGAAGATACCGAATCATGTTCAGCTCTCGAGCCTCGAATTCCCCTTGCACCTAGCCTGCCACTAACTGAGAGTCAGTGTAAGCGTTTAGCTTTTCAACTTTGAGCTCGTGGGCGATGCAGAGTTCGGCGAGCAGAGCTTCGTATTCCACTTCATTATTTGAGGTCGGAAAGGAGAAGTGGATTCCATATTCGAAAGTTGCTCCCTCCGGACTAGTGAGGACTAGACCGGCACCAGAACTACTCGCGCTTGAGGATCCGTCAGCATGGAGTAACCACGAGGCACTGGGCTTTGGTTGTTCAGGGGCATCCGAAGCAGAACCATCTTGGGTATGGTGCATTCAAGGAGGAAATCTACCAGGACCTGGGCTTTAATGGCTGGACGAGGCTGATACTAAATGTTATGTTCACTTAGCTCAATAGCCCATTTAGTCATTCTTTCCGATGCTTCGGACGATGGATAATTGCCTTGATGGATTGATCGGTCAAGATTGCTACAGTGTGCTTGAAAATACGGTCGCAGCTTTCGGACCGATGTTACTAGAGCCAAAACCATCTTCTTGACTCGAGTATACCTCGTTTTGGCATCTTTGAGCAATTTGCTAACATAATAAACTGGCTTTTGAATTTTGTTTTCCTCTCTGATCAGCATAGAGCCAACAGCGTTCTTAGAAAGTATAGACTCAGCGTTTCCCCTGGCTTCAGACTGCTGAGGAGAGGTGGTGAGCCAAGGTATTTCTTGAGATCTTCAAAGAACTTCTGGCAATCTGGGTTCCATTGAAAATTTTTGGCCGACCGAAGTGCTTTGAAGAAGGGAAGGCACCTTTCGGCTGACTGAGGAATGAAGCGGTTGAGGGCCGCTATCCTTCCGGTAAGGCGTTGCACATCTTTGATCGACCTCGGAGGGGCCATATGCCGCAAGGCTTGGGTCTTCTATGGATTTGCTTCAATGCCTCACTGAGAGATCATGAAGCCCAAGAACTTTTCGGAATTGACCCCGAAAGCATATTTGGTTGGGTTGAGCTTCATTTGATACTTTCGAAGTGTCACGAAGCTTTCTGCAAGATCCTCAACATGTCGGGATGCCTCCTTGCTCTTCACCAGCATATCATCAACATACACCTCCATGTTCTGACCGATTTGCTCCTTGAAGACTTTATTGACCAGCCTTTGGTAGGTTGCACCTGCATTTTTTAAACCAAAAGTCATGACTCGGTAATAATAAATACCTCGATCGATGATGAAGGCAGTTTTTTCCTCATCCTCGGGTGCCATCCAAATCTGGTTGTAGCCTGAATAGGCATCCATAAAAGTCAACATTTGGTGGCTCGAAGTTGAATCCACAAGCTGATCGATTCGAGGAAGAGGGAAGTTGTCTTTTGGGCAAGCCTTGTTGAGGTCGGTGAAGTCAATGCAGATCCTCCATTTGCCATTTGATTTTTCACCATGACCACATTTGCCAGCCAGTCTGGGTAATTGACTTTCCGGATGAAGTTGGCTTTGATGAGTTTGTCCACCTCCTCTTCGATAGCCTTTTGGCGCTTGAAGAAAAGCTTCTTTTCTTTTGCTTAATCAGTCGAAATGCCTCGTCCACACTGAGGTGGTGGACCAGGACATCCGGGTTGATCCTGGGCATGTCTGATGTGGACCAGAGAAGATATTAGCATTCTTTCGAAGAAATTCGATCAAGTCTTGCCAAAGCTTTTCTTTCAGTTGTGACCCAACCTTTATGGTTCGTCGGGCCGAGCTTCATCAAGTGGCACTTCCTCTAATTCTTCAGCTGGCTCTCCTCATTGCTCAGCAAAATCTTCCTAAGCATCTAGCCCATCAATCGGGCTTCCTGGATTGAAGGTCGGCGATAAAGCAATGCCGAGCATCTAGCCCATTCGGTGGGAAACTTTATGCGAGATAGGGAATGAAAATGATGGCTTTAAGAGATACTTGTCCTAGCCTGCCGATGATGGCATTGTAAGGAGACCGAAGCTTGGTTACAAGAAAATCCATAAGCACAGTAGCTACACGGGGCCAAGTGCCGGCTCGGATCATTAAAGTAACAACTCCCTCGGGGATTATGGAGTCGCCCGTAAAACCCACTAGGGTGGATTCTACAGTCTGAAGGTCTTCCATCCGAAATTTCAATCTCACAAAGGCATCAAAATACAAAACATTAACGGAGCTTCCACTATCAATTAAAATGTGGTGTACATCATAGTTGTTCATGTTTAGGGATACAACCAGAGCATCATCATGGGGGTACTGTACCTCCAAAAGATCTTCATCAGAAAAAGAGAGCTCATCAATCCGATCCTTCTTTGGCGGATTTTCTTCCTCACCTGGCCGAGATGATGGGGAACCAACCGCCACTATCCTGTTAACATTACCAATGATCAGGAGATTCGGTGGAGGGAGTTGGCGAGGTTCGGGCTGGCGATCCCCTTCATTGTTTGGCTCAGGGGGTCCTCTAAATTGGTCCAATCTGCCCCGTCGGATCAGCCGCTCGATCTCATTCTGAAGCTGTAACATTCCTCGGTGTCATATTCGTGATCCCAGTGGAAGCGGAAGCACTTGGTTATGTCCCTCCGAGTTGCATTGCCTCGGAGAGGAGGAGGCCGACGAAACTGGCACTCAATTTCCATCAGGATTTTCACTCTTGACGCGGTGAGAGAAGTGTAGTGGTTGAACCTTTGAGCCAGACTTCGGATTCGGTATCGAGGCGACAGTGGAGGAGCTCTTTGGTGGCAAGGAAGCTTGCATGACGGTAGGCTTGATGTTTGTCCGAGTCCTTTGCCTCCTTCTTCTTTAGTTGCTCAACTCGAGCCGATCTTCGCGATTCTTCAACCCTAGCATACTTATCCGTCAGGGACATCATATCTGAAAGGCTCTTTGTGTAGTTAACCTCTAGAGCCAAATAGAAATCCCCTTCCTTCAGTACTCCTCCAGCCAAGGAAGACATGGCTACCTCGTGGTTGAGGTGGTCGACCTCCAGGAGGGCCGTATTGAAACGGCCAAGGTAATTTTTCAAAGATTTCCCCTCTCTCTGCTTGACTTCAAAGAGGGAATCAGATTTCTGCGTTGGCGACAGGTGCTGACGAACTAGCTGATGAGTAAACAACTCAGCTCATCAAAAAAATCGATGGAACATGGCTTCAATCTATTAAACCAGGTTCGGGCAGATCCCCTTAGAGTGGAGGGGAAGGCTCGGCATAGGATCGCATCCGATACTCCATGGAACATCATGATGGATCTGAAGCTGCTCAAGTGGTTGTCGGGATCAGTGGATCCATGGTATGGTTCGATGGTGGAAAGCTTGACACGAGGGGGAATCACTTCCCTTATGATCCTTTTAGAGAAGGGAATGCCCTGCTCCACCTTTGGCTGGGATGGAGGGGCTTGTCTGACGGCGTCCAACTCCTGACGCCATTTTTGATGCATCTCCTGCATATGTTGCCTAATCCCTTCATCCAAAGTGATAGGAGGGATTGGGAGATGGGAAGATGGCCGCGGTGTCGAGTCCTAAGAAGACACTGGGGAAAGAGAACGAACCCATCGAGATCTGAGTGGGCTTTTCCCTCCAGCCTACTGTGGCACTGGCTTTGCCTTTGCGGGTCGATGAAGATAATCCACCGCTTCAGCAGATTGGAAGAAGAGATCGCTGGTGGAACAGGGGCAGCTACCTCTTCATGAAGCTGTGGAGCAGAGACAACTGGGCAAGGAACCCCTTGGAGTCCCTGGACCAGCTGGGTCAGTATCTGGACCAGCTGGACCAGAGTAGCAAACTAGTCCAGTGTTACCACCGTTGCCGGTGGTGAAGGAGTCTCAGCTGGCAGTGGTGGCGAGGTGCTACACCGCTAATTGGATCAGGCCTTTGAGAGGCAACCTGATCTTGAGCCTCAGATGTGGCTCTCTTCCGATTGGCCATTAGAGGATGCTTCTTCTGGTTTTGAGCCTTGTCTCCTGGATTATAAGTTTATGGGACTTGAGGCCCCTTCCTCTAGCGCCAATCTATTGCTGTGAAAATCTGTTCTCTGACTCGGGTGCACTCTGGCTCTGGGTTTGGATACTGATCTCTCGCCCGGGATGGAACCTGCAAGACAGTCCTCATGCAGAGGGTGTTTCAGGGGTGCCCTCTGCGAAAGACCCTCCGATGCCCAAGGTAGTGGAAGTTCACAGCAAGCAAATATGAGGAGAAGGCTCTCGTAGAAGAGTTCCTCTAGATAGGTGTTCTTCTGAGAGCTCAGAGCTCTGCTCGAGCTTTAATGGAGTTTTTCTGTATGAGAGTTAGCGAATGCATACCTAAGAGACTTCAGGACTATGGTATTTATAGGCGATCACCTGATTCCTTGGACGCATCATAGGGGGTCTGAAAACTGTTAGGATTCGAAATAGATTTGAATCAAGTTTGTTACGAGGCCGGTAGGATCGTATCTTGTTAGTTAGAGGATCGACGATTAGGAAAGTTGGTTGATGCCTTGAGATTCAGCGATTATGTAGGCCCTAGGACACTCTTATGGCTCTTAGGCCAATTCTGGTATCATTGGCATGATTTTTCATTTGAAATCTTGCTCAGCTATTATGAATTCGGACTCTCTCGCGCTTGATCCCGCAAAAATGCTCGAGTACCTTGGTCCGACCGAGGTGTAGGATAGCTCGGTTCACCGAAGCATAGCGTAGCTCAGTTCGCCGAGGGATAGGAGTAGCTTGGTCTGGCCGATACATGAGGATGGTTTGGTTTGTTGAGTTATAGGGTGGTTCGGTCTACCGAGGCATGAGGATGGCTCGGTCTGCCGAGGTATAGAAATGGCTTGGTCTGCCGAGGTATAGGAATAGCTCGATTCTACTGAAGGCGATTTGGCTTCACTGTCTTATGGATATGACAGCTAGCTGAGGGAATGTTGAGATTGGTCTCGTCCCAATTGATGGTGCACACCTGTTAATATATGCCCTAGATCCAATTGGATTGAATGATATATACATTCTATGAATACAAATCAAATAAAATGGTTTCTTTATCTATTCAGATGTCTTTTATTTGATATAATTGTCTATGAGATAAAGTCCAAAAGAATGTAAACTGTGCATATAGAATTTGTAATAGAGATAAAAATTATGAGATCCAAATTGCACGTTATGGTTCGATTCTTTAAACTTTCCTAGTCGATGTGTAGATGGGACTGGACACCATCGAACACCGTAAGACTAGCACACATTGCATATCCTTACCCTTAGGGTGAGCAGCTGATTTCACAAGCTGAAGTATGAAGATACTTGGATAGGTGTGTGGATGCTCATTATTGTAACGATGCATTGGATGACCTATACAGATATCCCATATGGATATTCTATATAGTGTCGATGGTTGATCTCTAATGACGGTGGTGTAAGTGATCCTTTGACTTGAGATCTTCATTGCATCTCACGTGTGGAATGTTATTCTTTGACGACATCCAAACGTCGCTCAAGCCACGGGTGACAAATATGGTATCAGTTGGGTATGACATGAAGCACATGAAGATAGTGTTTGATCAAGACAGAATTCGCCTCCCTTGATAGAAAGGGTTATATCCCATGGCCACTTGATGGATTAAATTGATTGTTAAATCCTTGCAAGGTTGAGTTGGAATTCGAAATGATTTTGAAGTTCTAATTAATATGAGTCAATTTTTCCTAAGATCAAGTAAACAAAGATCAATTACAGGGTTGACACATTCCATACCACGGATTGATCTGGGATATGTGATGAAAGGATTTGATCATATGGTAACCGTTCATGGACAGGTGTTGTTGATGGTCACGTCAACAAAACCTTTAGCAGTTGGGTGGTTATGATGCTTTACTAGACGCCACAGATTTCATGCCGAATCTAGCTGCCACTGATTGCATCTAGAAGATCACCTTCCTCATCTGGATGCTGCAGATTTCATGCCAAATTAAGCTGCCGCTGATTGCATCTCAATCATATCTAGAAGATCACCTGCCTCATCTGGACGCCACAGATTTCATGCCAAATCCAGCTATCATTGATTGCATCTAGAAGATCACCTTCCTTATCTGGACACTGCAGATTTCATGCCAAATTTGATTAGGGCACCTTTTTTTCTTTTCTCTCTTTCATATCTGTATTTTTTTGGGCCCCAAGTCTCTTGCTCTATAAAAGAGACCATCTTGTATGAATGATGTATCTTTTATTATTAATCAATCAATCCAAGTTTTGAGTTATTATAATTTTTGTTAATTGGTTCTCTGGTGCTCTTATTTCCCTCCTCCTGCGCATGCCAACATCCCAAGTCTCTAGGAGAAACCCTAGCCGCCACCTTTGTCTTCCAATAGTGGATGCCCAAGAGCCCTTGGCTGGCCTCCCTTTTCTCTACTCCTTCCTTGTCTCTTTGCCTCTATTCTAAATTTTCTCTATTATTCTTTAACCCTTGTATGGTGATCTTACAAATCCCTCAGTAGCCACTTTCCTAGCCGGCCCCCGGCGTGTCCAAGCTAGGTGGCCCTGGCACCTATCCAAGCGGCCCCGGCACTTCCCTAGCCGGCCCCGGCACTTCCCAGCCGGCCCCGGCACTCTCCTAGCCAGCCCCGGCATGTCCAAGCCAAGCGGCCCAGCACTTCCCAGCCGCCCCAGCATTTTCCTAACCGGCCCCGGCACCTAGCCAAGCGGCCCGACACTTTCCTAGCCGGCCCCCAGCGTGTTCAAGCTAAGCGGCCTGGCACTATCCTAGCCGGCCCCCGGCGTGTCCAAGTTAGGCGGCCCCGGCACTTTCCGGCCGGCCCCGGCATCCCCGTGCCATCCTTGGCCGGCCCCTCTCGGCCTCGGCGTCTTCAGGCCCGCTGAGTCATCCCCGGCCATCCCTGGCCGGCCCCGCCCCGGCACTTCCTGGCTGGGGAGGACGGCCCATGCTTTCCCCTCTCCGATGGGACAGGACCCACCAACCAGCTGCAGCCACCCACTTTGATGGGACTTGACCTGCAGTCCTGACATATCAAAGAAGGAAGCAAGCTCTGCCATTACTGCCATCACCTTAAATGCTCTGACAAGTGGTAGAACCCCATGCCTCACAGACATCAACTTTGACACTTCACCCATCAAGGTCATCATTACAAGGCCTCAACTAGTCAAGCTAGACAAACTCTAAGCACCTATAAAGAGGGTAAGAGGGACCTCGACCAGGTAACACACTCATGACACCCTTAAACGCTCACAGCGAGAGATCTTTTCGGAGCCATCTCTCTCTTTCTCTTTCGAGCTTCCTCAAGCTCACGGCTATTGCCCAGATCACTGACTTGAGCATCGGAGGGTCCCCGCCGGAATCTCCGGCCCCCGAGACTTGCTTGCAGGCGCGAGGAGCTCACTGGAGGAGGCGATCGGACGCTCAAGGCCGGTGATTTGGCGTCAACACATTCAATTGCCTCTTTATGTTCTTTAAGTACATCTACCAATTTATATTCCTGTTCAGAGGTTAGGGTAGATGCAATGATTACTTGAAGGGTGTCATTGGGTCCAAGCAATGAATATTTTAGTCACCTGGAAGAGGTTTCACCTCTAGTTGGGGTGGTTCTTCCAAGGATGGTATTAAAGGGTTTGGTTTAGTTGGAAGTGGTTCATATTTTATAGTCCATGGAGGGATGGTGTCGAACTTAGGTGGTTCTAATAACATGTTTATCTCTTTGGTATACTCATCAATATCAAAGTCATCTATTCCAAAATGTGTAAGACATATTTGTAAAGGATCCAAATCAATCAAACTTTGGAATTTCTTATCTACTACTTCCTCTATCATGTTTACTTCATTTAAATCATACACAGATGGTCCTTGGGAAGCATTAAAAATATTTAATCTCATCTTCTTGTTTCCAAAAGATACATTCATCACACCTGTTCTACAATGTATACATGCATTAGCAGTAGCTAGAAAAGGTCATCCAAGGATGATGGGAATTTGGTTAGGATTACCGCTAGATTCCATATCTAACACAAGAAGTCGACAGGAAAATAGAATTTATCTACCTTTACTAATACATCTTCCAATATTCCACGAGGTACTTTAACTGATCTATCTGCCAATTGTAGTGTTATTGTCGTGGGTTTTAATTCTCCAAATCCAAATAACTCATACACTGAACTGGGGAGAAGGTTTACACTCACACCCAAATCTAATAATGCTTTCTTGATTGTGAAGTTTCCTATGACACAGGATATAATTGGGGTACCAGGATCTTTTAGTTTGGGTGGGGTTATTTGTTGAACAACTGAGCTGACTTGCTCAGTCAAGTGGATCTTTTTTGGTATTTGTAACTTTGCTTTCCGTTTTTGTGTGCATAGATCCTTCAAAAATTTTGTTGACCCAATTATTGATTTTGATGATTAATAAAGGAATTGAGTATATTCATTATGTTACTAATAAATTTAACAAGTGTTTCACGGCTTAAAAATATTTATTTAATCAAAAGGCATCAAGAAACGTATTTTTGAATCAAGTGTCAAAGATAAGTTTCAAATTCAGAGCCTAGAGTCGACACCTAGGTAGTCTGGAGCCGACCTCATGGCCAATCAAATGTCTTTCTAATTTTTGATACGGTTTGGAGCCGATACCCAGAGTTTCAGAGTCGACACTTACAGTGTCTGGAGCCGACTCCAACACGAGGATAGAACGCATGATTTTTGACTACCTTGGAGCCGACACTTACAGTCTCCTGGAGCCGACACCTGAACATGGCGAGCCGACACCTTACTTTTCTGGAGTCGACTCCTCAACGAGTTTAGAACTTTCTATTTTTGGATACACGACTTGGAGCCGACACCTGAAAAGTTGGAGCCGACTCCAACCTGTCAGAAATGAATTTTTAAATTGCCAGATCAGCTCAAACGGTAATATTTTCTTTACCTAACCCCTAACGGCTATATTTCATGTATGGAAAAACTTTCTAGGTACATTCCAATGGCTAGTTTCACACCAAAAATGGATTAAATGGAATCTATAAAAAGGGGAAGTGCGTTCGTTTGAATAAATAGAAAAAGAGAGGAAAAATGAAAAAATAGAGAAATCATATTGAAAAAATCTGAGAGGTCTTGAGCAAGAAACCAAGAGAAAAGAATCCACGTTCAAATTCGTCCACTCCAAAAAGCTCAAGAAGAAATCCAAGGCGTTCAACTTGAAAAATCGGAGGATTTTCAAAAGCTCTGTTTTGGCATAATTTCCCAACTTCTCATCTACATCATCTGTGAAGAATCGAAGCTGAGGCTTGATTCAACATCTCAAAAGAGAAGAGGAAAAGAAGAAAAGAAGAAAAGCTCAAAGTCAATCATCTTCAAATCAAGCTTTTCTAAACTTGTTTATTTATTTGAATATTTGCTCATTTAAGAAGTTGTGTGTTATTGTAAACATTATTCCTTCTTGTTTTTGCTAGTTCAATCAGGAAGATTGAATTGGTGGAGGTGGTATACTCGAGGCAAGCTAGATTAGCTTGTGTTTGGGTTTTTGTGCTGGTGAGCCCGAAAAACCAGCTGGGTTTGTTATGATCCCGGGAAAACAACAAGTTTAGGGTTGTGATATTGTAAAACAACTCGGCTGTAATCTAGTTGATTATAGTGTGGACCCAAGTGGAACTTGGGAGTAGACGTAGGTGTTGGATACACCAAACCACTATAAAATTCTTGTGTTTGCCGTGCTTTAATTGTCTCTCTCTCTCTATCTCTTCATTTGTGATTGAAATTTATTCTGCACTTGATTATTTCAAAGCCAATAGTTTCTAAAAGGTTAAAATTTTTTAAGAACCCAATTCACCCCCCCTCTTGGGTTGCCATCTGGGCCAACAATTGGTATCAGAGCTAGTGCTCATTTGAATTTGGTCTAACGATCAAGAGCTAAAGATCCAAATGGCAGCTCAAGCTAGTTCATCTTACTTAGAAGGTCAATCCACTAATCGACCTCCTTTGTTTAATGGAACTAATTATGGTTATTGGAAAGGTAGGATGAAAATTTTTATTCAAGCACTTGACTATGACTTATGGGGTATCATAGTTAATGGTCCACATACACCCACAATTAGAGTAGATATATGGTGATTCCTAAGCTAGAAACGGAATGGGATGAATATGATAAAAAGTTGGCACAACTTAATGCCAAGGCTATGAATGTTTTATATTGCTCACTAGATGCAAATGAATTTAATCGATTTCTACATGTATTTCGCGAAAGAAATTTGGGATAGATTAGAAGTTACCCATGAGGGTACAAATTAAGTTAAAGAATCAAAGATTAATATTTTAGTGCATAAATATGAATTGTTTAGCATGGAACAAACTGAAACCATCACATGCATGTACACAAGATTCACTGATATTGTAAATGGTTTGAAAAGTCTAGGTAAGACCTATACTAATTCTGAACTTGTGCGTAAAATTCTTAGGTCACTTTCAAGATCGTGGAAAGCGAAGGTGACTGTCATCCAAGAAGCAAAGGACTTAAATGTGTTACCTTTGGAAGAGCTACTTGAATCCTTTATGACTCACGAGCTAACCATGAAACAACATCAAGAGGAGGAAGTCAAGAAAAAGAAGACCATTGCTCTTAAAGCTGTAGAAAGTGAGGAGAGTTGTGATGATGATGATGATGAAGAGAGTGCTCTCCTTGCAAGAAAATTTAAGAAATTTATGCAAAGAAGGAGACCCTTCCACAAGAAGAAATCTGGAATAAAAATGGAAGGAGAAAAGAAAAGAGAAGGACAAAGAAAAGGAAAAAGAGCCCTTAATTTGTTATGAGTGTAAGAAACCAGGGCATTTTAGATATGACTGTCCTCAACTGAAGAAAGCCTACAAGAAGAAAAAGAAGGCGTATGTTGCAACTTGGAGTGACAGTAATGAATCCTCTTCAGAGGAAGAACAAAAGAAGTTGCAACTAATTATGGCAAACGATGACAACGAGGTAAGTTCTGAAAACCCTTGTGATGATTTCGCATTTGATGAATTATTTGAAGCGTTTAATGAACTAGTTGATTTTTAAAGCCTTGAAAAAGAAATACAAATTTTTAAAAAATGATAATTCAATTCTCATTAAAGAAAAAGATAACCTTACTCATGAGATTGAGATGCTGAAAACTGAAAAAGATAATTTAACAAAAGAAAGAGAATCAATCTCTAATGAAAATGATAAATTAAAGAAGGAAGTTGATAAATATAAAAATAGTGTTGATAAATTTACTAATAGTTCTAAAAACTTAATTTATTATTGAGTAATCAAAGAGCTATGTTTGATAAGGCTGGATTAGGATATAGGCCTAACATAAAACAAAAGTTTGTCAAAAACTTTTTCAGAAAAGAACCAAACAAAGATAATGTTACATGTCACTATTGTAACAAGAAAGGCCATAAATCCTATGAATGTAAGTCAAGAAATAGTAACAAGAATTTAAGTAGTAAAGGAAAGAAAATATGGGTTCCCAAAGGAACAATCTTTTATGCTACTAACCATGAAGGACCCAAGAAGGCTTGGATACCTAAATATAAGACTTGATCATTTTTGCAGGAGTGTCTTACGGCCAAAAGAGCAAAGCGAAAGTGGTATCTCGATAGTGGCTGCTCAAGACACATGACGGGTGACAAGGATCAATTCATCACCCTTGAAAGCAAAAGAGGAGGAGTTGTTACGTTCGGTGATAATGGCAAAGGCCAAATCATGGGGTTTGGTAAAATTCAAATAACTCCCTCTACATATATTGAAAATATTTTATATGTCAATGGTTTAAAACATAATCTAATTAGTATTAGTCAATTATGTGATAAAGGTTTTAAAGTATCATTTGAAGCATCTATCTGCACTGTTTCTAATCCCATTAATAATAGCATTATTTTTACTAGAAATAGAAATGGCAATGTATACTTGATTGATTTAGACAATTTGTCTATTGGTAATCATTGCTTAGTTGCTAATAATGCTAATATGAATGAGATTGGTTGGTTATGGCATCGTAGACTAGGTCATGCAAGTACACACTTAATTTCAAAATTAATTAGAATGGATTTAGTAAAAGGTCTTCCACAACTGGACTTTGAAAATAACAAAATTTGTGATGCATGTCAATTTGGAAAACAAACTAGAAACTCTTTCAAAACTAAAAATATTGTTTCCACTTCTAGGCCACTTGAACTACTTCACATGGATCTTTTTGGACCTACTAGAACCACTAGTTTAGGAGGAAAGAAATATGGACTTGTGATTGTAGATGATTACTCTAGATACACTTGGGTATTATTTTTAGCTCATAAAGATGAGACCTTTCCACTATTTTTGAAATTCTTCAAAAGGTCACAAATGAGAAAAACAACACTATAGTGTCTCTTAGAAGTGATCATGGCACTGAATTTGAAAATCATTTATTTGAAAACTTTTGCATTGAAAATGGCATCCATCATAATTTTTCAGCACCTAGAACACCACAACAAAATGGAGTTGTAGAAAGAAAAAATAGAACTTTAGAAGACATGGCCCGTACCATGCTATGTGAAAGCAACTTACCAAAATACTTTTGGGCAGAAGCTATAAACACGGCATGTTACATTCTTAATAGAGCTTTAATTAGGCCAATCATTAAGAAAACTCCTTATGAACTATGGAACAATAGAAAACCAAACATAAGTTACTTTCATGCATTTGGTTGTAAATGTTTCATTCATAATAATGGTAAAGATAATCTAGGAAAATTTGATGCAAAATCTGATGAAGGCATTTTCTAGGATATTCAACATCTAGTAAAGCCTATAGAGTGTTTAACAAGAGAAACTTAATTGTAGAAGAATCTATTCATGTAATTTTTGATGAATCTTTAGCATCAAGTTCAGAAAAGATTGATGATGAGGAAGATACAAACATATTAGAAAGAGACATTGAAAAATTGAATATAAATGTATCTTCAGATCATGAACAAGAAGTTAAAGATGATGATTCTCCTAGTGTTGATGTTGTTGATGCAAATCATAATGATGTAGATCTTCCTAGAGATTGGAGATATGCCTATGGTCATCCAAAAGAATTAATTATAGGTGATCCATCTCAAGGAGTAAGAACTAGATCATCAATGAGAAACATCAATAATCATCTTGCATTTGTATCTCAAATTGAACCTAAAACTATTGAAGAGGCTGAAAAAGATAATAATTGGATGTTAGCTATGCAAGAAGAATTAAATCAATTTACTAGAAATAATGTCTGGACCCTTGTAGATAGACCTAAAGATCATTCAGTTATAGGATCAAAATGGGTATTTAGAAATAAATTGGATGAAAATGGCATAGTAATTAGAAACAAAGCTAGATTAGTCGCAAAAGGATATAATCAAGAAGAAGGAATTGATTTTGATGAAACTTTTGCACCTGTAGCTAGATTAGAAGCAATTAGATTATTACTCGCATTTGCATGTCATATGCATATCAATTTATTTCAAATGGATGTTAAAAGTGCATTTTTAAATGGATTTATAAATGAGAAGTTTTTGTTGAACAACCTCCTGGTTTTGAAGATCATGAATTTTCAAATCATGTTTTTAAATTGCACAAAGCACTATATGGTTTAAACAAGCACCTAGAGCTTGGTATGAAAGATTAAGTAAATTTCTGATTGAAAATGATTTTACAAGAGAAATGTTGATAAAACACTATTTTTGAAAAGAAAAGACAAGGATTTATTAGTAGTACAAATATATGTTGATGATATTGTATTCGGTGCTACTAACAATCTTTTGTGTCAAGAATTTGCTAAGTTAATGCAGGGTGAATTCGAAATGAGCATGATGGGAGAACTCAACTTCTTCCTAGGACTTCAAATCAAGCAAAGCAAAGAGGGGATTTTCATCAATCAAGCAAAATACACAAAAGAACTTCTCAAGAAGTTTGGAATGGAGTCAATCAAACCACTTGGAACACCTATGAGTCCTTCATGCAAATTGGACAAAGATGAAGATGGTAAGAAAGTAGATCAAAAATATTATAGAGGTATGATCGGATCTCTGCTTTACTTAACAGCTAGTAGACCAGATATAATGTTTGCTGTTTGTTTATGTGCTAGATTTCAATCTGAACCTAAAGAATCTCACTTAATTGCTGTAAAAAGAATCTTAAGATATTTAAGTGGAACTAAAAATGTAGGTTTATGGTATTCTAGAGACTCAACATTAAACTTGATTGCATATTCTGATTCTGACTATGCTGGATGTAAACTAGATAGAAAAAGTACAAGTGGTGCATGTCAATTTTTAGGAAGTAACTTAATCTCTTGGTTTAGCAAAAAGCAAAATTCGGTTGCATTATCAACTGCTGAAGCAGAATATGTTGCAGCTGGAAGTTGTGTGCTCAAATCCTTTGGATTAAGAGACAACTTGAAGATTATGGCATAACACTTGATAAAACTCCTATTAGATGTGATAATACAGTGCAATAAATTTAACAAAAAATCCAATTCAACATTCAAGAACAAAACATATTGAAATTAGATATCACTTTATAAGAGAACATGTAGCTAATAATGAAATTTGTCTTGATTATGTTAATACTGAAGAACAATTAGCTGATATATTTACAAAACCTTTAAGTGAAGAGAGATTTTGTTATCTTAGAGGTGAATTAGGGATTTGTGACCCTTTGGAATGATTTTGAAACTCTAAGGAATGACTATCTAGATTTCTATTAATTTCTGATATTCCTTTCATAATTTTAAGGACAAATTATCTAGTCATCTGAACAATTTGTTCCTCATATTCCAAAGATTTTTTAAAATTTTATTGAACCTATTTTGACAAGTTTCAGATGTTTGAATCTCAGTTATTTTTCTCTGAAACTGTCAGTGGAGTCGACACCTCAGTTTGAGGAGTCGACACCTCGTCTATGTCGCTCTCGGTCCCTGACCTTGGAGCCGACACCCGTATAAGTGGAGCCGACTCCAGTTCGAGCACTGACTGTGTTAGCGATTTGGAGTCGACACCCGACTTTGTGGGAGTCAACACTGGGGTCCCAAATCAAATTTATTAGGGCAGAGTCGACACTTCGTCATTTCATTCGTTTTCAAATCCTAAATCAAACTCTTCCAAACTCTCTCAAAACCTCCCCAACTCAAATTCAACCCTATTCGAACTTTCCTAAGGATCTAAATGGCACCTAAGAGGAGAGGATCCATACTTGGAGTGCCCGTGACGACTGGGAAACGTTCGGCAAGGCGACCCATCCGCGAGCCGTCTCCGAGTGAGGATTCCACAACCCAATCGGACAGTCCAGGCCCTTCTTCTCCTAAGGTAGACACCTTAGCGGGAGAGTGATTACCATGGGTAGAAAGGTCAATTTTGAGTTCTTTGAGTCCGAGGGTTTTTCAATTGGGAATCAAATCAAAGAGCTAGGATGGGATAAAGTGTGCTCATTAGATGTTCCTACCTATCCGGCCCTTGTCAAGGAGTTCTACTTCAATTTGTCAAGAGGTGATGGTGGGATCGTAAGCTCAGTTAGAGGTAAAAGAATCCACCTCACTTTTCAGAAATTAGGAAATCTTCTAAGTATTCCAATCATCGGATTAGCAGTAGATGTTCACAGTGAGAGGTCGATGCTCTGTCAAGAATGTTAGGGAGAGAGATAACAGAATTTGAAGAGGTTAGGGCTAACCAATTGCCCTTGGAGTTGAGGTTACTTCATAATATTTGCAGCAGAATTTTATTTCCTAAAACGGACGATTTGAGTATGTCTCGGAGCGAGACATAGTTGTGATGGATAGTGTATTGACTGGTCAACCCATAAACCTCGCTGCAATGATGATTTTCTATATGGCCGAAGCTGGAGGAAAAAGGAGATCTTCCCTACCCTATGGCATGATTTTGACTATGGTTTTTAGGAGCCAAGGAGTTGTGATTTTGGATAATGAGCCTTCCAAGAACCTCAGGCATACTGACTACTATAGTTTGGCTACTTCATTGGATGGGATTTGTGAAGATCAATGGACAATGGGAGAGGAAAGGTAGTTTGGATATAAGAGCCACTGAATTAAGGTCTTCAGCACCTTTTGAGGCTGATCCGTCTGTGAGGGTTCCTTCTCCACAGCCTGACAGTCCTGCTCCTGCTCCTGCTCCTGCTCCAGTTCCGGTACCTCCATCTACTTCATCAGTCGGATTTTCAGACATTCAATTGGAGCAACTTAAAAGTCTACTTGCTGCTCAAAAGGATGAAATGAAGACTGAGTTTGATAGTCACTTTATGAATTTAAAAGAGACCCTTTATTCTTTAGATGATCGCATCAGTAAAATTGAGTCCACTCTTAGCTCTTCTGCTGAATCCTTAACGACTGATCTAAAGAACATATTTGAAGAACTTAAGGATATCTGTGGAGATTCTGAAACATACTCAAGATGCATGCTGAACTTCAAGATAAAATCATGACTGCTTGCTCTTTTGTTGATAAAAGATTGAAAGAATTTGTAGCAACTCAGAGTGATGGAATGAAAAGATTTTAGAACGTTTACAAAGAATTATTAGAACTAATTTGTAATTTTCATGTAATGAAGTACAAGTTTTTGATTCAATGTAGTTTGATGTTTTAATGTAATGATGTATAGTTTGGTGCTTGACAAAGTTCAGTTTCACTTTGTAATACCTGACTTTTTGATGTAATGAAATTATCTTTTGATCTATCAATGTTATCATTTTACTCTTCTTAATCTTTTTGTTGATTACAAAAAAGGGGGAGAAAGTTATGTCGTATATGCATTGATTAGTTATGCTTTGATTGGTATTTGATTATCTTGGATATACATAAGCTTAAGTGATCAGTTATGCTTTGATTGATATCAAATTATTTTGGATATACATAAGCTTAAGTGAAAATTGATATAACTAAATTGTAGGTATCAAACACTAAAATGTAAAGCAAAAGGAAGAACAATTGTTAAATTGATAAATTGAACTTCGTAGGGCTACCTTATTCAGGGGAATTACCTGTGAGGATCACATCTTTGAATACTTTGATTGGAGAATCCTATGCATATACTCAATGTTTTTATAATCATCAAAAAGGGGGAGATTGTTGACCCAATTATTGATTTTGATGATTAATAAAGGAATTGAGTATATTCATTGTGTTACTAATAAATTTAACAAGTGTTTCAGGGCTTAAAAATATTTATTTAATCAAAAGGCATCAAGAAACGTGTTTTTGAATCAAGTGCCAAAGGTAAGTTTCAAATTCAGAGCCTGGAGTCGACACCTAGGAAGTCTGGAGCCGACCCCATGGCCAATCAAATGTCTTTCTGATTTTTGATACGGTCCGGAGCCGACACCCAGAGTTTCGGAGTTGACACTTACAGTGTCTGGAGCCGACTCCAACACGGGGACAGAACGCGTGATTTTTGACTACCTTGGAGCTGACACTTACAGTCTCCTGGAGCCGAAACCTGAACATGGCAAGCTGACACCTTACTTTTCTGGAACCGATTCCTCAACGAGCTCAGAACTTTCTATTTTTGGATACACGACTTGGAGTCGACACCTAAAAAGTTGGAGCCAACTCCAACCTATCAGAAACGAATTTTTAAATTGCCAGATCAGCTCAAACGGTAATATTTTCTTTACCTAACCCCTAACGGCTATATTTCATGTATGGAAAAACTTTCCAGGTACATTCCAACGGCTAGTTTCACACCCAAAAATGGATTAAATAGAATCTATAAAAAGGGGGAAGTGCGTTCGTTTGAATAAATAGAAAAAGAGAGGAAAAACAAAAAATAGAGAAATCATATTGAAAAAATCTGAGAGGTCTTGAGCAAGAAACCAAGAGAAAAGAATCCACGTTCAAATTCGTCCACTCCAAAAAGCTCAAGAAGAAATCCAAGGCGTTCAACTTGAAAAATTGGAGGATTTTCAAAAGCTCTATTTTGGTGTGATTTCCCAACTTCTCATCTGCATCATCTGTGAAGAATCGAAGCTGAGGCTTGATTCAACATCTCAAAAGAGAAGAGAAAAAAAAAAAGAAGAAAAACTCAAAGCCAATCATCTTCAAATCAGGCTTTTCTAAACTTGTTTATTTACTTTGAATATTTGCTCATTTAAGGAGCTGTGTGTTATTGTAAACATTATTCCTTTTTGTTTTTGCTAGTTCAATCAGGGAGATTGAATTGGTGGAGGTGGTATACCTCGGGGCAAGCTAGATTAGCTTGTGTTTGGGTTTTTTTGCTGGTGAGCCCGGAAAACCAGCTGGGTTCGTTGTGATCCCGGGAAAACAACAAGTTTAGGGTTGTGATCTTGTAAAACAACTCGGCTGTAATCTAGTTGATTATAGTGTGGACCCAAGTGGAACTTGGGAGTGGACGTAGGTGTTGGATACACCGAACCACTATAAAATTCTTGTGTTTGTCGTGCTTTAATTGTCTCTCTCTCTATCTCTTCATTTGTGATTGAAATTTATTCTGCACTTGATTATTTCAAAGCCAATAGTTTCTAAAAGGTTAATTTTTTTGAAGAACCCAATTCACCCCCCCCCCTCTTGGGTTGCCATCTGGGCCAACAAATTTGGCATAAGCTGGAACTTGCTTGATAGCATCGAGGAGAGGTAAGTTTATTTGGACTTGCTTAAATAACTCAAGCATCTCATTCATTTTTATATTCTTCTTATCTGAAGGCAAAGGAGATTCTAAAGCACTAGGAAATGGGGCTTTAGGTGTGATTGCTTGATCATTGAATTCCTTTTCTTCTTCATTTCTTCTCTTTTCTGGTTTAGCCACTTCAAATTTATGGGTTGGTTCATGTGGGTTCAATGTTTTTTCACTTCTGAGAGTCATGACTGATTTAGCATGTTCTGGGAATTTGTCAGGACTATTGGAACCTCAGCCATGAATTGTCCTTTCGGATTATCGATAGGCTGACTAGGTAACTTACCCTCCTCCCTTCTACTGAATGCTATGGCTAATTGACCTATCTGAGTTTCTAGTTTTGCAATAGACTGTGTGTGGGAGTGAAGGATTTGAGTATTCATTTCTAGCCCTTTCAATGCTTGTAACACTTTGTCTTCAAAAGTAGGATGATTATTTGGTGGAGGTTGTGGGATGTTTGGGTATTGTGAATATGGCATGTTTCTAAAATTAGTTTCTTGATAATTAGGTCTGATCGATGAATTGGCTATAGGTTGAGGTTTCCAAGAAAAATTTGGATGATTTCACCAGCCATAATTGTAAGTATTTGCATATGGATCATTTCCTGTTCTAGGATCTAATCGGGTTTGGGCTTGGTGGGCTTGCTCTTGAACAAGTTCAGGAAATTGGTATGCAGCTGGACATTCACCTATAAAATGGGTTGGACTTGAACAAATTATGCAGACCTCCTGTAATTGAGTAGATGGGGAAGAGATGTTTCCAACTTGTAGAATCCGGTCAAGTTTATGGGATAATTCATCTACCTTAGTATAGATATATGTATAATGACCTATTTCATATATTCCACCTCTTTTAGGTCCTATGGGAGGGTCTTGACGAGCAACTGACATGTGATGTAATGAATTCTCACTTAATGTCTCAAAGAGTTGCCAAGCTTCATGTTCATTTTTTAACATAAATGTTCCACCACATGAAGCATCAACCATTTACGATGCTTTTCTGATAAACAATTATAAAAGCACTGAACCAGTTGCCATTTGGGTATGGCATGATGTGGACATTTTCTAATCAGTTTTTTGAATCTCTCCCATGTCTCATGGAACATTTCTCCATCTGTCTGGGAAAAACTTGTTATGGCTTTTCTAATTTGATTCGTTTTTCCTATAGGAAAATATTTCTTAAGAAATTCTCTCTGAAGATGATCCCAAGTTGAAATTATAACAGTGTCTAATGAATTTAACCAATACTTGGCTTTATCTTTTAGGGAAAAAGGGAATAACTTAAGCCTAAGTGCATCATCAGAGAAATTTTGAATCTTGACAGTTGAGCAAATTTTCAAGAATTTATCTAAGTGTTTGTAGGGATCCTCATTTGTAAGTCCATAGAAAGATGGTAACATTTGGATTACACTTGACTTGATTTCGTATTGGACAGCCTCTACTGGAGGCACTTGAATGCAGGGAGCGTAGGTATACCGTGAAGGAGTGAAATACTCTTTTAACTATTGTGGTTAATTATTTTCGTTATTAGGATCCATAATTCTGAGTCTGTTTGCTCTGATAGTTCTTTCTATCTCATGATCTAAGGGTATAAGGTTGGGTTGCAACGATCGGCGACCAAGCATACACCCTACCAATGACTCTAAAGCAAACAATAATTTAGTTTTTTTTTAATAGAAGAAAAAGAGGGAGATTCTAAAGAAAATACCCTAAAAGATTCCTAGAGCTAAGATCAATGCATAATTTAATTAGGGTTTAATAATTCTTAGCAATCAAGTTAACAAAGATTAGACTCTCTATTATAGGTTTACCCTAGATCTAGACAGCTCCTAACTTTCAAGACTGCTTTGGAGCCCTTCAAGTCAAAAATTAGCTGATCAACTAGCGAGTTGAGAATAAGGTCAGTGGGGGTCCCCCCGTTGCTTACTAGGTAAGCACACGGAACCAATTAAGTAGCCACTTTCATTTCCTTTTCTAGACACCAGTTAAGCAGTCAATCTCGACCCGGTCCAACTCTTTTGGGTGCCTTGTCCTATTGAGCTCGAGTTTCTTAGGGGCTAACGTCTAGTTAATTTTAGAGTTAAAGGTTTGGGTTAATGCAAAATGAAGGATGTGGTTTGTGGGCTAAAGAAGGGTGATGAAATCCCTACCTTATCTTGATTAGGGGTTTGTGCCCTTAAAGTTAATTATGAAAATGCTATGCAACAATCAAATGTCCAGCTCTTGAAATTATCAAACGAAATTAATCTAATTATTTATTTTTTTTAAAAGATTTTTTTATTAGGTTTCTAATTTCCTAATAAATTATGAGATGTCAATGGAAGAATTTTGAGTTTTGCAGAAAATAAATCCACCTAAGTCAATCTAAGCATAAAAATAAAATAATTATTTTGTTTATATATTTTATTTTATTATATAATCTTTTTTATTTTGTTTCCTTAAATTAATTATATTTTATGGAAGGTGTCTTAGGGTTTTCTTTCATTTTTTTAGGTAAGTTAATTAAAAAGAAATTTTGATTAGGTTAAAAGTGGATTTGTAACAAAAAGGAAAGTAATAATAATTTTTTATGTTAAAAAGAAAATATGCAATTCTAACAATTAAGGAAATAAAATAAAGAGACAATAACTATTCAAAAATTAAAAGAAAATTAATATAATTTTTTATATTTTTTAATTTTTATAATTTTTTTTCAAAATAACACACTTAAGTCCCCGGCAACGGTGCCAAAAATCTGATGCGTGCCATAGCGCAACGATTAAAACACCTTAATTTCACTAATAGAATAGTAAGAGTAAGGGATCGATTCCATAGGGACTTAGCGATTATCTTGAAATAAATTTATAAATTTAACTTAATAGATAATTAATAGTGCAAAATAATTAAGATATGGTCTATCTTATAAGAGCACGGCTCGTACCCGTAGATCACGGCCCATCCCTTTTAAGAATAGATCAGTCTAAATTATTTTCACTTAAATAGAATTTAATAATAATTTAACATGAATGGAAACTTTATTTCATATTAATTAAAAAGTTATGACATTAAGAAGGCATAATAAATTCCTGAACTAAACCAAATCAAAGACAGATTGAACTAGTTGAAGACAGCTGAACCGGATCAGGCTCTCTGCAGATGCCTCCAAGAAGAACATTCATGAACCATGGACCACGGACGGCTGCCTGGTATCAGATCTTCTTCACGCTCTAAGAAGAGGAGATCACGGCACAAACAGATGCCTGGGATGCTCCTTGATGCGCTCCTCTGACCTCTTGCAGACTCTAGGCTGCCTGGGAATAGATCTTCTTCAATCAACAGATGGAACAGAGCACTTTCCACCGCTGGAATAGAGCTCCCTCTCACGGCTGCTTCTTCGATTGAGGAATAAGAGATCTCCCCGAATCCACCGATGATCCTCCAACCGACCCCTCTTTGCTGCTATTTGTAGAAGTCCAGATGCGGCCCAGACGCGTAGAAGCAATGATTCTGTTGCCAAAACAAAGACGACGCGGAGAAGCAACGAGCGGCACGAAGAAAATCCCAAAGATTTTGCGGATAAAATCAAAATTCCTTCCAGATGAATTTAATTCTTCCAATTTGATAATCTCCTATCCAATTTATTCCTTAATTGGTAGAGAAAAAGATTAGATTTGATTTGGAGAAGAATCGTGCGAAATAAGGAAGTAACTGTTGAGAAGACGATGAAGTCGGCACTGGGTTTGCCGACTTTGCTTTAAAATATGTGCTAAATCCTTATGAAATTAATTCCGAGCTCGTTTTAAGTCCGATTCGAGTTCCATTTACGTCGTTAAATTTCTAAAATCAAGCTCTTTAAATTGATAAGGTTTACCTAAAATATTATATAAAATATTAAAATATTAAATAATAATAGGTACGTTGAATTATTAATTAATAGATTTAGTGATAATTATTTATGGTTTATCATTGACCTTGGCTTTATGATCACGATGCCACCTTATTTGGTCGATCCAACATCTGCTCTTTTAAACACAATGGGAACAAGTATGTGATACATCCAACTCCACCTAGGGACCCAATCAAGAAAGGATCTAGCAACCTTAAGGATAGCAAGCCAAGAGTTAATCTGATTAAAACTACGGAATTAGAAAAGGACATCACTGAGGGTAATCCTATTTGGATTTTGACCACTAAAGAGATCTATGCATCAGTCAAAAAGGAACAACCCCCAAAAGTAATCGAGATCCTAGAGGACTTTAAGGATGTCTTCCCTGAAGAATTGCCTGATCAATTACCACCCATGAGAAACATCCAATATGCCATTGACCTAATCCCAGGATCCACCCTCCCAAACCTTCCCCATTATAGGATGAACCCCACTGAGCATCAAGAACTACAAAAACAAGTGGGAGAATTACTTAGGAAAGGTTTCATTAGGGATAGCTTAAGTCCTTGTCACTATTAACCCCTAAGAAGGATGGTACCTGGAGAATGTGCATGGACAGTAGGGCCATCAACAAAATCACTATCAAGTATAGGTTCTCTATCCCCAGACTAGAAGACATGTTGTACATGATGGCAGGTACCACTATCTTTTCCAAAATAGACCTTAAGAGTGGCTACCATCATGTTAGAATTAGACTAGGGGATGAGTGAAAGACTGCATTTAAGAGTAGAGATGGTCTGTTTGAGTGGGTTGTGATGCCTTTTGGGCTGTCAAATGCACCTAGCACATTCATGAGAATCATGATCCAGGTCCTAAAAGAGTACACGAGAAAATTCTTAGTGGTCTATTTTGATGATATATTAATTTATAGCAAGACCAAAGAGGACCATCTTAACCATCTTAGATTAATCTGTCAGACCCTTAGAGAGAATAGCCTATATGCAAACCTTATGAAGTGTGATTTCATGATGCATAGGGTTATCTTTCTATGTTTTGTGGTAACCCCAGAAGGTGTTTTAGCGGATCCTGAAAAGGTTAGGTCGGTCGTAGAGTGGCCGGTACCCATGAACGTCCACGATGTCCGCAGCTTCCATGGCCTAGCAACCTTTTATAGGAGATTCATTAGGGGATTTAGCACCATCGTCGCACCCATCACTAATTGTATTAGGAAGGATAATTTTGAGTGAACTAAGTCAGCTAATAAGGCCTTCCTAGAGCTTAAGGATACGATGACTCATGCATCCTTACTTAGACTTCCAGACTTTTCTAAGGTGTTTGAGGTTGCGTGCGACACATCGGGAGTAGGCATAGGTGGAGTGTTAAGCCAAGAAAATTATCCCATAGCTTTCTTTAGTGAAAAACTAAATGAAGCTAAACTTAGATATTCCACCTATGATAAGGAATTCTATGCGGTAGTACAAGCCCTTAAGTATTGGAGACATTACTTACTACCGCAGGAGTTTGTCTTATTTTCTGATCATGAGGCACTCTGATTTCTGAACTCCCAAAAGAAGCTAAATTCTAGGCAGGACAAATGGGTTGAATACATTCAGGCATACACTTTTGTCCTGAAACACCGTGCTGGTATAGAAAATAAGGTAGCAGACACCCTAAGCCATAAGTCTTTGTTGTTGAGTACTGTTAGCACTGAAGTTATAGGATTCGACCGGATAAAAGATGAGTATGAGACATGTCATGACTTTGGTGAAATTTATAAGATCCTTCAGCTAGGGTCATCCAGTACCAGTGGAGATTATACCATGTAGGATGGTTACCTTTTTAGGGGCAATAGACTTTGTATCACTAGGACGTCACTTAGAGAATTCCAAGTCTGGGAAATGTATGCTGGGGGATTAGCAGGTCATTTTGGAAGAGATAAGACTATTCTAGCGATAGAAGACCAATTTTACTGGCTAGGATTAAAAAGGCTCGTTGCCCTGATAATAGCCCGATGTCGAACTTGTGACATTGCAAAACAGCAGAAGCAAAACACCGGTCCATATACTCCTTTGCCAGTGCCTGATCATCCTTGGCAAGACCTCAGTATGGACTTTATTCTAGGATTACCTAAAACCCAGAAGAAGCACGACTCCATCTTTGTAGTGGTCGATAGGTTCTCTAAGATGGCTCATTTCATCCCTTGTTCGCAAACCTTTGACGCACTAGGGTAGCCCAACTTTTCTTAGACAACGTGGTCAAGCTCCATGCCCTACCTAAGACCATTGTTTCTGATAGGGATGTTAGGTTCACCAGCTACTTTGAAAAACACTATGGCATCTGTTAGGGACTAAACTTAATTTTTCCACAGCCTTTCACCCCCAAACGGATGGGCAAACTGAAGTGGTGAACCATAGTCTAGGAAACCTTCTTAGGTGTCTTGTAGGCAAACACCTAGGGACGTGGGATTTATTACTGCCTTGTGCAGAGTTCGCCTACAATAGCTCAGTGAACAGGTCCACGAGCAAGAGTCCATTTGAGATAGTCCATGGGTACAAGCCTAATTGTCCACTTGATCTAATTCCTTTACCCCTCCACACATGAGTCTTAGAGTCTGCACAAGCATTTGCACAGCATATCAAAGACTTACATAAGGACATTGTTGGCTCAGATGGCAACCCAAGAGGGGGGGTGAATTGTGTTAAAAAAATTTAACCTTTTAAGAACTGTTTGCTTGGAGATAGATGAAATTAAATGCAATGTGGATATTAAGCACAACCAAGGAGATACAGAAAGAGATAATCAAAGCACGGCAAACACAAAGGTTTTATAGTGGTTCAGTGTATCCAACACCTACGTCCACTCCCAAGATCCACTTGGGTCCACACTATAATCCTCTTGATTACAGTCGAGTTGTTTTACAAGATCACAACTCAAAACTTGTTGTTTCCCAGGGATCACAACGAACCCAGCCGGTTTTCCGGGCTCACCAGCACAAAACCCTAAACTCAAGCTAATCTAGCTTGACCCGAGGTATACTACCTCCACTAGTTCAATCCCCTTGATAGAACTAGCACAAACAAGAAAGAATAATGTTTTTCAATAATACAAAGCTCCTCAAATGAGCGAATATTCAAAATGAATAAGCAAGGTTAGAAAAGCCTGTTTTGAAGATGATTGGATTTGAGCTTTTCTTCTTTTCTTCTTTTCCTCTTCTCTTTGGAGATGTTGAATCAGGCCTCAGCTTTGATTCGTTGCAAATGTTGCAGATGAGAAGTTGAAAAATCTCAAAAACAGAGCTTTTCTCCTTTTGGAAGTCCTCCGATTTTTCCAATATGAGCGCCTTGGATTTCTCTTTGAGCTTTTTGGAGTGGAAGGATTTGAGTTTGAACTCTTTTCTCTTTGATTTCAGGCTCAAGACTTCTCGGATTTTTGATTTGAAAGCTCTCTCTTTTTTTTTTTTCCTTTGTTTTTTTTTCAAACGGGCTTCTCCCCTTTTATAGATTTCCTTTAATCCATTTTTGGTGAGAAAACTAGCCGTTGGAATGTACCTGGAAAGTTTTTCCAAACAAAATATATCCGTTAGAAGTTAGGTAAAAAGAAAATATTACCGTTAGAGCTGATCTGGCATTTTAAAATTTCGTTCCAGATAGGTTGGAGTCGGCTCCAACTTTTCAGGTGTCGGCTCCAAGTCGTTTATCCAAAAATAGAAAGTTCTGAGTTCGTCGAGGAGTCGGCTCCGAAAAAGTTAGGTGTCGGCTCGCCATGGTCAGGTGTCGGCTCCAAAAGACTGTAAGTGTCGGCTCCGAGGTAGTCAAAAATCAAGCGTTCTGTCCCCGCATCGGAGTCGGCTCCAGACACTGTAAGTGTCGACTCCGAAACTCTGGGTGTCGGCTCCGAAACTCTAGGTGTCGGCTCCGAACCGTATCAAAAATCAGAAGAATATTTGACTGGCCATGGGGTCGGCTCCAGAATTCCTAGGTGTCGACTCCAGGCTCTGAAACTTTGAAACTTATATTTTGCAATTGATTCAAAACACGTTTCTTAATGCCTTTAAATCAATCAAATATTTTTAAGCCCTGAAACACTTATCAAATCTATTAGTAATCAAATAAATATACTCAATTCCTTTATTAATCATCAAAATCAATAATTGGGTCAACAATCTCCCCCTTTTTGATGATTATAAAAACATTGAGTATATGCATAGGATTCTTAAATCAAAATTTTCAAGGAAGTGATCCTCACAAGTAAGCTCCCCCTGAATAAGGTAGCTCCCCCTATGAAGTTCAAATGAATAATTGTTCTTCCTTTTGCTTTACATGTTTGATACTTAGAATTCATTTATATCAATTTTCACTATTATATCAGTGTTCACATAAGCTTATTTATGCATATTCAAACTAATTTGATACCAATCAAATAAGCTTCAATTAAATTCCTCCAATCAAAGCATAACTAATCAATGCATATACGACATAACTTTCTCCCCCTTTTTTGTAATCAACAAAAAGATAAAGAAGAGTTAAGTCAAAGATAAAATTGATAGATCAAAAGATAATTTCATTTCATCAAAGGTCAAGTATTACAAAAAGAAACTGTACTTTCATTACATCAAAAACTAAACTTTCATTTCAAACATCAAACAACATATCTCATTAAAAAAAACACTTAGACTTCATTACATGAAAATTACAAATTGGTTCTAATGATTCTTGTTAAATGATCTAAAATCTTTGCATTCCTTCACTCTGAGTCCCTACAAATTCTTTCAATCTTCTGTCAACAAAAGACAAGCAGTCATGATTTTATCTTGAAGCTCGGCATTGCATTTGGAGTAGGTCTCAGAATCTCCACAGATATCTTTAAGTTCTTCAAATATATTTTTCAGATCATTACTTAAGGAATCCGCAGATGAACTAAGAGTTGATTCTATTTTGCCAATGCGATCATCCAGGGAATAAAGGGTTTCTTTAAGATTCATAAACTTATTATCAAACTCAGTCTTCAATTCATCCTTCTGAGCAGCAAGTAAACATTTGAGTTGCTCCAATTGAAGGTCTGAAAAACCAACTGATGAAGTGGATGACTGAACATGAACTTGAGCGGGTGCAGGGGCAGGAACAGGACTGCTAGGCTGCGGAGAGGGAACCCTCACAGATGGTCCAGCCTCAAAAGATGCAGAAGGTCTAGGTTCAGGGGCTCTCTCATCCAAGCTGCCTTTCCTTTCCCATTGCCCGTTGACCTTAACAAATCCCATCCGATGCAAGGTGGCCAAACTGTAGTAATCAGTATGCCTGAGATTCTTGGAAGGTTCATTGTCTAATATCACAACACCTTGGCTCCTGAAAACCATAGTTAGCACCATGCCGTAGGGTAAGGACGATCTTCTTTTCCCTCCAGCCTCAGCCATATAAAATATCATCATTGCAGCTAAATTTATGGGTTGACTGGTCAACACACTGTCCATCACAACAATGTCTCGCTCGGAGACATACTCAAATCGACCGGTTTTTGGAAATAATATTCTACTGCAAATATTGTGAAGTAATCTTAATTCCAAGGGCAGTTGGTTAGCCCTAATCTCCTCAAATTCTGTAACTTCTCTCCCTAACATCCTCGATAGAGCGGCTGACCTCTCACTGTGGATGTCGGCAACTAATCCAGTAATGGGAATGCTAAGGAGGTTTCCTAATTTCTGAAAAGTGAGATGGATCCTTTTACCTCTGACTGAGCTCACGATTCCACCATCACCTCTCGACAGATTGAAATAGAATTCCTTGACAAGGCTGGATATGTAGGAACATCTAGAGAACACACTTTATCCCAGCCTAGTTCCTTGATTTGATTCCCAATAGAGAAGCCCTCGGATTGAAAGAACTCGAAATCAACTTTCCTACCCATTGTTATCACTCTCCCTGCTAGGGTATCTACCTGAGGAGATGAAGGGTCTGGATTGTCCGAAGCAGTTGAAGAGGAATCACTCGGAGACGGCTCGCGCACGGGTCGTCTCGCCGATCGTTTTCCGGTTGCCACGGGCACTCCAAGCACTGATCCTCTCCTCTTAGGTGCCATTAGATCCTTAGGAAGGCTTGAATAGGGTGGAATTAGAGATGGGGAGGCTTTGAGAGAGTTTGGGAAGAGTTTGGTTAAGGATTTGAAAAGAGATGAAATGACGAGGTGTCGACTCTGCCCTAATAAAGTCGATTTGGGACCCCCAGGTGTCGACTCCCGCAAAGTCGGGTGTCGACTCCAAATCGCTAACACAGTCAGCGCTCGAACTGGAGTCGGCTCCACTTATACGGGTGTCGGCTCCAAGGTCAGGGACCGAGAGCGACACAGACAAGGTGTCGACTCCTCAAACTGAGGTGTCGACTCCACTGACAGTTTCAGAGAAAAATAATTGAGATTCAAACAACTGAAACTTGTCACAATAGGTTCAATAAAATTTGAAAAAATCTTTGGAGTATGAGAACAAATTGCTCAGATGACTAGATAATTTGTCCTTAAAATTATGAAAGAATATCAAGAAATTAATAGAAATCTAGATAGTCATTCCTTAGAGTTTCAAAATCATTCCAAAGGGTCACAATCCCTAATTCACCTCTAAGATAACAAAATCTTTCTTCACTCAAAGGTTTTGTAAATATATCAGCTAATTGTTCTTCAGTATTAACATAATCAAGACAAATTTCATTATTAGCTACATGTTCTCTTATAAAGTGATATCTAATTTCAATGTGTTTTGTTCTTGAATGTTGAATTGGATTTTTAGTTAAATTATTGCACTTGTGTTATCACATCTAATTGGAGTTTTATCAAGTGTTATGCCATAATCTTCAAGTTGTCTCTTAATCCAAAGGATTTGAGCACAGCAACTTCCAGCTGCAACATATTCTGCTTCAGCAGTTGATAATGCAACCGAATTTTGCTTTTTGCTAAACCAAGAGATTAAGTTACTTCCTAAAAATTGACATGCACCACTTGTGCTTTTTCTATCTAATTTACATCCAGCATAGTCGAATCAGAATATGCAATCAAGTTTAATGTTGAGTCTCTAGAATACCATAAACCTACATTTTTAGTTCCACTTAAATATCTTAAGATTCTTTTTACAGCAATTAAGTGAGATTCTTTAGGTTCAGATTGAAATCTAGCGCATAGACAAACAGCAAACATGATATCTGGTCTACTAGCTGTTAAGTAAAGAAGAGATCCGATCATACCTCTGTAATATTTTTGATCTACTTTCTTACCATCTTCATCTTTGTCCAATTTGCATGAAGGGCTCATAGGTGTTCCAAGTGGTTTGATTGACTCCATTCCAAACTTCTTGAGAAGTTCTTTTGTGTATTTTGCTTGATTGATGAAAATTCCTCTTTGCTTTGCTTGATTTGAAGTCCTAGGAAGAAATTGAGTTCTCCCATCATGCTCATCTCAAACTCACCCTGCATTAACTTAGCAAATTCTTGACATAACAGATTGTTAGTAGCACCGAATACAATATCATCAACATATATTTGTACTACTAATAAATCCTTGTCTTTTCTTTTCAAAAATAGTGTTTTATCAACATTTCCTCTTATAAAGTCATTTTCAATCAAAAATTTACTTAATCTTTCATACCAAGCTCTAGGTGCTTGTTTTAAACCATATAGTGCTTTGTGCAATTTAAAAACATGATTTGGAAATTCATGATCTTCAAAACCAGGAGGTTGTTCAACAAAAACTTCCTCATTTATAAATCCATTTAAAAATGCGCTTTTAACATCCATTTGAAATAAATTGATATGCATATGACATGCAAATGCGAGTAATAATCTAATTGCTTCTAGTCTAGCTACAGGTGCAAAAGTTTCATCAAAATCAATTCCTTCTTCTTGATTATATCCTTTTGCGACTAATCTAGCTTTGTTTCTAATTACTATGCCATTTTCGTCTAATTTATTTCTAAATACCCATTTTGATCCTATAACAGAATGATCTTTAGGTCTATCTACAAGAGTCCAGACATTATTCCTAGTAAATTGATTTAATTCTTCTTGCATGGCTAACATCCAATTATTATCTTTTTCTGCCTCTTCAATAGTTTTAGGTTCAATTTGAGATACAAATGCAAGATGATTATTGATGTTTCTCATTGATGATCTAGTTCTTACTCCTTGAGATGGATCACCTATAATTAATTCTTTTGGATGACCATAGGCATATCTCCAATCTCTAGGAAGATCTACATCATTATGATTTGCATCAACAACATCAACACTAGGGGAATCATTATCTTTAGCTTCTTGTTCATGATCTGAAGATACATCAATATTTAACTTTTCAATGTCTCTTTCTAGAATGTTTGTATCTTCCTCATCATCAATTTTTCTGAACTAGATGCTAAAGATTCATCAAAAATTACATGAATAGATTCTTCTACAATTAAGTTTCTCTTGTTAAACACTCTATAGGCTTTACTAGATGTTGAATATCCTAAGAAAATGCCTTCATCAGATTTTGCATCAAATTTTCCTAGATTATCTTTACCATTATTATGAATGAAACATTTACAACCAAATGCATGAAAGTAGCTTATGTTTGGTTTTCTATTGTTCCATAGTTCATAAGGAGTTTTCTTAATGATTGGCCTAATCAAAGCTCTATTAAGAATGTAACATGCCGTGTTTATAGCTTCCGCCCAAAAGTATTTTGGTAGGTTGCTTTCACATAGCATGGTACGGGCCATGTCTTCTAAGGTTCTATTTTTTCTTTCAACTACTCCATTTTGTTGTGGTGTTCTAGGTGCTGAAAAATTATGATGGATGCCATTTTCTATGCAAAAGTTTTCAAATAGATGATTTTCAAATTCAGTGCCATGATCACTTCTAAGAGACACTATGGTGTTATTTTTCTCATTTGTGACCTTTTTGAAGAATTTCAAAAACAATGGAAAGGTCTCATCTTTATGAGCTAAAAAATACCCAAGTGTATCTAGAGTAATCATCTACAATCACAAGACCATATTTCTTTCCTCCTAGACTTGTGGTTCTAGTAGGTCCAAAAAGATCCATGTGAAGTAGTTCAAGTGGCCTAGAAGTGGAAACAATATTTTTAGTTTTGAAAGAGTTTCTAGTTTGTTTTCCAAATTGACATGCATCGCAAATTTTGTTATTTTCAAAATCTAGTTGTGGAAGTCCTTTTACTAAATCCATTCTTATTAATTTTGAAATTAGGTGTGTGCTTGCATGACCTAATCTACGATGCCATAACCAACCAATCTCATTCATATTAGCATTATTAGCAACTAAGCAATGATTACTAGTAGACAAATTGTCTAAATCAATCAAGTATACATTGCCATTTCTATTTCCAATAAAAACAATGCTATTATCAATGGGATTAGAAACAGTGCAGATAGATGCTTCAAATGATACTTTAAAACCTTTATCACATAATTGGCTAATACTTATTAGATTATGTTTTAAACCATTGACATATAAAACATTTTCAATATATGTGGAGGGAGTTATTTGAATATTACCAAACCCCATGATTTGGCCTTTGCCATTGTCACCAAACGTAACAACTCCTCCTCTTTTGCTTTCAAGGGTGATGAATTGATCCTTGTCACCCGTCATGTGTCTTGAGCAGCCACTATCGAGATACCACTTTCGCTTTGATCTTTTGGCCGCAAGACACTCCTGCAAAAATAATTAAGTCTTATATTTAGGTACCCAAGCCTTCTTGGGTCCTTCATGGTTAGTAGCATAAAAGATTGTTCCTTTGGGAACCCATATTTTCTTTCCTTTACTACTTAAATTTTTGTTACTGTTTCTCACATTACATTCATAGGATTTATGGCCTTTCTTGTTACAATAATGACATGTAACACTATCTCTATTTTGTTCTTTTCTAAAGAAGTTTTTGACAAATTTTTGTTTTATGTTAGGTCTATATCCTAATCCAGCCTTATCAAATATAGCTCTTTGATTACCTAATAATAAATTAAGTTTTTCAGAACTATAAGTAAATTTATCAACAATATTCTTATATTTATCAACTTCCTTCTTTAATTTATCATTTTCATTGGAAATTGACTCTTTTTCTTTTGTCAAATTTTCATTTTCAGATTTCAGCATCTTAATCTCATTAGTAAGATTATCTTTTTCTTTAATGAGAATTGAATTATCATTTTTCAGAAATTTGTATTTCTTTTTAAAACTTTAAAATCATCAACTAGTTCATTAAAAGCTTCAAACAATTCATCAAATGCAAAATCATCACAAGGGTTTTCAGAACTTACCTCGTTGTCGTCGTTTGCCATAAAGCAAATGTTTGCAACTTCTTTTTGATCTTCCTCTGAAGAGGATTCATCGCTGTCACTCCAGGTTGCAACATAGGCTTTCTTCTTCTTCTTGTAGGCTTTCTTTAGTAGAGGACAATCATATCTAAAGTGCCCCGGTTTCTTACACTCATAGCAAATTAAGGGGTCTTTCTCTTTGTCCTTGTCTTTGTCCTTTTCTCTTTCTCCTTCCATCTTAATTCCAGATTTCTTCTTGTGGAAGGGTCTCTTTCTTCTCATGAATTTTTTGAATTTTCTAGCTAGAAGAGCTGTCTCATCATCATCATCATCATCACTGCAGCTCTCCTCACTTTCTGCAGCCTTAAGAGCTATAGTCTTCTTCTTTTTAACATCTTCCTCTATGTGCTGCTTCATGGTTAACTCATGGGTCATTAGTGATCCAAGTAGCTCCTCCAAGGGTAAAGTGTTGAGGTCCTTGGCTTCTTGGATTGCTGTCACCTTTGCTTCCCAAGTCCTTGGAAGTGACCTAAGAATTTTGCGAACAAGTTCAGAATTAGTATAAATCTTACCTAGACTTTTCAAACCATTTACAATGTCGGTGAATCTAGTATACATGCATGCTATAGTTTCAGTTTGTTCCATGCTGAATAATTCATACTTATGAACAAGAATATTTATCTTAGATTCTTTAACTTGATTTGTACCCTCATGGGTAACCTCTAATCTATCCCATATCTCTTTTGCGGAATTACATGTAGAGATACGATTAAATTCGTTAGCATCTAATGAACAATATAAACATTCATGGCCTTAGCATTAAGCTGAGCCATTTTCCTATCATTCTCATTCCAATCCCTTTCGGGCTTAGGAACAATAGAACCATCAACTATGTGTGTGGGTGTGCTAGGTCCATTAATTATAACACTCCACAATTCATAATCTGAAGCTTGAATGAATATCCTCATTCTTGCTTTCCAATATGAATAGTTGGAACCATTAAACAAGGGAGGTCTATTTGTAGAATGACCTTCAGCAAATGAAGATCCAACTTGAGCTGCCATTTGGATCTTTAGCTCTTGATCGTGTGATCAAATAAACAATGAGCACTTGCTCTGATACCAATTGTTGGCCCAGATGGCAACCCAAGAGGGGGGGTGAATTGGGTTCTTTAAAAAATTTAACCTTTTAAAAACTATGTGCTTGGAGATAGATGAAATTAAATGCAATGCGAATATTAAGCACAACCAAGGAGATAGAGAAAGAGATAATCAAAGCACGGCAAACACAAAGGTTTTATAGTGGTTCGGTGTATCCAACACCTACGTCCACTCCCAAGATCCACTTGGGTCCACACTATAATCCTCTTGATTACAGTCGAGTTGTTTTACAAGATCACAACTCAAAACTTGTTGTTTCCCAGGGATCACAACGAACCCAGCCGGTTTTCCGGGCTCACCAGCACAAAACCCTAAACTCAAGCTAATCTAGCTTGACCCGAGGTATACTACCTCCACTAGTTCAATCCCCTTGATAGAACTAGCACAAACAAGAAAGAATAATGTTTTTCAATAATACAAAGCTCCTCAAATGAGCAAATATTCAAAATAATAAGCAAGGTTAGAAAAGCCTGTTTGAAGAGATTGGATTTGAGCTTTTCTTCTTTTCTTCTTTTCTTCTCTTTGGAGATGTTGAATCAGGCCTCAGCTTTGATTCGTTGCAAATGTTGCAGATGAGAAGTTGAAAAAAAAGAGCTTTTCTTCTTTTGGGAATCCTCCGATTTTTCAATATGAGCGCCTTGGATTTCTCTTTGAGCTTTTTGGAGTGGAAGGATTTGAGTTTGAATACTTTTCTCTTTGATTTCAGGCTCAAGACTTCT
>UESW01004336.1:915660-968540 GCA_900491605.1 Calamus simplicifolius
CGTTAAGAAACTTCACGCTCGCGGAGCTGGTCCCTTTTAAAATAATAGAGAAGGTAAGACCCAATGCTTATGTGCAAGATCTGCCCTCGGATTGGGGCATTAGCTCTACCTTCAATTTGCAGACCTAGTAGAATATAGGGAACCGACAGTGATTCCTAGTGAGTACTTTGGACCTAACCCTCCTTTCATGAGCGAACCTACCCATGAGTGTCCACCACTAATTTTACCTAAGCGAGGAGAGAGATCGAGCGTATCCTAAACGATCAAGCCATTATGATCCAGAACCATGGTTATCAATGCTACCTGGTCCGATGGTAGGGTCACCCCAAATCTGATGATTCATGGATTACTCGAGAAGATTTGCAACACCTTGACCCAGACCTACTAGAGAGATACCAGAGCCAAAATGACCCATACTCGACGGGGTCGAGTTCTTCCCACCTCGGGAGAATTGGTGCGGGCACCAGGATCAAGCAGAGGATTCTTAACCCTCTGTGGATATCTGATTAGTTATGATTCAAGTCTTGAGTTGGAAAATAAAGTTTAATTTATTTTGAGTCCCGTCCAGTTCATTTTATTCTAAATTGAGTCCTATCCAGTTCAGTTTATTTTATTGTGAGTCTTGTAGTAAGTTCATCAGCTTACAAGAGGAGACATTAGTATTGAAGCAGAAGACAAGGTCATCACAGTTAGACAAAGCAGCTGTTAAATTCAAGTTGGTGCCACACCTACTTCAAGCAGCCCACATGCCACCTAGTAGAGCAAGCAACCTTCCCAATCTGGATGATAATTTTCCTCATATAGACCACAGATTTCATGCCAAATCCAGCTGCCGCTGATTGCATCTAGAAGATCACCTTCCTCATCTGGAGCTGCAGATTTCATGCCAAATTAAGCTGCCACTGATTGCATCAGAATCATATCTAGAAGATCACCTGTCATCTGGACGCCACAGATTTCATGCCGAATCCAGCTGCCGCTGATTGCATCTAGAAGATCACCTTTCTCATCTGGACGCTACAGATTCTATGCCAAATTTGATTAGGGCACCTTTTTTTTCTTTTCTCTCTTTCCATATCTGTATTTTCTTGGGCCCCAAGTCTCTTGCTCTATAAAAGATACCCTTTTGTATGAATGATGTATCTTTTATTATTAATTATCAATCCAAGTTTTGAGTTATTGTGATTTTTGTTAATTGGTTATCTGGTGCTCTTGTTTCCCTCCTCCTACGCGTGCCAACATCCCAAGTCTCCAGGAGAAACCTTGGCCGCCATCTTTGTCTTCCAATAGTGGACGCCCAAGGGCCCTTGGCCGGCCTATCCTTTTCTCTACTCCTTCCTTGTCTCTTTGCCTCTATTTTAAATTTTCTCTATTATTTTTTAACCCTTGTATGATGATCTTGCATCCCTCAGTAGCCACGAATCCAGGATTCAAGGTGATCGCCATCCAGGTGAGCGGATACTTGGCCGCAGATTCGTGGACTCAAGGCTTGATCATCTAGGGCGCATCCGCTAGGCAGAGCAACCCCTTCAACACTTTGATCTTCCCCCTCTTGCCAGGTACACCCTTCTAATCTACTAGTAACTTTATTGTAGGAGAGCAAGCCCTACCGGGGCTTCTTAGCCTCACGGTCCTTCTTCTTTATTTTTTAGGAACTATTTTGCGTGCGGATTTACTATGAATTTTCTAAATCCCTCTTAGGCTATTACTTTGGAAGAATAATCAACTGCAATTATTAATCATTAAAAAAATTACTTGCATGCGAATCGGTCATGCATCACTTGTAGAAGATGATGAGCCTATTAACTACGAGGAAGCAATTTGTGACATTGACTCCAAGAGATGGCTTGAAGCCATGAAGTCTCAAATGGACTCCATGTACGATAACTAAGTATGGACTTTGGTTGATCCACCTGAAGGGATAAAACCCATTGGGTGCAAATGGGTCTTCAAGAAGAAGACTGACATGGATGGTAATGTGATTACCAATAAGGCGAGGCTAGTTGCAAAAGGTTACAAGCAAAGGCAAAGTGTTGACTTTGATGAAACCTTTTCTTCTGTAGCCATGCTTAAGTCCATAAGGATTTTGCTTGCGATTACAGCCTATTACGATTATGAGATATGGCAAATGGATGTCAAGACCATCTTTCTAAATGGTGATTTAGTGGAGGATGTGTATATGACACAACCTGAGGGTTTTGACTCCATTGATTCTCAAAAGGCATGCAAGCTGCAAAGGTCCATTTATGGATTTAAGCAAGCCTCTAGAAGTTGGAACATCCGTTTTGATGAAACAATCAAAAAGTTTGATTTATCAAAAATGAGGATAATCCATGTGTGTAAAAGAAGGTTAGTGGGAGTGTTATTATTTTTCTAATATTATATGTAGATGACATATTATTGATAGGAAACAATGTATCCTTGCTGCAATAAGTGAAGAATTGGTTGTCCAGCAAGTTCTCCATGAAAGATTTGGGAGAAGCAGCCTACATATTGGGTATTAAGATCTATAGAGATAGATTTAGAAGGTTACTTGGATTATCCCAATCAACGTAGATAGATAAAGTACTAAAACGGTTTAGCATGAAGGAATCCAAGAAGGGATTCCTACCGATATCTAATGGGATACATCTCTCCAAGGACATGAGCCCTAAGATCCAAATGGAGAGAGAGCACATGAATAGGATTCATATGCCTCAGCAATCGGATCATCATGTTGCGATGCTATGTATGAGACCTGATGTTTCTTATGCATTGAGTATCACTAGTAGATACCAGGCAAATCCTGGTGAGAAACATTGGATGGCCGTCAAGAATATCCTTAAGTACTTACGAAGGACTAAGGATATGTTCTTGGTTTATGGAGGATCCGAACTCATAGTTCAGGGTTATACGGATTCTAGTTTTCAGTCTGATAAAGATGGTTATAAATCTTAATCAGGCTATATCTTTACACTCAATGGTGGTGTAATCAGCTGGAAGAGTTTCAAGCAGGAGACGACTACCGACTCTACGACCAAAGCCGAGTACATCGCAGCATCAGATGCAGCCAAAGAAGCAGTTTGGATCAAAAAGTTCATCACTGAACTTGGTGTGGTTCCAAGCATTGCTGATCCAGTACACTTGTATTGTGACAACAATGGAGCTATTGCGCAAGCTAAGGAGCCAAGGTCTCATCAGAGGTCCAAACATGTACTCAGAAGATACCATGTAATTAGAGAGATTATTGGTAGAAATGATGTAAAAATAGAACGAGTCCCCACTGAGGATAATGTAACTAATCCGCTCACTAAAGCCTTGCCGCAGCAGAAGCATGATAATCATGTTAAGTCACTCGGTATTAAATACATGGGTGAATGACACTAGTGCAAGTGGGAGATTATTAGTGTATGCCCTAGATCCAATTGGATTGAATGTTGTATACATTCTATGAATACAAATCAAATAAAATGGTTTCTTTATCTATCTAGATGTCTTTTATTTGATATATTTGTCTGTGAGATAAGGTCCAAAAGAATGTGAACCGTGCATATGGAATTTGTAATAGAGATTATAAATTGTGAGATCCAAATTGCACATTATGGTTCGATTCTTTAAACTTCCCTAGTCGATGTGTAGATGGGACTGGACACCATCGAACACGGTGAGACTGGCACACATTGCATATCCTCACCCTTGGGTGAGCAGCTGATTTCACAAGCTAAAGTATGAAAATACTTGGATAGGTATGTGGATGCTCGTTATTGTAGCGATGCATTGGATGACCCATACAGAGATCCCATATAGATATTCTATATAGTGTCGATGGTTGATCTCTAATGACGGTGGTGTGAGTGATCCTTTGACTTGAGATCTTCATTGCATCTCATGTGTGGAATGTCATGCTTTAACGACATCCAAACGTCGCTCTAGCCACGGTGGAAAATATGGTGTCGGTTGGGTATGACATAAAGCACATGAAGATGATATTTGATCAAGACAGGATTCGTCTCTCTTGATAAAAAGGGTTATATCCCACGGCCACTTGATGGATTAAATTGATTGTTAAATCCTTGCAAGGTTGAGTTAGAATTCAAAATGGTTTCAAAGTTCTAATTCATATGAGTCAATTTTTTCTAAGATCAAGTAAACAAAGATTAATTATAGGGTTGACACATTCCATACCACTGATTGATCTGGGATATGTGACGAAATGATTTAATCATACGGTAATCGTTCATGGACAGGTGTTGTTAATGGTCACGTCAACAAAACCTTTAGCAGTTGGGTGGTCATGATGCTTTACTAGAGGCCTCTCATGATCTATAATCATATTGTTGACTTGGATAAAGAGTTGTCCAATCATTCCTAGGGTCTGTGATTAGGACATGATTATTGCCAACATGTTAAAGGGCATAATGGGTCACATGCATTAAGGAGAATTTTGGATGAATTAAAATGAGAATTAAATTAGATTTAATTCAGATAAGATGATCAATTAAATAATTGGATAAGACCCAATTTAAAGAAGATAAAATAATAATGGATATGATCCATTATAGTAGAAGGAATATTAAGAAGAAATATTTGTGCATATGATGAACAAATAATTGGATACCCAAATATGACTTGATCCATGTGATGGATGGCTCTGATTATTTGGATATGGATGAAAAATCTCAGCCATGTGAAGATGAAATCATGCCCATAGGATGAGGCATGATGAATCTCTATGGTTCGATGATGAACACGTACATATTGGAGCATGTAGAAAAGTATGATTTATCGAGGGATTTTACCGAGGAAAAAAATCCCTTGCAATTTCAGGGATTTTTCGACAAAAATATAAACTATAAAATTTTTGATAAAAAATATTTTTTTGCAAAATCCGTCGCAAAATTAATTTTTCGAGGGATTTTTCGAGGGATATTTCTAACATAAATAGGTTCTTGTAAAAAATTTCGATAAACAAATCCCTCAGAAAATCCCTCACAAAATTTAATTTTTGAGGAATTTTTCAAGTGATTTTCTGAGGGATATTTCTATAATAAATGGCTTATTTATAAAAAAAATTGATAAAAAATATCCGTCAGAAAATCTCTCGGAAATTAATTTTGTGAGGAATTTTCTGACGGATTTTTTTTTGAGTTATTAGTAAAATTTTGATGAAAAAATCCCTCGCAAAATTAATTTCCGAGGGATTTTTTGATGGATGTTTTGATGATTTTGCGAGGGATTTTTCGAGGGATATTTCTATAATAAATGGTTTATTTGTAAAAAAAATGATAAAAAAATCCCTCAAAAATCCCTCAAAAATTAATTTTGCAAGGAATTTTTCAAGGAATTTTTTTTCATTAATGAGTTATTAATAATTTTTGATGAAAAAAATTTCTCGAAAAATCCTCGCAAAATTAATTTTCGAGGGATTTTTCGAGGGATTTTTTGATGATTTTGCGAGGGACTTTTCGAGAGATATTTCTATAATAAATGGCTTATTTGTAAAAAAAAAATTAATAAAAACAATCCCTCAGAAAATTCTTCGGAAATTAATTTTGTGAGTGATTTTTGAGGGATTTTTTTTTATTAATGAGCTATTAATAAAATTTTTGATGAAAAATATCCTTCGGACAATCCTCGCAAAACTAATTTCTGAGGGATGTTTTGATGATTTTGCAAGGGATTTTCGAGGATATTTCTATAATAAATGGCTTATTTGTAAAAAAAATTGATAAAAATAATCCCTCGAAAAATCCTCGGAACATAATTTTGCAAAGGATTTTTTAAGGGATTTTTTTCATTAATGAGTTATTAATAAAATTTTTGATGAAAAAAATCCCTCGAAAAATCCCTCGCAAAATTAATTTCCTAGGGATTTTTCAAGGGATTTTTTGATGATTTTGTGAGGAATTTTTCAAGGGATATTTCTATAATAAATGGCTTATTTGTAAAAAAAATTGATAAAAAAATCCCTCGGAATTAATTTTGCGAGGGATTTTTTGAGGATTTTTTTTCATTAATGAGTTATTAATAAAATTTTTGATGAAAAAAGTCCCTCGAAAAATCCTCGCAAAATTAATTTCTGAGGGATTTTTTGAGGGATTTTTTGATGATTTTGTGAGGGATTTTCTGAGGGATATTTCTATAATAAATGGCTTATTTGTAAAAAAAATTGATAAAAAAATCTCTCAAAAAATCCCTCGAAATTAATTTTGCAAGATTTTCTGAGGGATTTTTTTTCATTAATAAGTTATTAATAAAATTTTTGATGAAAAAAATCCCTCGAAAAATCCTTGCAAAATTAATTTCTAAGGGATTTTTCAAGGTATTTTTCGATGATTTTGCGAGAAATTTTTTGAGAGATATTTATAGTAAATGGCTTATTTGTAAAAAAAATTGATAAAAAAATCCCTTGAAAAATCCCTCAGAAATTAATTTTGTGAGGGATTTTCCAAGGGATTTTTTTCATTAATGAGTTGTTAATAAAATTTTTGATGAAAAAAATCCCTCGGAAAATCCCTCAAAAAATTAATTTCTGAGGGATTTTCAAGGGATTTTTGATAATTTTGCGAGGGATTTTTCGAGAGATATTTCTATAATAAATGGCTTATTTGTAAAAAATTGATAAAAAAATCCCTCAAAAAATCCCTTGGAAATTAATTTTGCTAGGATTTTCCGAGGGATTTTTTCATTAATAAGTTATTAATAAATTTTTTGATGAAAAAATTCCTTGGACAATCCCTCGCAAAATTAATTTCAGAGGGATTTTCTGAGAGATGTTTTGATGATTTTGCGAGAGATTTTTTGAGGGATATTTCTATAATAAATGGCTTATTTGTAAAAAAATTGATAAAAATAATCCATCGAAAAATCCTTTGGAAATTAATTTTGCGAGGGAATTTCTTTTCATTAATAAGTTATTAATAAATTTTTTGATGAAAAAAATTCCTCGAAAAATCCCTCACAAAATTAAATTTTGAGGGATTTTTTTGATGATTTTGCGATGGATTTTTTGAAGGATATTTCTATAATAAATGGCTTATTTGTAAAAAAAATGATAAAAATTCTTTGGAAAATCCCTTGGAAATTAATTTTGCGGGACGGATTTTTTTTCATTAATGAGTTATTAATAAAATTTTAATAAAAAAAATCCCTCGCAAAATTAATTTCCTAGGAATTTTTCGAGGGATTTTTTGATGATTTTGCAAGGGATTTTCCGAGCCGCAACCATCGAGCTTCTCTCTTCTTCATTCAAGCAACTAAACCCTAGGGAAGAGCAAACAAGGCAGCGATTCAAACCCTAAAGACGAGCAAACAAAGTAAAAATTTATTCTGAACCCTCTTAATCCCATTCTTAAGGTGCCATGTACTGTTCTTCTCAAGGACATTGTCGGCGAGGGTTCCGACGTGGGCCATGGGGAGGAGGGGGGAGGGGAAGGGATCGACGAGGGGGAAATGCTCCCTTCGACTGCTTAGGCGGCAGAGCCGTGACCACTGGTTTGATTTTTTTTTTTTCTTCTTATTTTGTATCATGTTAGGATGGGTGATGAATGTGGTTGTTTGATAAGAAATCAGATCTATAAATATTTGTTGCTGGTTTGGTGGCTGTAGCTAGTTTGCCGATTTCTATGGTTTATTAAACTCTCCTTAGATGTTCAATATCTAAGATTTGATTCACGGTTAAGCGATAATTATATAAAGGCAATGATCTCATGGCGCTTATAAATTTTTCTTTGTACAATGCGATAATTTGATGTTCAATATCCAAGATTTATTTATTTATTAAAGTAAAAATTATTTACTTACATTGGTAATCAATCGTTTGCAGTGGCATTGGATGGCCCCGACCCTGCCCATAGGAGACGCCAGCAGAACCGCTAATATAAATCCCTTAATAATTTATTAAGGGATTTAAATGGTTAATAAAATCTTGATAATTTTCCAACTAATATTTTCTTTATAAAAATATTTTCCATTAAATATATTTTCAAATGATAATATATATAAATTTTTGAACCACTAGATCAAATTTTAATCGTTCAAGATCTTAGGACAAATTCAAATTTTAAAGCTTCTGTCGCTCGCTCACCAGCTTCTTTCCTTTCATAGGTGCCGAAATATTATTGTTGATAATTAATTTATAAAAAATGTTACAAGAGGTGAAAAATATTAATGTATGAGAAAAAACAATGATATTGGATAAAAAATTATTAACATATAAATGATATGTTGTCTAAATTATTAAATTATGCATTAAGTCATATCTAAATAGAAATTTAATAATTTTTTGTTTTCATATTTCTCTACTAGGACTTATCAAATTAAAGTAAAAATTACATATTACTAAAATAAAATTATATAAGTTTTTTTATAAAATAAGTTTATAATGGATAGATAGATTTAAATCTGAAATCTTGAAAAATGTACTCACAGTCGTAGCCACAAAGATCAAGACTTTTTTATTCATAAATTTGTTATGAAAATATTTAAATATTATAATTGTTTTTATAAATAAAACCTAAAACCTATTGAATTTTCACTGCCCGGCGTCCATTTTATTTGACCGTGGCGCCTAAATTTACAAAGTCACGGGTTTCACCAGGCTCGCTGCCATTTTATTTGACCGTGGCGCCCATATTTATTTCACAGTTCTTATTTCAACACGAAACTTCCCTCTCTCTCTCTCCACCGAGCTTGCCGCCAACCCTGGTACGCTCCCTCGGACGCCAGCTACTCTCTCCTCCTCCATCGCCTTTCCGCCGCCTCGGCTCTTCGAGGACATCCTCAAATTTGCCACCTCTACCGATGGTGAGCTCTCACCGACCTCCTTCTCCTCTTCCCTCAACCTCGCCATCCAGCATTTGTGCAGGGCATCGAAGGGTCGCCTTTTGTTGCTTCAAGAAGCTCCGGGACTTGGGCTTCAAGACATCACCACCCAGACCTACAATTCCCTCATTACTCTCTTCTTAAGCAAGGGATTGCCCTACAAGGCCTTCGAGATCTACGAATCCATGGAGGCCAACGGGTGCTCGCTCAAAGCCTCGACCTATGATTTGATGGTGCTTGCCCTTGCTAAGTCCGGCTGGCTTGATGCTGCCCTCCGCCTGTTCGAAGAAATGAAGACAAGAGATGGTGGTGGCCGGGCAGGGTATGGCATTTACTCGGCTCTGGTGGACTAGATGGGGCATGCAAACAGACCTTTTGCTAATCCTTCCTCTATGTTTATCTCATGTTTATTCACATGTTTTCTTTTTATGCATCATATTTTAAGGGCAAGGTTTTTTTCTTACTCAATGCTGCAGGCTATCAACCCGCTGGAGTTAGCCATGGAAGCGCTTAAAGAGATCCAGTCACGATTTTATAGAGACTTCCCTCCACATCCCAAGGAAGAGGTTTATGGCTTTGCTACACCATCAACTATGAAACCAACTCAATGGAGTTGTAAGCCCTATGCTATCCTATGTTATGTTATTTGTCCTTTTAAGTATTAGCTAGCTGGAAGTGGAAAGTCGATTGTAGAAACAAGTACAAGTCTGTCTTTGATAAAATATCTTTCATGTATCTGTTACGTGGTGCATTGCAGACCCTGGAGGTGGTGTCAATCAGATTCCAGCTGAGTGTACTATATCAGGGGATGTAAGGTATCTCTAAGAACAATTTCTTTCTTAAAAAAATCAAATTAGCATTTCACATATGCCATACAAGTCAACTTAACTAATCTGAAGGTGTGAAGTTGGTATGCTGTACCAAGAAGTATGTCTACATTCCACCAGCTTTATGTAGATATGTTGGCATTATTGGTCAAGTTATTATCAGAATTGATGCAGGTTCTCAGTCACATGCAGTAATAACACTTAGCTGAACAGATATTTGCTTAGTTAAGGGCAAACATTGAACTCATTGAATGCATAACCTCTTTGGTTGTTAGGGGCTTTTGCTAAATCCAATCGGCCTGCCTTGGGATTTAATAAAAACTTCTCCAGTTATATATCTCAGACAAGTTTTAATTAGGAAACTGAAGATTTTAAGGCACTTAACTGTTTTTCTCTTTGATTTGATATCTTGTTATCTTTGATATCAGGCTCTTGAAATGCTGTGGTTGGCTTTTATAGTTGAGTTTGCTTAGGGCGGCTCCATTATTGCCTGTTGCTTATGATATTCTCTTAATAATGGCGATTGTGATTACTGTTGTGCATATGTAATATGTATACACTACTTTTGTATAATTCTTAATTCTATAATCTTAAGTTGTTGAGAGGTTTGATCTGACTTGGTGTTCCTTTTGTTCTGCAGGTTAACTCCTTTCTACAGGTTGGCCTATCTCTCTTGATATTGTAGATTGTTTTTCTTTCATCTCTCTTGATATTGTAGATTATTTTTCTTTCATCTCTCTTGATATTGTAGATTGTTTTTCTTTTTGAACTCATATTACTTATATGTTTTGTTCAATCTCGGGGCTTTTTATGACTTGAAGGATTTTATTTCCCTTTCTTTTTACTGCAGCACTGCAGATGTGGTCAAGAAATTACAAGAGTATGTAGACGATATAAATGCCAACATAGAGAGGCTAGATACACGTGGGCCTGTATCAAAATATGTACTTCCAGATGAAAATCTGAGAGGAAGGTGAGAATGATGTTTTAACTTACATCTCTTTTTCTTTTGATTATTTGGATGGTAACATTCCGCTATAATCAACATGCTTGTGTAGTTCTCATTATGCTTCTGGTTACCATTTCATAGACCGGACTCTGTTTCTTATTATTGGATTTTTGGTAACGAGTTCAGCCTCATGAATCATGATAGAAGTGTGCATAGCAAGTATGTGTTTCTGGGAATAGATGTCAGATTAGAGGAAGTATTAGCACCTATTTGTGCAAGACTCAACACACTGAACTAATTAAATTTCTTGGTGTTTTTTAGGCTTATCATCACTTTTGATGAGGCTGTGATGTTCGGGGTTGCTTGCAATCTTGATTCTCATGGTTTTCATGTCTTATGTAAAGCAACTGAGGAGGTGGTTGGCTATGTAAAGCCCTACTCAATCACTGGAAGTTTGCCATTGATTCGAGAGTTACAGGTTCATATTTTATCTTCTTGAAGTTGATAGACTTATAGAATACTAGTTCATGTTTTGACCTTACTGTCTTGTCATTATGCTAGGATGAAGGTTTTGATGTGCAAACATCTGGATATGGTAAGTGCATCTTTTTAATTAATCAGTTTTTATGGCAATAATTTTATTTTTATGTGAAGCCTTACTGCTACCAGTCAGTTGTAAAACTTTTACATGAGGGTGGTGCTTCCTTCGAAATTGATTGCTATTACAGTGACAAGTTACTCTTTTTCCTGTTCTTTTTAGGTGAATCTATCATAAAACTCAGAGATAGTTGTACAGAAATTTTAGATGATAATGATGTTTTTGATCCTCTACCAGGTTAGGGATTAGCATAGAGTTGCCCTCTATTTTTCATTTGTAACATGATAATCTTTCTTGGATTATTTTTAAATTTTTAGCAACCACTTTATCTATCATCTATGAATATTTTAAATTGATTTTAAGCATATGGAAGTGGTGATGCAAGTGAATTTATATAAGAAGCCAGCCTACATTTCGTTGGTCTTTTATCTTATGTCCTTTCTAATTGATAATAATGCATATAATGATCTAACTTGAATGCTATTTTATTACTTTTTTTTCCTTTTAAGTTGTTGGTCATGTGACTTCATGCTCTAAGGCTGGTCTTAGAGCCTTTTCCATTATTTATTAGTAGTAGATGGTCAATCTAAGGGACTTTGACCTTAGTAGAAATGTTGTCTGAGAGGAACTAGTGTTTTAGCCATTGGGTACATGTGATTGATATAAGAGGGAGAATATTTAATGGATGATCATAATAAGTTCACTCTCTTGATTAATTTTATATCCTCCCATATGATTAGGAACATTTAAGAATGTTGTACCATCTACCGTCATGGTAGTTTGATGTGTGATTTGGAAATATGTTTTGACACTTGTCATCGTGATTGTAATTTGTTTTATTTAAAATATATTTTGACACTTCCCATTATTTATTAGTCAGGTCATATATTTTTATTTATTCTTATTTTTGGTACATATATCCTTTCCTTTACATATATGATCTTATTTTATATAATTTTTTAAAAATTGCTAATGTTGTTTATATTAAGAAATTCAGACGCAGAAGTTGAACTTACCTACACACCCATCAAAAGAAAAGGATAGCAATCAGTGGGTAAATAAGAAGGAAAAGATAATACATGTAAGTATTTAAAAAACTCTACTTTAATTCATATATTTATATTATTTGTATGTTTAGTTCATTGTATCTAGTATCTTTTACATACTAATTTTATATAGAAGTGGCAAGAGGTACAATTAAGGCAGAGCTCAATTGGAAAGGATGGTACATGTATGAAAAGATACAGTTGGAGTAACAAGGGACAGATTTATGGATTCGAATTCCTCATTTTATGGCCGCACATCCTTACGAGTTCTTGAGGAGTGGATTCAGGAGCAAATCTATGGACTTGTTTGTAATCTTTTTTTTTCTATTATTGGGATGATACTTGATTATGATTTTTTTTTTTGTTATGAACTTGGACATGATGATACTTGTGAAACTTTTTTTTAATGTATTTTGATATATATATATATATATATATATATATATATATATATATGAGAAGGATTATGTTTATGATGATTATGGTTTTTAATTATATAGCAAGTGTATTAATGCTATATTTATTGTGATGATTATGGTTAATATGTTATATTTATGAATATAAATTTTTTATATGGATTATTTGTATATATATAATTAGGTGCATTAAAAAGAATATTTTAAGTTTTTTAAAGATTATATTTAAATATTATAAGGGATTTTGCAAAGGATCTTGGATATTTTTATTAGTAAGGAATAATTTCCTCAAAAATTAAGAAAAATGATTTAAAAAATTCAAAAATCCCTCAAAAAATTTTCCTCAGAAAATCCCTAGGAAATTTTTTCTCAAAAAATCTCTCGGAAAATCCCTCGAAAAATTTCCTTCGAAAATCCTTCGGAAAATTCTTCGAAAATTTTCCTCAAAAAATCTCTCAAAAATTTTTCCTCGAAAAATCCCTCGGCAAATTTTCCCTCGAAAAATCCCTCGGAAAATTTTCCTTCTAGAAAGATCCCTCGAAAAATTTTCCCTCAGAAAATCCCTCGAAAAATTCCTTGAAAATTTTTCCTTAGAAATTTTCTCTCGAAAATCTCCAAGAGAAAATTTCCCTCGAAAATTGTCAAGGGATAAATTCCGTCGAAAAATCCCTCAAAATAAATTCCCTCGAAAAATTCCTTGAAAAATTTTTCTAAGGAGGGTTTTCCGATAACTATTTATCTATCGGAAATCCGTCAGAAATTTATATTTCCGACAAATTATTTTCTTTTTCCATCGGAAAATCCATCGCAAATGACTCTACGATGAGAAAGAGAGTTTTAATTAAATTAACGTTACCATTATGAGTCTCTTCTGTTTCTTTGGATTAACGTTACCATAAAGTCGTTAAAATAAAAAGAGGTTTCTTTTCTTTTAGAACGTTTCTTTTGAACGTTTCTTTTTTTTAAGAAGAAAAAGATTAGATATTTTAGATATATCTTCGATTTTGAATATTTCTATAAGGGCTATAAGGGGATTTAAGAAGATTCAAGGGCTATAAGGGATTCAAAAGGTGTTAGCACCCTTTTCTTATCATCTTGATCTTCATCTACTCTCTCCGTGTAGATCACCATTAGAGGCCGGACATGTGGACGGCTAATGGTAGAGGATTCACCCACTTCATCATTTTCTATATCGATAAAGGATTCAAGTACGAATAAATATAATATTTTAAATTTTATTTATAATTTAATGAATATGTTTCTAAAGATACTAGACATGTGAGAATTTTGTATTATATGTTCTTCTATGTTTTGATTCATATCTAAAATATATAATTTCTAATAATATCAATATTAATGTGATAATAATTTTTTTTCATTAATTCGATGATAATTTTACCTTATCAACAAGAAAAAAAACGGAAAGGATTTAATGTCCCCTTCCCTGTCGCTCTTCGCTCTTTCCTATAAGTTTAAACCGGTTGTTTCTTTCTTCTTTCGAGCGCTAGAGAGCAAAGAACGTTTCGGTTTCCTTCTCGTTCTTTCCTTTCTTTTCTAACTCCTCTCCTTGTCCTCCTTTATATACAGAGATAAAGACTTTCTACTCGGAGCTAACGCCCTTCTTGAAGCCTACGCCAATCTCGGTGAGCAATCCACTCCTTCCTTTTTTTTGTTCTTTATTTTATTTTGTTGTTCGTCTCGTCTCTGGATATCATTATTTTCAATGGCTTCTTTGGATTGATGATGGATGCAGGGGAGCAGCAGAAGATTTTGATCAACGACCCTGAGAGCGAGCTGACGTGCAATGCTCCTGGATTGAGGAAGAGGTATCGAGACGACGACGAAGTCATGGTTCTCCCCCACCCCGGTCACCGGGACAACCAGATCTCTCCTGGCTGCAGGGCACGTCCACCAGCGGGCCGCCGTCGGCCATCGACCCCATCGGCCAAGACCTCGTCTCTTATCTCTACCACCAGAGCATCGAGATCGACGCCCTCATCCGAGTCCAGGTAGGTTCCAAATCTATTCCTTTGTTGGTTCGTTTCTTGCACACGAAATCGAGTTAGTATTGATCTCGTGCTGGCTCTGCGAGACTAGAGCGAGAAGATTCGGTTGGGAGTGGCGGAGGTGCGGAAGAGGCATTGCCAGGCTTTGATCTCGATCCTGGAGAAGAGGGCGGAAGAGAGGATTAAACAAATAGAAGCGGAGTTAGAGAGCGTGAGACGGAAGAACGCAGAGATCGAGGAGAAGGTTAGGCAGAGCGAGGCGGAGAGCAAGATGTGGTTAAACGTGGCCAAGAACAACGAGGCCGTCGCAGCCAACCTAAGGGCCACTCTCGAGAAAGCCCTCCTCCAGAACGCCGCCGCCGGCGGCGGTGGCCGGGCCAAGGAGGGCTACGGCGACAGCAATGGCGATCCGTTCCCGGCGGATGATGCCCAGTCGTGCTGCTTCGAGGAGGTGGCGGCGGCGGCTGCGGCGGAGGTGGAGAGGGGGATCTTCGGCGCTGGCCGAGAGGCTCTCCGGTGGCCGAGAACGTGCAAGGCGTGCGGGGTAAGAGAGGTGTCTTTTCTGCTGCTCCCCTGCCGGCATCTTTGCGTCTGCGAGTTCTGCGACTCGATGATTGATACGTGCCCTATCTGCCATTCTTTCAAGCATGCCAGTTTCCAAATTATGATGTCCTGACGCCATTCAGGAGTTCAGACTTTTTTTTTTTTTTTTGGTTCAAAGCCCCTTATAATTTTAGAGGACGGTTGTTGCTCCCAGACAATTGTTGAAATGTTAAAAAGTATAATCTTCTAATGGTAAGTATCATATATAGCCAGCAAGCATTATTATCTTAGATTGGCTCTAGCAACTATTTCTGTGGTGGTAGAATCATTCAAAACAGCACTTTCTGAAGTTTTATTGCAGAGGGTGATATTACGGATTTATAACTCAAAATATACAAACAATTTATTTTGGTTGTATTGGTAAACACAGCAATGTTCTTCATGATAGGGCGTCTAACAACTGGTGTGGATGGTGTATGATCATGGGCATTCATGTCTTTATAGTCCCATGTACGCTTGTATAAGTGTACACACTGAACTATGTCCATATATTTATAGTTATTGTATTAAACTATGTCCCATATAAGCAAACGAGAGCTATCAACTATCAAATTAGGTCAAATTAATGCGACTTGGATTTTATTTGCGTTTGATAAACTTAACCATGTGGCTTATCGAAGGCATCTTATTTGCTGATAAGTCTTTGATATGGATACATCTCATATTTCTTTCCTTCCAATAGCGGCTTGTCTAACTTGGCTATGTTGGAAGTTTTGTTGTGCAATGAACCTGATGTGTACGACATTAGCATGGCTATGTTGGAAGTTTTGTTGTGCAATGAACCTGATGTGTAAGACATTAGCAAGGCATTGACCCTACTACAGCTTATAGATAAGGGACATGTTTCCCATATGGTATCATAGAGAAGGGTGATGTTACAAATTGATGCTTAAGATAAGGGATAGCAATGTGGATTAGCATGATAAAACCATGTGTGGGCTAGCAAAATTTCTTGCATGTTATCATCACACGACTTTACTTATATTAATATTAGACCTCCATAAAGAAAATGTATCGCTGCTTCTGCAAGTTTGGAGTATAATATGTTAAGCTAGGGTGAGATGGACCAACCTCATTAAATTGCTTCGAAATTAAATTGCTTCGAAAGCAGAGACAGAGATGACGATGATTCAATCTTCATTGGATAACCTTAAAATCTGAGGGAGGCATCCATTCAAGATAGGATTGAACCGGTGCAAATGTATGGGTAAAGAACTTTAGGCATCCAACCAAAATTCTTAATAGTACTCTTTTAACCAGGGAAAATATCTGAATAAAGAACATTAGGTATGGAATCGAAATTCTTAACTGCAATCTTCCTGTACCCCAAAAAAAATAAAAAAATAAAAATAAAAACAGCTTCGAGAATGTCCTAATAAGTTTTTTTTAATATCATATAAATATAAATAAATAATAAACCAAAGTTGGCTTTGCCTACATGAAAACGCCCCGTACCCCTTCCCCCTTACGGTTCCATCCTTTTTTTTTTTTTTTTTTATCCCTATATCCACTTCCTCTTCCTTCCGGAGAAACGGCATCTTCCTCCTCTTCTTTTGTAGCTCTATGGCTACATTTCTTAGATTTGATCTCTTACGACCACCATGGCTTTTCAACCAAGGGAACCAGTCAATGAAACATTCGACACCATGCTGATCATGTACTACAATGGAGCCCATGAGGTCCAGATCTACTCGGGCAACCACAATGGTAAACATCATTTCAAGCTCACCTACTGTAACAATCCGGGCCCGCAAACCCATAAACCCGTTTTGGTAAATATCGTTCCAAGCTCACCTACTATAACGATTCAGGCCCGTAAACCTATGAACCTTTTGTTATAAGAAAGCAAAATGGAGTATAACGATCCAGACTCGCAAACCCATGAACCTTTCAAGCAAAATAGAGTATAAGGCCCAAAAGGGATCCAATTGGTAATCTACCCTCCTTACAGAGGCGACTCAGAATCTATCCCCCTTACAGAGGCGACTTACAGAGGCGACATCCTCACCAAGAGCATATGATCGCAACCACTATGCAGGATTCTAGAGGTGGTTTGAGCATATGATCATAACCACTAGGCAGGATTCTAGAGGTGGCCCCCATATATTTAAGAGGTAGCACTTAGCTCCCACAATTTCAGCTAGTGAGTGGCTCTGATACCATACCCACGAACCTTTCGTTACAAGAAAGCAAAACATAGTATAAGGCCCAAAAGGGATCCAATTGGTAATCTACTCCCCTTACAGAGGCGACTCACAATCTACCCCCTTATAGAGGCGACGTCCTCGTCACCCCAAAAGGGATCCAATTGGTAATCTACTCCCCTTACAGAGGCGACTCACAATCTACCCCCTTATAGAGGCGACGTTCTCGTCACCAGGAGCATATGATCGCAACCACCAGGCAGGATTCTAGAGGTGGTTTGAGCACTTGATCACAACCACTAGGCAGACAAGATTCTAGAGGTGGCTCCCATATATTTAAGAGGTAGCACTTAGTGGTGCGGACACCAAGATTAGGCAGAGGATTCTTAATCCTCTGTGGATATTGATTAGGTTTGTAGGGTTTGATTCAGTTGAAAACTAGGTTTATTTTATTTTATTTTAATTTGGGTCCAATTTTATTTTTGTTTGGGCATTTGAGTCCTGTCTTTTGAGTTGGTACTCGTTATTAGGGTTTGGGTCATATTGAGTTAGCTCATTATGAGCTTGGGTCAATTTGAGTCATGTGCAGTCCAGTTGTTATTTTTATTAAATTCATTCAGCTTACAAGAGGAGATACCAGTATTGGAGCAGAAGACAAGGCCATCATAGTCAAACAGAGCCTTGCTAAATTTAAGTAGGTGCTACACCTACATAAAAAGTCACATGCCAGCCACACACCTACTATGTACCCTCCAGCACAAGCATTCCACACGCTACCTAACAGAGCAAGGAGGCCAACAAGATAAGCCTCAATCCTCCAAATCATGCGACCCTATTTGGAAGAATTTCAGCCCAAAGAAGCAGCAAAGGGATGCCCTTTATTGCCCATAAATTGCCTTTTTTGAAAGAAATTTGTATGGCATGAAGTTTTTTTTTTTCTATATAATCTAATCCACACTTTAGGAAAAAAGTGGGGGCCCCTTTTCTTTCCATATTTGTATTTACTTTGGCCCTAAGTCTCTTGCTATATAAAAGAGACCCTCTTATATGAATTATGCATCTTGGAATTATTAATCAATCAATTCAGTTTTGAGTTATTGTGAGTTTTATTATTTGGTTCTCTGGTGCTCTTGATTCTCTTCTCCTGCGCGTGCCAACATCTCAATCTCGAGGAGAAACCCTGGCTCGCCCTTGTTTTCCTCTAGTGGATGCCCAAGAGCCTCTTGGCCGTCCCTCCTTTTCTACTTTTTCCTTACCTCTTTGCCTCTAATCTAACTTTTCTCCCTTATTCTTTATCCCTTGGATGGTGTTCTTGCAGAGGTCCCTCAGTAACCACGAATCCAGGATTCAAGGTGATCGCTATCGAGGTCAGTGGATACTTAGCCGTAGATCCATGGGCTTGGGGCTTGGTCATCCAAGACGCATCCGCCAGGCAGAGCGATTTCTTTAGCATCTCGATCTCCTCATCGTGCCAAGTACATCTTCTTTAATATGCTAGTAGCTTTATTATGGGAGAGCAAACCCTACCGGAGCTTCTTAGCCTCGGCGATCTTTCTTCTTTACTTTTCTTTGGAACTATTTCGCGTATGGAGTTAATGTGAGTTTTTCTGAATCCCTCTTAGGGTATTACTTTGAGAGATTAATTAACTACAATCATTAATCATATAAAATTTATTTGCATGTGAATCGGTCCTGCATCAGTTTGGTATCAAAGCATGGTTAGGGCTTAATTTTTAATTCACATTATTATCAGTTTATCATCTTGTTAATTGAATTGTTTCTAATTGTATACACATCGAAAAATTATAAATTTTATTTCTTTGGATTTGTTATAATTTAAAGTATTTTTTGTTATTTCATGAGAATTTAATTCGATCTGTGAATTAATTGCATGCCTGAAAATATGAAAATTCCTAAGATTTTGTTAATCAAATTATTTTTGCCTGCATAGATATCAAAAATTACAAAATTTATTTCTTTAGATTTGTTATAATTTAAAGTATTTTTTGTTATTTTTTAAGAATTTAATTGGATCTATAACTTTTTTTTAAGATTTATTGCTATTTATAGATTTCTGGATTAGGGTTTGTGTTTTGCATGTCATTCTTTTGCATTAAATTACTCTTAAGGGCTCTCATTGATGTCAGATAAGGGAGGGATTGAGACCCCTTCTTTGGCCCAAAATAATCACCCGTGCATTTCGATCCCAAGCCTCTAATCTAAAACTGAATAGTAACTTAATTGACATTTGCCCTATAGGGCTAGGGACACCAACAGTCGGTCTAGTATACTGAAGGAGACTAGTACAAATCAATTTGCGTGTGCTCTAAAATTGGTGTCTAGACTAGTACACCCCAGGAGACTTTTTTGCATGATCCTAGCCTACATCGGAGGCATTGGAAGTCATTATAAGGCCCATCCTTGGAGGCAATCGGATTCAAAATCTTACCCGATGTTCCTAAGGAGTGATCTGGCGACAACAATTACCTTTAGCATCAACTTTGTATAAGAAAGGTGTTATCTCTGGGAACCACAAGCCAGGGAAAATGAACTGCGAGAAAGATTCACAGAGAAAATAAACTTAACATTCACAACATTGAGATCAATAATCGCCAACAAGTACTAAAAGAAGAAAAAATACTCTTTTTTATTAAAATCGTCTTACATCTAGTTGCTTCTGCACATCTTGGCCCTCTTTTTGGGGCTCTGAGGGGACTTCGTCCCTTTCATCGTAAGAAAACCCTCCTCAACCTCCTCACAAGTGAGCGGAATTGATAATTATTCACACCAGAGAAGATAACAAGACCTAGCAAGACTAAAATTAAAACAACAAACCAGTGATCCTCTTTATTTGAAAATTCAGGACTAAAATTAAAAGGTTTAAAACGACCCCCGTTTCTCGATACATACATCTCCATTAATACTCCAAATGCCACACGCAAGACTTTAAGGGAAAGGCAGCACCTTAATTGGTTTTCTTGAGGATTTGAGCCAGCGGTCCTGTTCTCTCCGGCAATAATGGCACTGTCGTTTGATTAGTGGGCGAAGGAGACCCATCATGGGACGTCTGCGATCGTCAAAATGGAGAATCCCAACTGGTCCATCTCGAAGATCTCCTTTGACGATGAAGATGACTATAACATTGGTGTTGATGGCAGGGGAGAGGGGGAGTTCACTGGCGCCCGGCCGCGGAAGGGCGGGCGGGGGAAGAATGTGAAGCAGATTACTTGGTGCTACTCCTCAAGGCCCATCTTGTAGCCAGATGCCTGATCTTTCTCGCCTCCGCCTTCTTTCTTTCATCTCTATGATCAACCTTTCTTGCGTCCAAGGAAACAACAAAAAACTACTTGCAATGTATTCCAATAAATTCTCCATATGCAAAGAAAAGCAGATAAAGCTTTTCTTCCGATTAGCTCCACAAAAAAATCTACACTCAAATATGAAATAAAATAGGATTGAAAATAAGAAGCATGCTTGTTTGATAACACAAACAAGCCCTAACGAGAAGACAAAGCCAGCATTGTTTTTTTTTTTTTTTTAAATCTGTTACATTCCTGCAAGAGGCCTTATCACTCAAACAAAGCCGCTCCCAAATGGGGTTTTCAAATCCGATGTGGCCTATAAATAAGAGTGAGCATCCTTCCCTCACTGTGATCGATGTCTAGCTCTCTCTTGAACCGCTGAGATCTCAAAGCAAGTCGAGGAACGACAGGGGAATTTAAGAGACTGCCGAAATCGGTTTTGATGAGACCCAAGCACAGCGCTTTTTATATGAACTCCAAATCGCAGGAATGAGGGAACTCGTCGTCGACGTCTCTGGATTTAGAGCACCACAAGGGAAGCCACAGGAGCTCAGGGATGAAGGGAGGTGGCACTCGGAACTTAGGGCACAACGAGGGAAGCCGTGGGAGCTCAGGGATGAAGGTGGCGGCACCCACGGCAGCAGATGCTATGGTGAGAGAAAAATTAGGGCAGAGCCTCAGGAATTAGGGCAGAGTGAAAATCGCAGCGAAGAGTCAGGGGCCAGATCAGTGAGGGAAGCAGCGAAGCAATGGGAACGGTGATTTTTATTTAGTGTTTCCTTATGGGGAAAGAACCTTTGCCTATGAAATTATGAACTTCGTAGGCAAAGGTGAACACTAGCGGCCTTTGCCTATGATTTCTAGTTTATAGCAGGAAAGCTCCATATGGAAGCCTTTTCCTACAATTTTCATTAAGAATCCTTTGCCTATGAAATTATGAACTGTTGGAAGATTATCGAAAAATTATCTACCCCAATCCTTTTGATTTTGATGATTACTAAAAGCCATTGAGTTCATTAAAAGATATAATGAGTTTATTTAAATGAGCAATAAATTTATTTTGAACAATCAATGAGAAAGTTAAAGTTTGACTTTAATCATTTTTGAAAGTAACTTTAAGCTCAATGTTTAAACTTTCAAAAAGAAATTTTATAATTCATGTTTTAATCAATGAGTTTTTGGAATAGTTCTTGAATTAATTCTTAATGTCAATTTTATTGAATTCAAGTCAAAACAATGAATTAAAATGAATCTGGAACGATTTTAATGTCAATCAGAAAAGTTTCTGATTTTTGATACGTTCCGGAGCCGACTCTTGAGTTTCAGAGTCGACTCCACACAGTGTACAGAAATGTGCATCTGTCTCGAGTCGACCCACGAAATTTATCGAGTCGACCCCTGATTCTGTCGAGCCGACTCCATGACTGTTCGAGTCGACTCCGCTCAGACACCAGAGGTGTTTTTCTGAGCACTTCGCGAGTCGACCCCCAACTTTCATGAGTCGACCCCCGACTTTCAGGAGTCGACACTTTACTTTTGGTGAGTCGACCCCTAACCTTTATGACATTTCTATTTTAAGTATCACGAGCTCGAGCCGACTCGGGAAAAGCATGAGTCGACTCCAGCAAATCTGGGCGAAATTTTTACGGATGCCAACTCAGCTCCAACGGTAAGATTTTTTTAACGGCTATTTTTCTTTGTGTCTAACGGCTATATTTTTGCAGAATCTATAAATAGTGAAGCCGTTTTCAAATCAAAGAGAGACGAAGAAAGAGATTTTTATTTCAAAGAAAAAGAAAGAAAAAATGGAAAAAACAGAGCGTTAGCTGAAAAAATTCGTGATTCAAAATAGAGTGAAAGAAAGAGTGTGAAATCAAAGGGAGCTCCTTCTGTGCTCAAGCTCTACTATCCAAGGAAGCTTCAAAAAAATCCAAGTGCATCTCAAGTGATTTCCACCACTCAAAGAAAAGAGGAAAAGCCCAAATCAACTCCAACACATCTTCCGTGAAGAATCCAAGCTGAGGCCTGGTTCTACACTTCAAAGGAGTTGAAGAAAAGAAGAAAAGCTCAAAGCCAACCAAACTGCAAATCAGGCTTATCTAAACTCTATTCTTACTTTTGTTAATCTGCTCATTAAGGAGCCATTGTAACAAAACAAACATATTTCTATTCTTTGTGACTAGTTCAATCTGGGGGATTGAACTAGAGGAGGTAGTCTTACCTCAGTTCAAGCTTGGTTAAGCTTGGGGTTTAAGGTTTTTGTGCTGGTGAGCCCTTTGAAAACCAGCTGGGTTCGTTGTGATCCCGGAAAAACAACAAGTTTGAGTTGTGAGCTTGTAAAACAACTCGGCTGTAATCTTGGGAGATTATAGTGTGGACCCAAGTGAATCTTGGGAGTGGACGTAGGTGTTGGTTGCACCGAACCACTATAAAATCTTCTTGTGTTTGCCGTGCTCATTTGTCTCTCACTCTATCTCTCTTATATTTCTGTTTGTGCATTGCTTATAGTTAATTTCTCTCACTTGCACATCTTGAGTTAATTTGTTTAAAACATTTCAAAAAGTCTTAAATTTTTAAGAACCCAATTCACCCCCCCCCTCTTGGGTTGCCATCTGGGCCAACAATTGGTATCAGAGCAAGTGCTCATTTAGAATTTGATCTCACGATCAAGGGCTAAAGATCCTTATGGCAACACAAAGTGGTTCATGTTTTGCTGAAGGTCATTCTACGAATAGACCTCCTTTATTTAATGGAACCAACTATTCATATTGGAAAGCTAGAATGAGAATATTCATTCAAGCTTCTGACTATGAATTGTGGGGAGTAATAATAAATGGACCTAGTACACCCACACACGTAGTTGATGGCACTATTGTTCCTAAGCCCGAAAGGGATTGGAATGATAATGATAGGAGAATGGCACAATTAAATGCTAAAGCCATTAACATTTTGTATTGTTCCTTAGACTCTAATGAATTCAACCGAATCTCAACATGTAATTCCGCAAAAGAAATTTGGGATAGGTTGGAAATAACACATGAAGGAACAACCAAGTAAAAGAATCAAAGATAAATATTTTGGTTCATAAATATGAATTATTTACCATGGAACAAAATGAAACCATCACATGCATGTTCACTAGATTCACTGATATTGTGAATGGTTTGAAAAGTCTTGGAAAAGTTATACTAACTCTGAGCTTGTTCGCAAAATTCTTAGGTCACTTCCAAGGACTTGGGAAGCCAAGGTGACAGCCATACAAGAAGCCAAAGATCTGAACATCCTACCATTGGAAGAGCTTCTTGGTTCGCTGATGACTCATGAGCTTCAAGTTAAACAACATGTCAATGAGGATGAGTCAAGAAAGAAGAAGACCATCGCCCTCAAAGCTGCGGAAAAGGAAGTAAGCAGCAGCGATGATGAAGAGGATGATGATGATGAGACAGCCCTCCTTGCAAGGAAATTCAAGAAGTTTATGCAAAGAAGGAGGCCCTTCCACAAGAAGAGATTTGGATCAAAAATGGAAGGAGAAAAAGAAAAGGATAAGAAAAAGGAAAAGGAAAGGACAAAGAGAAAGAGCCCTTAGTATGTTATGAATGTAAAAAGCCAGGGCATTTTAGATATGACTGTCCTTTACTTAAGAAGGCCTACAAGAAAAAGAAAAAGGCCTACATGGCAACTTGGACTGACAGTGAAGAGTCTTCTTCCGAAGAAGAAGAACAAAAAGAAGTTGCAAATGTTTGCTTCATGGCGGACGACAACGAAGAGGTAAGTACCGAAACCCCCGATGATGAATTTACTTTTGATGAAATGTTTGAAGCATTTAATGAATTGATGATTGATTTCAAAGCTTTGAAAAAGAAACACAAATCTTTGAAAACTGAAAACTTAAATTTAATTAAGAGAAAAATGAATTAAATCTTGTAGTTAAAGATTTAAAAGATAAAAAGGAAACACTTTCTAATGAAAAGAATGATTTTGCTCATAAGATTGATTTGAATCTGAAATGAAAATCTAATTAAAGAAAAAGAATCAATCTCTAATGAAAATGATTTTTAAAGAAAGATGTTAAAAAGTATAAAGACATTGTTGAGAAATTTACTCTAAGCTCAACTAAACTAAATATGATTTTAGATAGTCAAAAAGCAGTTTTTGACAAAGCAGGTTTAGGGTATAACACATTAAGAAAACAAAAATCATTAAAAATATTTTTGTAAAAGCTAACCAAAGTAATATTACTTGTTTTAAATGTAATCAAAAAGGACATAAATCATTTGAATGCAAAACAATAAGTAAAAATGAAAAATTAAATGTTAAAGGAAAGAAAATATGGGTTCCGAAAGGAACAATTTTTATTGCTACTAACCATGAAGGACCCAAGAAAGCTTGGGTACCTAAACATAAAGTTTAAATTATGTTGCAGGAATGTCTTGTAGCCAAAAGATCAAAAAGAAAGTGGTACCTTGATAGTGGCTGCTCAAGACATATGACGGGTGACAAAGATGAATTCATCACCCTAGAAGAAAAGAAAGGTGGAGTTGTTACGTTTGGCGATAATGGTAAAGGTCAAATTATGGGCCTTGGTAAAGTTCGTATAACTCCATCTACATTTATTGATAATGTACTTTATGTTGATGGTTTGAAGCATAATCTAATTAGTATAAGCCAATTATGTGATAAAAACTTTAATGTTTCATTTAAATCTTCTATATGCACTGTAACTAATTCTATTGATAATAGCATTGTTTTTACTGGTTATAGACATGGCAATGTTTACTTGGTTGATCTAGAAAAATTATCTTTGAGTGATCATTGCTTAATTGCTGACAATGCTAATATAAATGAAATTAGTTGGTTGTGGCATCGTAGATTAGGTCATGCAAGCACACACCTTATTTCAAAACTAATTAAAATGGATTTAGTAAAGGTTTACCTAAACTAGATTTTGAAAACAACAAAATATGTGATGCATGTCAATTTGGAAAACAAACTAGAAGTTCTTTCAAATCTAAAAACATTGTTTCAACTTCTAGGCCATTAGAGCTACTTCACATGGACCTTTTTGGACCAACTAGAACCACAAGTCTAGGAGGAAAGAAATATGGTCTAGTGATTGTAGATGATTATTCTAGATATACTTGGGTAATGTTTTTAGCTCACAAAGATGAGACTTTCTCGATATTCCTGAAATTCTTCAAGAAAGTCACAAATGAGAAAAACACTACCATAGTATCTCTAAGAAGTGATCATGGAACAGAATTTGAAAATCACTTATTTGAAAGTTTTTGCAATGAAAATGGAATTAATCATAATTTTTCAGCCCTAGGACCCCACAACAAAATGGTGTAGTTGAAAGGAAAAATAGGACTCTAGAAGACATGGCCCGTACCATGCTATGTGAAAGTAACCTACCAAAGTACTTTTGGGCGGAAGCTATTAACACAGCATGTTACATCTTAAATAGAGCCCTAATAAGACCAATCTTAAAGAAAACACCTTATGAATTATGGAATGAAAGAAAACCCAATATAAAATACTTTCATGCATTTGGATGTAAATGTTTTATTCATAATAATGGTAAAAATAATTTAGGAAAATTTGATGCTAAATCTGATGAAGGAATATTCTTAGGATATTCAACAACTAGTAAAGCTTATAGAGTATTTAACAAGAAAACCTTAGTAGTTGAAGAATCCATTCATATAGTTTTTGATGAGTCTTTAGCAACTAGTTCTGAAAAGCTTGATGATGAGGAAGATACAAACATAATTGAAAAGATCTTGAAAAATTAATATTGAAGTATCTTTAGATCATGAGCAAGAAGCTAAAGATGATGATTCACATAAGGATGATGATACTAATATTAATCATAATGATGTAGATCTTCCAAGGGACTGGAGATATGCTTATAGTCATCCCTAAGGAATTGATTATAGGTGATCCATCTCAAGGAATAAGAACTAGATCATCCATGAAAAACATTAGTAATCATCTTGCATTTGTATCACAAATTGAACCTAAAACTATTGAAGAAGCTGAAAAAGATAATAATTGGATGTTAGCAATGCAAGAAGAATTAAATCAATTTACAAGAAATAATGTATGGACTTTAGTTGAAAGACCTAAAAATCATTCAGTTATAGGATCAAAATGGGTTTTTAGAAATAAACTAGATGAAAATGGCATAGTAATTAGAAACAAAGCTAGATTGGTTGCAAAAGGATATAATCAAGAAGAAGGTATTGATTTTGATGAAACCTTTGCGCCAGTAGCTAGATTAGAAGCCATTAGGCTATTACTTGCATTTGCATGTCATATGAATTTTAACTTATTTCAAATGGATGTAAAAAGTGCATTTTTAAATGGATTTATAAATGAAGAAGTTTATGTAGAACAACCACCAGGTTTTGAAGATCACGAATTTTCAAATCACGTTTTTAAATTGCACAAAGCTTTATATGGTTTGAAACAAGCACCTAGAGCTTGGTATGATAGATTAAGTAAATTCTTAATTGAAAATGATTTTACAAGAGGAAATGTTGATAAAACCTTGTTTTTGAAAAGAAAAGGTAAAGATTTATTAGTAGTACAAATATACGTTGATGACATTATTTTGGTGCTACTAACAATTCTCTATGTCAAGAATTTGCTAAGTTGATGCAGGGAGAATTTGAAATGAGCATGATGGGAGAACTCAACTTCTTCCTTGGACTCCAAATCAAACAAAGCAAAGAGGGAATCTTCATCAACCAAACAAAATACACAAGAGAAATCCTAAAGAAGTTTGGTATGGAATCAATGAAACCCCTCGGAACACCAATGAGTCCTTCATGCAAGCTGGACAAAGATGAAGAAGGTAAGAAGGTTGATCAAAATATTATCGAGGTATAATCGGATCCCTACTTTATTTAACTGCAAGTAGACCAGATATTATGTTTGCTGTTTGCTTATGTGCTAGATTTCAGTCAGAACCTAAAGAATCACATTTAATTGCTGTTAAAAGAATACTAAGATATGTAAGTGGAACAAAAAATGTAGGTTTATGGTATTCTAGAGACTCCACATTAAATCTGATTGCATACACTGATTCTGATTATGCTGGATGTAAGTTAGATAGAAAAAGCACAAGTGGTGCATGCCAATTCTTAGGAAGTAACTTAATCTCATGGTTTAGCAAAAAGCAAAATTCAGTTGCATTATCAACTACTGAAGCTGAATATGTAGCGGCTGGAAGTTGCTGTGCGCAAATCCTATGGATTAAGCGACAACTTGAAGACTATGGTATCACACTTGATAAAACACCATAAGATGTGATAACACAAGTGCAATAATCTAACAAAGAATCCAATTCAACATTCAAGAACTAAACACATAGAAATCAGATATCATTTTATAAGAGAACATGTAGCAAATAATGAAATATGTCTTGATTATGTTAACACTGAAGAACAATTAGCTGACATATTTACTAAACCTTTAAATGAAGAGAGATTCTGTTATCTTAGAGGAGAGTTAGGTATTTGTGATCCATTAGAATGAATTTGAAACCCCTAAGGAAATTTTATCTAAGATTCTTTCAAATCCTTGATCTTTAAGGAAATCTTATCTAGAATTCATATCTAATTGATCCACTCATATTCAATGATTATTTTATCAATTTTTATGATCATATTCCGGACACATTTCAGAAATTTCATGTTTTTGCTCTGAAATGGTCTCGGAGCCGACTCGGTGCGTATCGGAGTCGACTCCTGGTTTCGACTGAAACTCTCGGGTCGACCCCTCCTCGGCGCGAGTCGACTCCAAGTCGGGATGGTTTTCTGTGACTGTCCGGAGTCGACCCTGGGTTTGCGCGAGCCGACTCGAAGTGGTCCCAGGTTGATTTATCTAGGGCAGAGTCGACTCGCCGTTCATTTCAAATTCAATCTTCAAAATACTCTCTCCAAAATTTCCAAACCTTCCAAACTTCCAAAATCCCTGATTATCACTTCCAATCGACCAATGGCACCCAAAACTAGAGGTTCTAGTCTTGCTGCGGGCGGCGTCAAGCGGAAAGCGTGCCGTGAGGAAGACGGTGAGGCGTCCGGTGCGTGAGCCTTCTCCAAGCGCGGATTCCACTTCATCTCTTCTACTCCGACTGCTTCTCCTGCTGCTACTACTTCCCAGGTAGATCGTTTAGCAGATAGGATCATAACAACGGGTAGAAAGGTGGATTTTGATTTTTGAAGCAGAGGGTTTTTGTTGGGAGACAATTGATAGAGATGGGGTGGGAGAAAATTGTTCTCTGGATTGCCCGACCTATCCCTCTCTGGTAAAGGATTCTACAAGAATTTGTCTAGAGGAGATCATGGCCTAGTTAGCAATGTGAGAGGAATAGGATCTCTGTACTGTGAGCTTCTATCTAGACTTTTGGATTACCCTTATCTGGCACTTCCACTTTTCTTCTGAAGACCGCGCCCCGCTCTATCGAGATTATTAAATCGGGATGTTGTCGGATTTGAAGAGGTTTTTGCAACCAACTTTCATTAGAACTGAGATTATTACATAACATTTGCAGTAGGATACTCTTTCCAAAGATAGGAAGATTTGATTATGTATCGGAAAGAGATATCTTTGTGATGGATGCCATTGTGACGGGCAAACCTATAAACCTTCCCAGTATGATACTTTGGTACATTGCAGACTGTGGAGGAAAAAGAAAGTCTAGTCTGCCCTATGGAATGATCCTTACAAAGATTTTTCTGAGCCAAGGAGTTGTGATTTCTGACAATGAGCCAATGAGGAATCTGAGACACACTGACTTTTATAGCTTGGCCACCATTCATCGGATGGGATTTATCAAAAAAATGGAAAATGGGAAAGGAAAGGAGTGATAGAAGATAGAGCTACAGATGCTGAGGCTGCAGGACCCTCAGTTAGACATCCTTCACCTGCACCTCCGAGCCCTTTACTTCTGCCTCTGCTCCAGCCCCCGTTCCATCATTTGATCAAGCTTCATCATCTTCTGCCGGTTTCTCAGATCTACAACTTAAAGCAACTCAAAGCTCTATTTGATGATCAATCTGAAAACTTAAATCTGAATTTGAAATAAGTTCATGAATTTGAAGGAGACTCTTATTCATTGGATGATCGTATCACTAAGATAGAGTCTACTCTCAGCTCTTCTTCGGTATCTTTAAGTGGTGATCTCAAAAATATATTTGAAGAACTTAAAGATATATGCGGAGATGGAGAGACATATGCAAGTGCAATGCGGAGCTTCAAGACAAGATTTTGACTGCTTGCACCTTTGTGATGAGAGGCTCAAGATTATGTAAAAATCAATCTGATGGAATGAAGAATATAGTAGATCATTTAACTAGGATTGTTAGAACTCATTTCTGAATTAGATTTTCAATCCTTGTTATGTACTGAAATTTTTTGTTATGTTTCATTTTGAATATCAATGTATTGAACATCTTGATGTATTAGACCTTTTGATGAAATGAATTCTCTATATTGATTACTCAATGTATTTCCTTCTTTCAATGAATGAATGAAATTGTCAAATCTTATCTTGATTGAATGAATGTTTATGCTTCTCTACCTTTTTGTTGATAACAAAAAAGGGGGAGAGTTTATATAGTTTTATGATTGTGATATATTGAGAAAATCAAAGTAATCAATGAGATAAACAATTGATATAATTAAGTTTCATAGGGGGAGCTACCTCATTAAGGGGGAGCCTAAGCCTAACTATGAAAACAAAATAAATTCACTAATCAATCATGCATAAACTCAATGTTTTTGTCATCATCAAAAAGGGGGAGATTGTTGGAAGATTATAGAAAAATTATATGCCCCAATCCTTTTGATTTTGATGATTACTAAAAGCCATTGAGTTCATTAAAAGATGTAATGAGTTTATTTAAATGAGCAATAAATTTATTTTGAACAATCAATGAGAATGTTAAAGTTTGACTTTAATCATTTTGAAAGTAACTTTAAGCTCAATGTTTAAACTTTCAAAAAGAAATTTTATAATTCATGTTTTAATCAATGAGTTTTTGGAATAGTTCTTGAATTAATTCTTAATGTCAATTTTATTGAATTCAAGTCAAAACAATGAATTAAAATGAATCTGGAACGATTTTAATGTCAATCAGAAAAGTTTCTGATTTTTGATACGTTCCGGAGCCGACTCTGAGTTTCAGAGTCGACTCCACAGTGTACAGAAATGTGCATCTGTCTCGAGTCGACCCACGAAATTTGTCGAGTCGACCCCTGATTCTGTCGAGCCGACTCCCTGACTGTGCGAGTCGACTCCGCTCAGACACCAGAAGAGTGTTTTTCTGAGCACTTCGCGAGTCGACCCCAAGCCTTTCACGAGTCGACTCCCGACTTTCAGGAGTCGACACTTTATTTCTGGTGAGTCGACCCCTAACCTTTATAAACATTTCTATTTTGGTAGACGAGCTCGAGCCGACTCGGGAAAAGCATGAGTCGACTCCAGCAAATCTGGGCGAAATTTTTACGGATGCCAACTCAGCTTCAACGGTAAGATTTTTGAATAACGGCTATTTTTCTTTGTCTCTAACGGCTATATTTTTGCAGAATCTATAAATAGAGGAGCTCTTTTCAAATCAAAGAGAGACAAGAGAGATTTTTATTTCAAAGAAAAAGAAAGGAAAAATCGGAAAAACAGAGCGTTAGCTGAAAAAATCCGTGATTCAAAATAGAGTGAAAGAAAGAGTGTGAAATCAAAGGGAAGCTCCTTCTGTGCTCAAGCTCTACTATCCAAGGAAGCTTCAGAAGAAATCCAAGTGCATCTCAAGGATTTTCACCACTCAAAGAAAAGAGGAAAAGCCCAAATCAACTCCAAACATTTCCGTCAAGAATCTTGCTGAGGCCTGATTCTACACTTCAAAGGAGTTGAAGAAAAGAAGAAAAGCTCAAAGCCAACCAAACTAAATCAGGCTTATCTAAACTCTATTCTTACTTTTGTTAATCTGCTCATTAAGGAGCCATTGTAACAAAACAAACATATTTCTATTCTTTGTGACTAGTTCAATCTGGGGGATTGAACTAGAGGAGGTAGTCTTACCTCAGTTCAAGCTTGGTTAAGCTTGGGGTTTAGGGTTTTGTGCTGGTAAGCCCGTGAAAACCAGCTGGGTTCGTTGTGATCCCGGGAAAACAACAAGTTTGAGTTGTGAGCTTGTAAAACAACTCGACTGTAATCTTGGGAGATTATAGTGTGGACCCAAGTGAATCTTGGGAGTGGACGTAGGTGTTGGTTGCACCGAACCACTATAAAATTATCTTGTGTTTGCCGTGCTCATTTGTCTCTCACTCTATCTCTCTTATATTTTGCTTGTGCATTGCTTATAAGTTAATTTCTCTCACTTGCACATCTTGAGTTAATTTGTTTAAAACATTCAAAAAGTCTTAAAATTTTAAGAACCCAATTCATTCCCCCTCTTGGGTTGCCATCTGGGCCAACATGAACTTCATAGACAAAGGTGAATACTACTAGCCTTTGCCTATGATTTCTAGTTTATCACAGGAAAGCTCCATATGTAAGCCTTTCCCTATGATTTCTATGAAAATCGTAGGAAAAGGTTTAGAATGAAAAATAATTTTTATCAAATAATTTTGCAACAAAAAACTTTATTGATTCAAAAAAAAAAAATTTCTATGATTTTTAAAAAATCATAAAGAAAGGTTTAGAATGAAAAATTTTTGCTGGATGATTTTGTCAAAAAAAATTTTTGAATTCAGAACAAAAAAATTTCCTACGATTTTTAAAAAATTATAGGGAAAGGTTTCTAGACCATTCCCTATGATTTTCGTAGGGAAAGGCTTTTTTTAGAAAAAAAATTAGTAGATGATTTTGCCTTCAAAAAATTGTTGATCTAATCCCTATAATTTTTATGAAAATCATAGAAAAATGCTTTTTAAGAAAAAAAATTGACGAGTAATTTTGCCTCCAAAAATTTGTTGATTTAATCCTTACGATTTTCAAAAAATCGTAAGGAAAGACTTTTTCAAAAAAAAGTTGACGGATACTTTTGCCTTCAAAATTTGTTGATATAATCCCTACGATTTTTACTAAAATCGTAGGTAAAGGTTTTCTTTAGTTATCTCATTAGAAAAGTATTTCTGAAATAAAAATTATTTTTTATATTAAAAATTCTTTCACTAAGAAATTTTAGCCTACGGTTTTTTGTAAGGAAAGATTTTTTTTCTATGATTTTAAATTCGTATATGCGGTAGACAAAAGTCTACATTTGTTGTAGTGCATGGTTGTTAAGGTTTTTTATTTAGTCCAAATTACGCTTGGATAACCACAACTACTCCAAAGTTGCATGAAAGAATCATGAATGAGATTGAGGAATCTTGCCTTGATTGATGGGGTTTGCTAGCTTTGCTAGTTTCTACTGGTGAAATACGAGCCATCAAAAGTTTCAATGATGAGCTCATGGCATAGAGAAAAGTACCAATAGTAAAGCCCAATGATATCTGACTACTATCATAGTACTAAAGGCTTTCAATGGTGAGTTGGTTGCCTTTGAATGATTTCGATGGTTGCTAGCCCATTATCCATTAGATTTTAACAGTGACTAGCTGACCATTGGTAGACTCAAAATACATGCAAAATCTAGAGGTAAAGAAACTAAGTTAGTTGCAGTCCTAGGAGTATATAATGCTTTACCTTAGCTAGCTAGATACATATATGAGGATAGGATTACAGCTAGCATAGCAGGTGTATAGTGGGAGATGCCTATAATTCAATGATAAGCTAGGTTCAAATCACTAGAATAAATTCAAGTTGGATTCAAACAAGCCTTCAGATAATCTTGGGTAGGACAAGTGGATCAAATCTATCATGACTTAATGAAGCATAAAAATAATAAGCAAAGGAGGGATAGAGTTCTACTCTTAAACATTATATATTATCTACTTGAAAACTAAATTGTATGTTTGAAAATAGTTAGCTTTAAAAGCGATTACAAATTAATGGAGGGACATGGGTTCAATTCCCATTTGGCACACATAAATGGCAAATTTTTTTATTTTTAAGTTTTTACTTACTATTTTGTAACAAATATAAATAATTAATTATAAATTTCATCAATATTTATGAAAAATGCCAACAATTAATTACCAGTACCATCTTTTATCAGTACATAAAAAATGTCTTAAAAGTGCTATTAAATATATTTGTGATTTTATAATATTTCGTTTAAGTTATATTAACAACACTTATAATCGCCTTCTATAGCTCTTTTTGCTGTAATATTTGTTAAAAGGATTTTTCTCAATATTATTTTTTTGCAAGACCAACTATCACTAAAATTCAAAGAATGGGAGTAGGTGTATGGAATGCTGAAACTCAGGAGAGGATAAGCCCTAGGTGTATATGAACATAAAAGAAAATTATAAAATAAGACTTTGACAAAGAAAATGTGGTAATTGTTGCATGAATAAGTTAAGATTGTAATATGTTAAGCCAGGGTGAGATAGATTGAATGTTGATGCTGATGACGCTAAATCATCGGCCTCGAGCGTGCGGTCGCCTCCTCCAACGAGCTCCTCGCGCCTGCAAGCAAGTCCCGAGGGCCGGAGATTCCGGCGGGGACCCTCCGATGCTCAAGTCAGTGGTCTGGGCATCAGCCGTGAGCTTGAGGAAGCTCGAAAAAGAAAGAGAGAGAGAGACCCGAAGAAGAGCCTTCTCTCTGTGAGCGTTTGGGAGCGTTATGAGTGTGTTACCTGGTCGAGGTCCCTCTTACCCTTTTTATTGATACCTGAAATCCGTGGGCTTGGGGCGTGATCTCTTGTCAGAGCATTAATTGATGGCAGTACGGTGGAGCTTACCTCCATGTGCCGTGTCGCGCTGCAGGCCGCGTCCTGTCAGAGTTGGTGGCTGCAGGGCATGGCCGATCGTTACGGCGCTTGTCAGACGTGTCCCCTACGTCACCTTTTTGGTTGTCTATCCCTCGTAGAGCATTTGATCATAGAGTGCTCGCATGGCACTGTTTATACCCTTGGATGAGCTTCAGAGAAGGCTGTGGGTGAATACTTGCATGGCACTGTTCACCGGCACTGTTCAATGTCCGAGCCCGAGAGGGGTCTCGAGTCTTGGTGGTTGGATGTTGTGAATGTACCCCGAGACCGATGGGGGTCTCGGGGGGTAGGGTGTTGTTGACGCACCCCGAGACCGACGGGGGGTCTCGGGGTAGGATGTTGTGGATGGACCCCGAGACCGACGGGGGGTCTCGGGGTAGGATGATGTTGATGCACCCCGAGACCGGCGGGGGGTCTCGGGGTAGGATGATGTTGATGCACCCCGAGACCGGTAGGGGTCTCGGGGTAGGATGATGTTGATGCACCCCGAGACCGACGGGGGGTCTCGGGGTAGGATGATGTTGATGCACCCTGAGACCGACGGGGGATCTCGGGGTAGGATGGTGTTGATGCACCCCGAGACCGACGGGGGGTCTCGGGGTAGGATGCTGTTGATGCACCCCGAGACCGGAGGGGGTCTCGGGGATCGGCGGGGGGTCTCGGGGTAGGATGATGTTGATGCACCCCGAGACCGGCGGGGGGTCTCGGGGTAGGATGGTGTTGATGCACCTCGAGACCGATGGGGGGTCTCGGGGTAGGATGATGTTGATGCACCCCGAGACCGGTGGGGGTCTCGGGGTAGGATGGTGTTGATGCACCCCGAGACCGGCGGGGGGTCTCGAGGTAGGATGGTGTTGATGCACCCCGAGACCGGCGGGAGGTCTCGGGGTAGGATGATGTTGATGCACCCCGAGACCGGCGGGAGGTCTCGAGGTAGGATGGTGTTGATGACCCCGAGACGGCGGGGGGTCTCGGGGTAGGATGGTTGATGCACCCCGAGACCGGCGGGGGGTCTCGGGGTAGGATGGTGTTGATGCACCCCGAGACCGACGGGGGGTCTCGGGGTAGGATGTTGTTGATGCACCCCGAGACCGACGGAGGGTCTCGGGGTAGGATGCTGTTGATGCACCCCGAGACCGGCGGGGGGTCTCGGGGTAGGATGATGTTGATGCACCCCGAGATCGGCGGGGGGTCTCGAGGTAGGATGCTGTTGATGCACTCCGAGACCGACGGAGGGTCTCGGGGTAGGATGGTGTGAATGTACCCCGAGACCGATGGGGGGTCTCGGGGTAAGATGCTGTGGTCGTGCTCCGAGACCGATGGGGGGTCTCGGGGGGAGTGGCCAACGTAGCTTTGACGTGGGTGACTGACGCGGAGGTCGAGATGGGCCGGAGCCGATGCCGAGATCGACGCCGAGATGGGAATGGGCCGCTGCCGATGCGGAGGTCGAGATGGGCCTTGGAGCCGACGCCGAGACCGACGCCGAGATGGGAATGGGCCGCTGCTGATGCGGAGGTCGAGATGGGCCTTGGAGGTCGAAGCGGGGCTCTGTCAGTTTCCTTCATGGTTCTTAACGGCGTTGAATCAGCCACATCAGATGCTATCCTCATTAAAGAGCTTTAAAAGCTGGGATATTGATACGACCATGATTCAATCTTCATTAGATATCTTAAGAACCAATGGAGGCATGCATTTAAGATGTGATGAAATCAGTGCAATGATCAGCCCGACTAATTTAAATGTACACTTAGGTAGTGTTTGATATGGGGAATAAAGAGAGATATCCAGGGGATATCCCTCCTTATTCCCAAATGCTATAGCTAGAAGGGATAGGTCTAAAAAAATTTAACTAGAGGGGATAACCCATGGTTAACCATGGTTAACCATGGGTTATCCCTTGAACTTATTCCCTAGGGAATCCAGGAACAACTAATGTTATCCCTTGATGGCAAACTTGTAATTTTAAAAAAATGCTTATTCCCTCAGCTATCCCCTGGATAAATGCTATCCCGTACATTTATCCAGGGATAGCTTTTAGGCTATCAAACACTACCTTAAATTAAATATTTTTAAATATTATATAAAAGTTATAAATTATAAAATAAGACTTTGACAAATTAAATATCTTGATAATTCTAAATTATTAAAAATTAAATATTATCATCTAAATTATTATATTTAATAATTACTAAATATGATAATTTACATGATAATATAAAATTATCTAAGGCGATTACCACCAACCAAACGTCCTAAGATATCCTTCTTAGCAATGTGTGCCTTGCTTCAACGTTGAGCAGTTGGGTAAAGAATTTTAGGCGCAGCGTCCAATTTCTTAAATGCATTCTTTTCTTAAGAAAAAATTAAAAAATAAAAAATGAAGGAGTGTCATATAAATAAATTAATAGAATATAGTCACTTTTGCCAATATAAAACCTCACTTTATCTTCCTTCTTCCATCAGCTAAAGAAACCCGTTGGCGAAACATTCCTTAAAAACTTTTAGCCAGCATGGTCTGCTGATGCAATCGCACATGTAAATATTGTAACGATTAGAGCCCTTAACCTGTAATACTTACGGATCCGTTTCATTATAAGAAAGCAAGACAAACAAGACCCACATCAACTTGAGCCATCACAATCCAAAAAAGATTCAATTGGTACTTGTTCATCTTTCTTAACTGATTACAAACTATTCCACCCTTCCTAAATTATCGGATGTGAGACTAATTGGGAGGGAACTCTTTAAGAAGAATAACAATGGATCCAATGTGTTCTAAATCCAAATGAACCCACTACATTCTATTCTTTTAACGTTGTTTATTTTAGGCTCTGGATTTATGTCCGAGAGCTAATACTTGTTTGGCTACGTCAGCATGCAAATAAAGATGGTTCCAGGGAATTCCGCTGGAGTTGTCGCTACCTTCTATGTAAGTAGCCTCTGTTTGGGAGATCACTGGAGTGCTATGGCCATTGGCCAGCGTATATAAATTGTTTTGTATATATATGCCCATTGATTTTTATACTCTCTTTTTTGTTTTTTTTTTTTGCCCGTCGTTTTGCCGTGTCTTTTTGGTATAGCTTCAGAGGGCTCAAAACCGAGATGAGATAGACTTCGAGTTCTTGGGCAACAGGGATGGCCAGCCCATCGTCCTCCAGACCAATGTGTTCGGTAGACAGGGAAGCTGTAACAATTCGGCCTAGACTGTTTCGTTACAAGAAAGCAAAACGAATAAGGTTTACATTAACTTGGGTCATCACAGTCCAAAAGGATACAATTGATACCTTATTTTCTTGCTTTACTACATATAAATTACTCATCCTTTTTTTTCTCTATCCGATATGAAATCTTTAAGAAGGGCCTCACAAAAGCAGGGCCAGAGGAGGATCCACCTCTGGTTTGACCCAACCAAGGATTACGGCCACTACTACTCTGTGCTGAACATGAACATGATTGCGTTAGTGTTATCTTCCTTCACTTTCCTCTCGATAGTACTCTACGTGAGCTGCATTTAAGGCCATGGATTATGGATATGCTATCTTATTTGATCTCAACAGTTAAACCAAACCCTCAACGATGGATTAGTAGATAAGGTCTCCGTTTTTGGAACACAAGCACTAAAGCATTCATTTCTAGATAAAATGAATTTCAGATCTAGAGTAGCATTCATTTATAAATAAAATCTCAAGTTTGATATAAAACTATATAATTAAAATAAATTGTCATGCTCGAAAGAAATGAAAATCGAATACAATTAATGTTCTATTTTTTTTCTAAATTATCGTTATTTAAGAATTAATTAAAAATAATGATTTAAGAATTTTCATGTTAATTAATTATATTCTCAAATCATATTTCACTATATTAATTATGATTATACTGAACTACAATTAATTATAATTTAATACGATTATATTGAACTATAGTTAATAATGATAATATGTTAAATATTTAATTAACACATATAAATATCATTATAACTCAATAGTTATAATAATTATTTTGATTATTGTAATTAATGATATGACAATATTATAATAATATTGTTGTTATTTTTCAATAAATTACAATATAATAGCATTATTATTTAATATTATATTATATTATTTTGTTGAATATAATATGATATTCAATAATAAAATTATTATATTAGTTATTATATTATATAATTTATCATAATATTTGTTGCTGCCAGATCACTTTTAAGGAGCGTCAGGTGACAGAAATGCTTGGTTGGCCTTCAAAGGGATGACAGGGATCGCCTCTTTCAGCCGGAAACCTACAAGAAAAGTCCCGGACCGGTGGTTCCGGTGGGGACCCTCCGACGCTCAAATCAGCGATATGAAGAACAGGAATGAATAACGTTGTGATGATTGGATAGAGCTTGAGCCCCTACCTCAAGGGCTGGAGGCCATTTATACCTATTCGAGAATCCCTCTTACCATCCCTCCGTCGTGGTTAAGCCTCCTTCAGACGGTTGTTAACTTCTGGTCTTCAACGTGCCACAAAGTACGGGTCATGGGATTGATCGTGGGGCCACACCCATTGTTAGCGGCGCCGGAAGGGAGCACATCCACCGCGCGTGTAGCTGGGCGTGCTCGTGGTGACGTGGTCCGCCATTCTCGATGGAAGTGGACCATGTAGCTTGAACGTGGGTGATTGACGCCGGGGGCCGACGCCGAGACCGACGTCGGGGCTGACATCGAAGCCGACACCGACACCGTGACCAAGGCCTAGACTGGCTGTGGCCGATGAGGAGGCCGAGGTGGGCCATGGCCGACACGGAGGTTGAGACGGGCCGTGGCCGACACGGAGGTCGAGATGGGCCGTGGCCGACGCCGACACCGTGACCAAGGCCTAGACTGGCTGTGGCCGACGAGGAGGTCGGGGTGGGCCGTGGCCAACGAGGAGGTCGGGTGGGCCGTGGCCGACACCGACACCATGACCAAGGCCTAGACTGGCTGTGGCCGACGAGGAGGTCGGGGTGGGCCGTGGTCGATACGGAGGTCGAGATGGCCGTGTCCGATGCCGACACCGTGACCAAGGTCGAGACGGGCCATGGCCGACGAGGAGGTCGGGGTGGGCCGTGGCCAACACGGAGGTCGAGATGGTCCGCGGCCGACATGGAAGTCGGGATAAGCCGTGTTAAGCCCAATCGCCAAGGAATTGGCCCGCGTGTTCTTTGACCCGATCGGCCATATCAGATGCCCCCCGTCCCTGAGCTGGTGTCACCATCCAAGCGAAAGGGGCGTCTTCATCTGTGCATCCTAACCGTCGGATTCGCCTCGAGGTCAGGGAGCAGTTTGGGATCCCCAAGATATCGGCGATCATCATTAAGCGTCAAATCACTGGCATCAATACCTTCTGATTGGTCGGGGGGTTCCATCCATCGCGCGCCCGGAGCGTCGCTGCAGAGTCCTCCTCAATGGATAGCATCCGCATGGCAGGCGCATCGGCGGACGATTTTGAAGATGCCGAAAAATAATTTTATAAGCAAGGACGTGCCCTAGCTTCGATTTCACCTACCGTGCAGAGCCCTTTCCCCTTCCAGCTCGAGAGCTCCTCCAACTTCTTCTTCTTCCTCTGTCCAGGTTAGTTCCCCATGCCTTCACAGTCGTCTTCTTCTTCATCCTCTCGGTCCTCCACAAACCACACCTCTCCGACCCCTAGGGCCATGGCCAGGGGACCGGCGGTTAGGAGTCCGTCAGCAGCTGTAACCCCACCTCCTAGGGCAGCTCCGTCTTCCAGGGCGAGCAGCGGTTCCCCTGAGGGGACCGCCTCCACTATCACTTCCGCTGACCTTGCAACCTTTAGGGCAACCTATAACATACCCAAAGAGGTGCGACTGATCGCACCAGGCCCCAACGACAGGGTAACCTCTCCCCCTCGGGGGATAGCCCTTTATGAGGAGTTTTTTAAGGCCGGCCTTCGTCTTCCTCTCCACCCTTTCATCATCAATCTCCTTGATAGGTACGAGTTGGTCCCAGCTCAACTAGTCCCCAATTCCATTAGGGCCATTTGTGCCTTCTTGGTGCTGACCCGCCTCCAAGGTCTCCCGAGTAACGTTTCCCTCTTTCGCAGCCTGTATACCATTCGGGCTCAATCCGGCTGGTGGCTATTTGCCCCTCGGCCGGGTAGGGCCCTCAGGTTAGGTCTCCCTTGTCCATAAAAGGGTGGAAATCCCGTTTTTTCTTCGCCGAAGTGGAGGGGATAAGGAGGGAATGGGGTGCACCCAATACTGAGGCTAACAAGAACATCTCGGTAGTTCCGAGAGATCAAGAAGCCTTCAATCTTCTCCTGGCAACCGAACTCCCATCATACCGAGAGATTTTGTCGGAGGACAACCTCCGACACGCCGGCATCGCCCCTGATGATGGTGAGGGTCTCTTTAAAGATGACATTTTCCTTTCGATCCCCTCTCTCTTTCTTTCTTTCTCTTTTTTTTAACACATTCGTTTTCGTGCAGCTATGAAGATCAACATTCCGGCCGGGGCCTTTCACAAAGCCGCCCTTAAGAAGAGAAGAGGGCAAGATGACGGAGCTGAGGGGTCGAGAAAAAGGGCTCGATCCCAATCGCCACCTGCCCCCCGGGACATCCCAAGCGTCCTACTCCATCGCCCCCTCCTTGTCGATCTCCTATGCAATCATCGCCACGGCCTCCACGACGGTCGCCTACTCCGCTGCCGCCGGACGTCACCAAGCTTCCTACTCCATCGCCCCCTCCTTGTCGGTCTCCTCCACAATCATCGCCATGGCCTCCACGACGGTCGCCTACTCCGCTGCCGCCGCGACGATCTCCTGCACCGCTGCCCCTGCCGAGTCTGCTGACCAGACTGCGGGTACGCGGCTAGAGGAGTCAAGGGCTCATGTCAGCCAGGCGACTGAGCGCCCAGACCCGATCGACTACCGGGCCGGCCCAGAGGGATGATCCTCAAGGCCAGTAGAGAGGCTCCGGTTGATAAGAGGCAGAAGGCCGTCGTCGGCTACGAGGCCCGCAGCACCGCATCCGAGCCAATAGGGGACAGATGGGACCGGTCTCCTCACGGCCGTCTCTTATGAACCACTCCCACCTCGCCGAGAAGCTGCTGTCAGCGGCATCTACTCCTGCGATTCGGGAGGAAATAATCCGGACCAACTCTCGGATCCTCTTCAAAGATGGTCAGACGGCCATGCTCCGGGTAAGCAGCCGTTTACCTTATAATCCTGTTTGTTTTCCATGTACCCACTTTAGGTAACTGACATTGGCCTGGATGTGTAGATGGTAAACATCTTCAATCATGCCCAAGCCCTGGTCGCCAGCGGGGAGCGTCGACTCGATCGCTACCGACGGGAAGCCTTTGAGTGCCGCGATCGAGCACGAAAGCTGAAGACGCTCTCAAATGACTCAGGCTGGAGAAGCGGAGAGGCTCGAAATAGTCCGGTCCCAAGGAGGCCAAAATGACAACAGCGCAGCAACAGATACGCAAAGCCCTCGAGCGCGCTCTCACTGCTGAGGGGAAGTTGATGGCCGCCGAGGCGGAATTGGCCGACGTCAAGGCCCAGCTCGAAGTGGCCAAATCCGAGCTGAGATCTTCCGAGGAGAAAACGGAAATCGCCGAAGAGGTGGCCCACCTGGCTGATATCAAAACTGCTGAGGCCGCGGAGGCAGTGAAGGCCGCCGATAAGAGGGCTGCCGAGGCCGAAACGGCGGCTCGGGCCGACGTGGAAAACATGACTGAGGCGGCGAGGAAAGCCGTGGAAGATTACAGGAACTCTCCAGTCTTTGCCAATGAGGTGGCCGAGGCGGGGAGGAAAGCCATGGAGAACTACCGGAACTCTCCAGCCTTCGCCAATGAGGTGGCCGAGGCAAGGAAGAGAGCCGTGGAGAGCTACAGGAATTCCCCGATCTTCATTGAGGAGGTAGCCGAAGCGGGTGCCGACGCCTATCTTCAGGGTTTTCATTGCTGCCGAGATAAGGCAGTGAAGGTCTTTGGTATCGAAGGCCTTAAGGATTTAGAACCTGAAGAAGGAGACCTCGAGGGTGAAGATGTCCACCAGGGTTCTACTCCGGCCAATGGTACCACCCCCCTAACCGGCACCGTTCCAGCGAAGACTGAAGCCCCGACTGTGGTTTTGGATGTCTCTTTTTTATTTTTTGCAATGTATCCAAGTCCGACTATGATCGGCATTTTGTAAAAATTTAACTGATCTATGAAAAGAGAACACACTTTGACTCTTGTGTTAGAACCGTCGACCCCCCTACTCTTCTTTTTACGCTATCGACGTCTAGCTCGCCAAGCCACTAGCTCATCGTGATCTATTGCCTTAGGATTTGCAAGGAATCACATCAGCTCATCCAGAGTAGGAGCCTCTTACAGTCTAAGTAGGGACACTCTGGGATTAGTATGCGTTGATTCTTGACCATCGATGTCAAGCTGCTGACGAGCTAAACATCCTTGTGATCCCGATCTTTTGGCACTGTTTTGTCGAGAGACCCCATGATGTGGCCTCGCCAGCATGTTTCATGCGCCGTCCCATCGATAGGCATTTGGGGTAATACCATGGGAGCGATCCGATTCTGTGTCAGGGACCCTCCTGACCCCAAAGAGTGTCGACGCGGGAGTTGAGCTTTGTGCCGATGCGGGAGTCGGGCTTTTGGAGTCGAGCCGACGCGGGAGCCGGGCTTTTGTGCCGACGGGCTTTTGTGCCGACGCGGGAGTCGGGCTTTTGTGCCGATGCGGGAGATGGGCTTTTGTGCCGACGCGGGAGCCGGGCTTTTGTGCCGACGCGGGAGCCGGGTGCGAGAGTCGGGCTTTTGTGACGTGATATGGGACAAAGAGGTAATGCGAAATGATGCGTGAAGAAGTGCATCTTTATTTAAATAATTTGAAAGTGTGGAGTATCGAACCTACAACCATTCAGTTGGCACATCACTGGTAGTACCGGCGAAGGTTGTCAGAATTCCAAGTTCGTGGGAGCGGCCTTCCGTTGAGTTCCTCGAGTCGGTAAGCTCCTCGGGGAAGGGCCTCTGCAACCCGGTAGGGCCCCTCCCAGTTAGGTGATAACTTCCTCCTTCCGTTGGCCTCGAAATCTTCAGCCCTCCGGAGGACCAGGTCCCCGGGACGGAACGTCCGGGGTCTAACGCAGGCGTTGTAATACTTTGCCGCCCTTTGTCGATAAGCGGCCATCCTGATCCGTGCTTGGTCGCGCGTCTCCTCGATGAGATCTAAATTGGCCCTCAGTTGGGCCGAGTTGTCTTCTTCATTGTAGGCTTCTACTCGAGGATTGGGAACCCCGATTTCCACAGGAATGACGGCCTGGATCCGAAAACCAGACTGAACGGGGTTTCGCCGGTGGGATTTCTCGGGGTCGTATGATAGGCCCACAGGACCTGGGGAAGCTCCTCCACCCACCTTCCTTTAAAGTCATCAAGCCGTGTCCGAAGCCCTTGTAGAATTGTACGATTAATTGCTTCAGCCGCTCCGTTGGTCTGCGGGTGTCCGACAGAGGTGAATCTCTGAGTGATTCCTAATTCGTTACAAAATTCCTGAAGGGGGCGTTATCAAACTGTCGGCCGTTATCTGTGATGAGAGTGCTGGGAAGTCCAAAACGGCAGATTATGGACTTCCAGAAGAAGGCTCTCACTCTAGCTTCGGTTATTTTGGCTAGAGCTTCGGCCTCCACCCATTTGGTGAAGTGGTCGATAGCTACTAGCAAAAATCTCCGTTGACCGGAGGCTGGAGGAAATGGTCCCAAAATGTCCATCCCCCATTGGGCGAAGGGCCATGGAGCAGAGATGGGATTCAAGTGAGAGGTGGGCTGCCGCTGGATGTTGGCGTGACGTTGGCAGCTATCGCATTTTCGCACCAATTCGGCCGTGTCTTCCCGCATGGTCAGCCAATAATAACCTTGACGGAGGGCCTTATATGCTAGGGCTCTGCCCCCCAGATGATTTCCGCATGCGCCCTCATGAATTTCGCGGAGGATGTAATCGGCCTCAGCGGGATCGACACACTTGAGGAGGGGATACGAGAAAGACCTCCGATACAGGCGTCCATCCATTATCAGGAACTTGGAGGCTCGCCACTTGAGGAGTTTGGCCTCGGAAGGGTCCTTGGGAAGGACACCATCAGTGAGATATGGAACATAGGCGTCCATCCAAGAAGGCTTCTGTTCAAGGGGCAGGGCCTCCTCCACCGCCTCGATGCTTGGGACTAGCAAATGCTCTACGTAAGTCCTCCCCAAAGTTTCATCGGCCGAGGTGGCCAGGCGGGACAACGCGTCGGCCCGAGCATTCTCTTCCCGGGGAACATAGCTGACACTGAAATGGGTGAAGGGGAGGGACTCCGACTGGACCTTGTCCAAGTATCGGGACATGATAGGATCCCGAGCTTCATACTCCCCCGTGATTTGTCCCGAGATGAGTTGGGAGTCGGTATATGCTCTGAGACGCTCCACTTTAAGTTCATAGGCGAGCCTCATCCCTGCCAACAAGGCTTCGTACTCGGCCTGATTGTTCGTGGCGGGAAAGAGGAAGCGAAGGGCATACTCAATCGTTACACTGTCGGGACCGGCGAGAATGATCCCGGCACCGCTCCCTTGAGAGTTTGACGCCCCGTCCATGTGAAGGATCCAATCCTTCCTCGCATCCGCGTCGGCGCCTCCGGGGGTTTCGTTGGAGTTTCCCTGGTTTGCTCGTCGGTCCAGGTGCACTCAACCAGGAAATCCGCCAAGACTTGGGATTTCATGCTCGACCTTGGCTCGAAGGTCAGGTGAATTCTCCCAACTTGAGCGCCCATTTTGCGAGCCGATCGGAGGTATCAGGGCGGGATAAGATTGTCCTCAGGGGCTGATCCGTCAGCACTATGATTGAGTGGGCTTGGAAATAAGGCCTGAGACGCTGAGCTGACACTAGTAGAGCAAAAATAATTTTTTCAGTTTTGGTGTACCTAGTCTCCGCGTCATGGAGCACTTTGCTAGTGTAGTATACCGGCTTCTGCGTTCCTTCAGCGTCTATCCGGACGAGGACCGAACTGACAGCCTCTTGAGAAGCGGCCAGGTACAAAAAGAGGCTTTCTCCCTCCATCGGTTTCGACAGTAGCGGCGGAGTCGATAGGAAATTCTTCAACTCTTCAAATGCCTTTTGGCAATCATCCGTCCATTCGAAGGTGTTGACTTTTCGCAAGTCTTTAAAGAAGGGGAGGCTATGCTCAGCCGATCTAGATAGGAAGCGGCTCAGGCTACTAGTCTTCCGGTCAAGCGCTGGATTTCCTTTTTATTCACCGGCGGCCTCATATCTAGGATAGCTTGGATCTTGTCTGGGTTCGCCTCTATTCCTCGCTGTGTCACCATGAATCCTAGGAATTTTCCTGCGGTGACTCCGAAAACACATTTCCGGGGATTCAGCCTCATCTGAAACCGACGAAGGTTGTCGAAGGTCTCCATTAGATCAGATAGGTGGTCGCCAGCTTGGATGCTTTTGGTCAGCATGTCGTCTACATATACTTCCATGTTGCGCCCGATTTGACCCTCGAAGACCTTGTTCATCAATCTTTGGTATGTAGCCCCAGCATTTTTCAACCCGAAGGGCATGGCTTTAAAGCAGTAGATCCCCTTTTCGGTACGAAGGAGGTGGCTTCTTCATCTGAAGGCTCCATTCTGATCTGGTTGTATCCCGAGAAGCATCCATGAAGCTAGAGTCTCGTGACCGGATGTGTGTCCACTAACTGATCAATCCTGGGAAGCGGGAAGCTGTCTTGGGGCAGGCTTTGTTGAGATCAGTGAAGTCGACACACATCCTTTCCCATTGGCTTTTTGTACCATCACTACGTTGGAGCCAATCGGGATAATAGACCTCTCGAATGTGGCCGGCGGCGATAAGTTTACGGACCTCCTCGTCAACGCTTTCTGGCGCTCGGGGGCGAAGCTTCTCTTCTTTTTCCGGACTGCCCTATAATTAGATTTGATGTTGAGTTTATAAGTAATTACCTCGGATGGTATACCTGGCATGTCGGTTGGCGCCCATGCAAAAATATCGGCATTGGCTCGGAGGAAATCGAGGAGCCGACTCCTTTCCTCCTCAGGGAGAGAGGCCCGATCTGGATGGTTCTTTGGGTCTTCTCCTAAGGGAAAAGTCAACAGATGTCCCGCTGGTTCCCCCCTCTTCTCGGCCTTTCTCGGGTCCGCCAACTCAGAAGTCGGCGAGGGAAGCGTGGACTGAAGGCTAGGGGTCGTGTGGTAGCAGAGGGACATCGGGCTCTTTTTGCCCCGCATTTCCCCGATCCCGTGACTAGTGGGGAACCTGACCAGCAACCTCTTTGTCAAGATAATGGCGTCCAGCAAATTTAAACCTGGTCGACCGAGAATAGCATTATATGCGAGAGGAACTCTCACCACCAGGAACTTTATGAAGATCGTGCTCTGGTAAGGTGAAGTTTCAGCCGTGACGGAGAGAGCAATTTCTCCCTCAACTCTCACGCATCTTCGGTGAAGCCAACGAGGGGCGTTGTCACTGGCCGAAGAGAATCCCAAAGCAAGTTCATACAAACAAATGCGTCATACGTCAGAATATCAACCGAGCTTCCACTATCAACCAATATTCGCTTTACAGGGTGCTTAGCAATTGTCATGGATACAACGACACTTTCATCATTCAGGCTTTCAGAGAAAGGGATTACAATGTTATTGATTTTGATGATTAACAAAACTATCTGAGTATAACTCTTGAAGGCTCTGATGAATTTAGTGTTTCAGATTATAAGACTATTGAATGATCAAAATCAGGAGTTACATAGTGTTCTGGATCGAATCTAATGTCTAGGTAAGAATTACATTAGAGTCGACTCCGAGAATCCGACTCTGGAACTGGCACAGACTTTAGAGTCGACTCCGAGACTGTTAGAGTCGACTCTCACAGAAGAAGCAGAAAGTCGATTTTTCTGGCCCCGACCTGAGTCGACTCCGGGTAAGTCTAGAGTCGACTCCGAAAGTATCTTGTCCGAAAAGCCAGAGACGACTCCAGCGTTTTGAAATACGAGCTTCTTTAATCGACTCCAACCCACTGGAACAAAAAATCAAATTGCCAGATCAGCTCTAACGGTAATATTTCTTTTACCTTATTTTTAACGGATATATTTTGATACAGGTACACTCCAACGGATAGTTTTCTTCCAAAATAAAAGAAATCTATAAAGGGAAGTCTATTGTTCAAAAAGATAAAAAAAAATGGAAAATCTGAAAAACAAAGAGAAAATCTGAGATAGACAAATCCCATTTCAAAAATCTGAGAGCTTGAATCTTGAAAGGAAAACCTTCTAGTTCAAATCCACCATCCAAGGAAGCTTCAAGAGGAATCCAAGAGCTATTCAAAATCAAATCTCGGATTTCCCACTCAAAGAAGAGGAAAGCTCAAATCAACTTCTCAACTGTTTCCGTGAAGAATCAAGCTGAGGCTTGATTCAACACTCAAGGAGAAGAAGAAAAGAAGAAAAGAAGAAAAGCTCAAAGCCAACCAACTGCAAATCAGGCTTTTCTAAACTTGTTATTTTAATTTGTTTATTTGCTCATTAAGGAGCTTTGTAACTGAAAAACAATATTTTTTCTTTGTGTCTAGTTCAATCTGGGGGATTGAACTAGAGGAGGTAGTCTTACCTCGGTACAAGCTTGGTAAAGCTTGGGTTAGGGTTTTTGTGCTGGTGAGCCCTTGAAAACTAGCTGGGTTCGTTGTGATCCTGGAAAAACAACAAGTTTAAGTTGTGAGCTTGTAAAACAACTCTGCTGTAATCTAGGGTGATTATAGTGTGGACCCAAGTGAATCTTGGGAGTTGACGTAGGTGTTGGATACACCGAACCACTATAAAATCTTTGTGTTTGCCGTGCTTCCATTGACTCTTTCTCTATCTCTGTTTTATTTACTGCACTTTTATTTGCATTGCATTTGCCTTCATTCTTATTAAGCAAACATTTTTAAAAAAAGGCTAATTTTTAAAGAACCCAATTCACCCCCCCCCCCCCTCTTGGGTTGTCATCTGGGCCAACAATTGGTATCAGAGCTAGTGCTCATTAGATTTTGATCACACGATCAAGAGCTAAAGTTTCAAATGGCAACACAAGTTGGATCATTTGCTGAAGGTCATTCTACTAATAGACCTCCACTGTTTAATGGTTCAAATTATTCATATTGAAAAGCTAGAATGAGGATATTCATTCAAGCTTCTGATTATGAGCTGTGGGGTGTTATAATAATGGACCTAGTACATCCACACATGTTATTGATGGCACTATTGTTCCTAAGCCCGAAAGGGACTGGAATGATAATGATAGGAAAATGGCACAGCTTAACGCTAAAGCCATGAATGTCTTATATTGATCCTTAGATGCTAATGAGTTTAATAGAATCTCCACATGTAATTTCGCAAAGGAGATTTGGGATAGATTAGAGGTTACCCATGAGGGTACCAATCAAGTAAAAGAATCTAAAATTAATATTCTTGTTCATAAATATGAATTATTCAGCATGGAACAATCTGAAACCATTGCATGCATGTACACTAGATTTACAGATATTGTTAATGGTTTGAAAAGTCTTGGTAAGACATATACTAACTCTGAACTTGTTCAAAAATTCTTAGGTCACTTACCAAGATCATGGGAAGCAAAAATGACAGCAATCCAAGAAGCTAAGGACCTCAACACCTACCCTTAGAGGAGCTTCTAGGATCTCTTATGACCCATGAGCTTCAATGAGGCAGCATGTAGAGGATGACAAGAAAGAAGAAAAAGCCCTCAAAGCTGCAAAAGGAAGAAGCAGCAGCGATGATGATGATGATGATGATGAGAGACTGCTCTCTTAGCAAAAAATTTAAAAGATTCATGAGGAGAAAGAAACCCTTCCACAAAAAGAATTTGGAGCAAAGTGGGAAGGAGAAAAGGATAAAAACAACAAGGACAAGGAAAAAGAGAAAGACCCTTGACTTGCTATAAGTGTAATAAACCGGGGCACTTTAGGAATGAATGTCCAAAATTGAAGAAAGCCTACAAAAAGAAAAAGAAGGCTTATGTGGCGACTTGGAGTGACAGCAAGGAATCTTCTTCCGAAGAAGAAGAACAAAAAGGAAGTCGCAAACGTATGTTTCATGGCGGACGACAACGATGAGGTAAGTTCCGACAACCCTTGCGATGAGTTTGCATTTGATGAAATTTGAAGCTTTAATGAACTTGTTGATTTCAAGGTTTTGAAAAAGAAAACTGAAATTTAAAAAAGAAAAATTTAACATTAAAGAAAAGGAAAAATCTTAATAAAAATGAGTTAAGAAATGAAAATCTGAAAATGAAAATTTGGTAAAAGAGAAAGAATTAATTACCAATGAAAATAATAATCTAAGGAAAGAGGTTGAAAAACATAAAGACATAGTTGATAAGTTTACATTAAGCTCAACTAAATTAGACATGTTATTGATAGTCAAAAAGCAGTTTTTGACAAAGCTGGATTAGGGTATAACACTTTAAGAAAACAAAAATCATTAAAAAATATTTTTGTGCGTGCTGGCCAAAGTAATGTTACATGCTTTAAATGTAATCAAAAAGGACATAAATCTTATGAATGTAAAATTCTAAAACCTAATAAAAACCTGAATATTAAAGGAAAGAAAATATGGGTTCCGAAAGGAACAATAATTATTGCTACTAACCATGAAGGACCCAAGAAAGCTTGGGTACCTAAACATAAAGTCTGATTCATTGCAGGAATGTCTTGTGGCCAAGAGATCAAAGAAAAAATGGTATCTTGATAGTGGCTGCTCAAGATATATGACGGGTGACAAAGAAGAATTCATCACCCTTGAAGAAAAGAAAGGAGGAGTTGTTACATTTGGCGACAATGGCAAAGGTCAAATCTTGGGGTTTGGTAACATTCAAATAACTCCCTCCACATATATTGAGAATGTACTTTATGTTGATGGTTTAAAGCATAACTTAATTAGTATAAGTCAATTATGTGACAAGGTTTTAAAGTATCTTTTGAATCTTCTTTATGCACTGTAGCTAATCCCATTGATAATAGCATTGTTTTTATTGGAAATAGAAATGGCAATGTATACTTGATTGATTTAGACAAATTGTCTACTAATAATCATTGCTTAGTTGCTAATAATGCTAATATGAATGAGATTGGTTGGTTGTGGCATCGAAGATTAGGTCACGCAAGCACACACCTGATTTCAAAACTAATAAGAATGGATTTAGTAAAAGGTTTACCTAAATTAGATTTTGAAAATAACAAAATATGTGATGCATGTCAGTTTGGAAAACAAACGAGAAGTTCTTTCAAATCTAAAAACATTGTTTCAACTTCTAGGCCATTAGAGCTACTTCACATGGACCTTTTTGGACCAACTAGAACCACAAGTCTAGGAGGAAAGAAATATGGTCTTGTGATAGTAGATGATTACTCTAGATTCACTTGGGTAATGTTTTTAGCTCACAAAGATGAGACTTTCTCGATATTCATGAAATTCTTCAAGAAAGTAACAAATGAGAAAAACACTACCATAGTGTCTCTAAGAAGTGATCATGGAACTGAACTTGAAAATCACTTATTTGAAAGTTTTTGCAATGAAAATGGTATTAATCATAATTTTTCTGCACCTAGGACCCCACAACAAAATGGTGTAGTTGAAAGGAAAAATAGGACTCTAGAAGACATGGCCCTTACCATGCTATGTGAAAGTAAACTCCCAAAATACTTTTGGGCAGAAGCTATTAACACAGCATGTTACATCCTAAATAGAGCTTTAATAAGACCTATTTTAAAGAAAACACCTTATGAATTATGGCATGAAAAAACCCAACATTAAATATTTTCATGCATTTGGTTGTAAATATTTTGTTCATAATGGTAAAAATAATTTAGGCAAATTTGATGCTAAATCTGATGAAGGAATATTCTTAGGATACTCTACTACTAGTAAAGCATATAGAGTATTTAACAAAAAACTTTAGTTGTTGAAGAATCCATTCATGTAGTTTTTGATGAATCTTTAGCAACTCGTTCTGAAAAGTTTGATGATGAAGAAGATACAAACATAATTGAGAAAGATCTTGAAAAATTGAATATTGATGTATCTTTAGATCATGAGCAAGAAGCTAAAGATAATGATTCATCTAAGGATGATGATACTAACACTAATCATAATGATGTAGATCTACCTAGGAGATTGGAGATATGCTTATAGTCATCCCAAGGAAATTGATTATAGGTGATCCATCTCAAGGAATAAGAACTAGATCATCTATGAGAAATATTAGTAATCATCTTGCATTTGTATCACAAATTGAACCTAAAACTATTGAAGAAGCTGAAAAAGATAATAATTGGATGTTAGCAATGCAAGAAGAATTAAATCAATTCACTAGAAATAATGTATGGACTTTAGTTGAAAGACCTAAAAATCATTCTGTTATAGGATCAAAATGAATATTTAGAAATAAACTAGATGAAAATGGCATAGTAATTAGAAACAAAGCTAGATTAGTTGCAAAAGGATATAATCAAGAAGAAGGTATTGATTTTGATGAAACCTTTGCACCTGTAGCTAGATTAGAAGCCATTAGACTATTACTTGCATTTGCATGTCATATGAACTTTAACTTATTTAAATGGATGTTAAAAGTGCATTTTTAAATGGATTTATAAATGAAGAAGTATATGTAGAACAACCACCAGGTTTTGAAGATCATGAATTTTAAATCATGTTTTTAAATTGCACAAAGCATTATATGGTTTGAAACAAGCACCTAGAGCTTGGTATGATAGACTAAGTAAATTTTTAATTGAAAATGATTTTACAAGAGGAAATGTTGATAAAACATTATTTTTGAAAAGAAAAGGTAAAGATTTACTTGTAGTTCAAATATATGTTGATGATATTGTTTTTGGTGCTACTAACAATATTCTATGTCAAGAGTTTGCTAAGTTAATGCAGGGAGAATTTGAAATGAGCATGATGGGAGAACTCAACTTCTTCCTTGGACTCCAAATCAAACAAAGCAAAGAGGGAATCTTTATCAACCAAACAAAGTACACAAGAGAATTTTAAAGAAGTTTGGTATGGAATCAATAAAACCCCTCGGAACACCAATGAGTCCTTCATGCAAGCTGGACAAAGATGAAGAAGGTAAGAAGGTTGATCAAAAATATTATCGAGGTATAATCGGATCCCTACTTTACTTAACTGCAAGTAGACCAGATATAATGTTTGCTGTTTGCTTATGTGCTAGATTTCAGTCTGAACCTAAAGAATCACACTTAATTGCTGTTAAAAGAAT
>UESW01004336.1:976873-1102409 GCA_900491605.1 Calamus simplicifolius
TCTTGAAATGCAATAAATCATACTAACCTACGATACTCAGATATCATTTCGCTATGGAGTAATACATAACGATGTGCTTGTGCCATTGATTTATGATCCAATACAATAGTTTCAGTTTTTCCCATTACTCTACCTGCAGTTGAGAACTTATACAATTCTGCATTATCAACGAAATCACCATACCGTTGAGGTCTATTAAACACTGTCTCTACACCTTGAAGATATCTTGAACAAAATGTCAAACACTCTTCAGCAATATATCCTTCCGCAATCGAACCCTCTGGATAGGCTTTGTTTCGTACATAATCTTTCAATCGCATAAGGTACCTACAAGATAAATAAATTTCTAAACATAGCATAATGATGATGCTACTTATGGTAGAAATTATGGTATACCGGTCATTAGGATAAATCAGACTATAGCATACCTCTCAATAGGATACATCCATCTATAATGTACCGGTCCGCCAAGCTTGACTTCCGAAGCCAAGTGAATGAGAAGATGTACCATAATAGTAAAAAATCCAGGAGGAAAAATCTTTTCCATAAGACAAAGTGTAATGGTCACATCAGACTCCAACTGATCAATCTCTTCAGGATCAATAACTTTTGAACATAATGCCTTAAAGAATGATGATAGCCGAATTATAACTGCAAGAACTTGTTTAGGCACTGATGATCTTGCCGCTATTGGTAAGATATCTTGCATCAATATGTGACCATCATGACTTTTGAGATTAGAAATTTTCATATCTTTAAGATGCACACACCTTGAAATGTTTGATGCATATCCATCAGGTACTTTAATATTTTTCAATACTGTAAGAAAATTGTTTTTTTCTTGAGGAGACATTGTATAAGATGCAGGAGGCAAATAAATTCTATCATTAGCAAGCATTATAGGATGAAGCTCCGGTCGGATACCCAATTCCTTTAAATCCAATCGTGCCTTCATGTTATCTTTGGTCTTTCCATCAAGATTCAACAATGTTCCAAGCAGATTATCACAAACATTCTTCTCTATGTGCATGACATCAAGATTATGTCGAATCAGATTATGTTCCCAATAAGGTAAGTCAAAAAAGATACTTCTTTTCTTCCATATATGTTTGATAGACTGCTTTGTGGATGGTATCTGTACATCTTCCTCATTTTCTTTTTCCAAAAAATTATCTGGATCTTCAAATATCTGTGCATCCATACTACCAATTGTCACTTCTTCTTGATCATTCCTTCCTCTTTTTTGAGAAGACTTTGAGAATTTACCATATTTGTAACTGATTGAATCAATTTGCATACGAACATTAGTTCCAGAAGGTGGAATTGGTGCACATCTCAATTCTATGGTACCATCAAATAAATCTTTCTGAAAACGAAACGGATGATTTGATTCTAACCATCGGCGATGTCCCATATAACAAAATTTTCCTCCATGTTTTAACCAATTTGAATGTGTCGAATCTGCACAACAAGGACATGCAACCCTTCCTTTTGTACTCCAGCCAGATAAATTGGCATATGCTGGAAAATCATTAATAGTCCACAACAGAGCTGCCCGTAGTTTAAATGTTTCACCATTTGAAGCATCAATTGCATCGACACCTTCCCATAACTGTTTCAATTCCTCTATTAAAGGCTGTAGAAAAATATCTATATCATTTCCTGGACCCTTATCACCTGGAATAACCATTGACAAGATAAGTGATGATTGCTTCATGCACAACCATGGTGGTAAATTGTATGGTATTAGAACAACTGGCCAAGTGCTATATGTAGAATTTAGAGTGCGAAAAGGATTGAAGCCATCTGAAGCTAAACCCAAACGAACATTACGAATATCAGAGGCAAAATCAGAATGCCTAACATCAAAAGCTTTCCATGCTAAACTATCTGCTGGATGTCTCAACATTCCATCCTTTGTACGCCCTTCATCATGCCATCTCATTAATGAAACTGTTTTCGATGATGAATATAGCCTTTTCAATCGAGGAATAAGAGGAAAGTAACGCAGTACCTTCGCTGGTTTTTTTGTTTTGTTCGTTACATCATCCTCATCCTCTCCACATCTCCATCGTGAAGATCCACATACATTGCATGACTCTCGATCAGCATTTTCACCATGATATAACATACAGTCTTTTGGACAACTATGGATCTTTTGATATCCAAGATCTAATTTGTTGACAACTTTCTTTGCTTCATAATAAGAGGATGGTAAATCAATGCCTTCTGGAAATGCATCCTTTAGTAATTTAAGAAGCATGGTAAAACTCTTTCCTGACCATCCATTCATATATTTTATATGGAATAAATGTATAAGAAAAGAGATCTTAGAAAATTTCAAACAACCCGGATATAATTGTTCATCAACGAATGTTTGTTCCATAGATGTAGAACCATCACATATTCCATCCGTTTCATGTATATTAGTTGATCCCACAAAGTTTTGAACACCATGTCGAAAAGCATCTCCGATTAAACCTGTCATATCATCTCCTACAAGGTTATCTTGCATATTACCAGATCCAAGATCATACGAGAAGGGTTGATTACTTGAGGAGGGTTGATTACTTGATAATGGCAACGTACATTCTCCATGGAAAACCCATACAGTATAACCTCTTGAAAAACCATTCCATATCAAATGTTCTTCAACGGTTTGTGGATCTAAGTAAGAATTGTTAACACATCGCCGACACGGACATGAAATCTTTCCATTCAAACTACCTTTATCCATACCAAATTTAATGAACTCACGAACTCCATCTAAATATTCTGTTGTATTTCTCGGTTTAGTTATCCAACTTTTATCCATTGTAGGATAAATGATCGATAAACAATCAACTTTTATCCAATATCCTGCACGTATTTTACCAACATAAGTCTGATATAGCCCCAAAAATGCACATTCATGGTGAAAGAAGTAAAACTTTTGAAAAAAAGTAAAGCACATGAAAAAGTACCCCATGTAACACAAGTACCTACAATGAAGAACAATGAACTAAGGTCCACCTTGCAAAATCAGAGCATTCAGTGAAGCCATGACATGAGCATGACTATCCAACAAGTACAATTTGCTGAAGATATTGGCCCTTATCCAAAAAGAAGGAAAAAGAAAAAAAAATCTATGATGCATGTTCCCAACAAGTCTCATTCATTGAGGCATCATTTTTATAGAAAAAATCTCATAAGAAAATTTCTTTGGATAATTATAAACTATAGCATCTAATATGTAGCTTATAAAGTCATGTATCAGAAAAACATGCTTTAGTTACTCTTGGCTTTCAGGTTCTATATCTTCTCGGCATTTTTTATCCATTCGATTGCTCTAGTCTGAGTAGTTTTTTTGTGTGCTTAAATAAATAAAATGATGTATGTGATGATCATAGCTAGGTTTTTGTGCTCATTATGGAAGCTTGAGCATAGAGATATATTCAAATTTACATGCCCTTATCAGTCTTTTTGAGAAAAATAAGGTTTAAAAAGGGGATGAAAAACAGGAAGGACTATGGCCATTGAAGATACTGTTGCAAAAGAACATAAATCATAGTTACCCAAAGGAAGAGAAAAGATGGAAAATACAACTATTCCATGGCATTTGATTCCTGGTAAATGGTGATTAAAGTGCAGATATCTGTGGAGAATTACCTTGAGAACATGAATTCATAAATAGCATGAAGGGGGAACTCTATATAAGTGAAAAGAAAATCTCAAAGCTGAACCCAAGGACAGCAATATTGGCACCAAAAGCTGTACCAATACTTTTGTATCTGCTCAATAGAAGAAGAAACACTTGATTATTTTAATCTTTAGGTATATGCTGTGGCCTCGGAGGATATGGATTCACTAACCTTTGGAGCCCCAAGGTTTCTTCGCCACTTAATGGATCCAAGCTCCAAAAAAATCCCTGTGATGGAATTTGAAGTCTCAAAGGTGCCTTATATTGTAGATGGTGTCATGCTTGTTACTTCATCTTAAACCCTCCGATCTCATGTTTAAATTTCAGGTATTGGAGGAGCTAGAACTCACTATGGACCAGTTCATTGACTTATGCATTCTTTGTGGATGTGACTACTGTGATAAAATTAAAGGTATCAGGGCTTTGAGAAAATAAGTTATTATTTACAAATACTAACTACATATTGTATCCACCCCTAGCCAGTATGCCCTTGTACCTTTAAAAACTTGATCCTTGCCTTTATGTAAATTCAAGATAATGAATAATGTTTCTTCCTGAACTTTGTGAGAAAATCCATCATCAATCAATCCTAAGAGTTGGCATGAACCTAGAGAGCATTAGGCAGGCAACTTTCACAAACTACCAGTCCTTTCATTCTTCTAGTCATTGTCTAAGAAGTTTTGTTAAGTCCCAATATAAAGGTCCACATTGAGCCATTAAACTTAATTTGTTATTCCTTTTCTTTTTCTTTCATTTTCTCTTTTTGTACACAGTAGCACAGCTTTTCTCATGTTTGTAATCATCTTACGATAATGAATCTCAGCATAATGCATGATATTATGGAATTAAGTACCCATAATCTATTTCAATTGCAGCACCACAGGAAGAAAGAAAGAAAGAAATATAAGATACAGAGCAGTACCTGGTAAAAGAGAACAGTTTTTCCACTACCACTTAATCCAGCAAGCACGATGGTATTAGACTTGGAGGGCTTCAATAAACTGACTGTGACATTAAAGGAAGAGATATGAAATTTAATAAAAAGTCAATATTGAATTACACCAATTATTGCGGCAAAGATAAATGCATGGGGATATCCACTTTATTTAGATACTCTAACAAGGTTCTTTCACCCTTCACTTCCTTCAGACATTCAGAAAACTCAGGCCTCTCATTATAATTGGGAACTTAAGAAGCATGATTTGCAAAGTGCACCTCTACTTTTTATTATTTTCTTTGCTAATTCACCAATGTTTGTTTATTATTTATGTTGGCCCTGTTTTCTATCACAGCTATAATATAACCTAAAATTCATCAGTCAGAGTTTAATGCTTTGATTGCTTTGCAGTCTTATCAATCATCTCTAATCTTTAGTCTCAAATTTATTTCAGATAATTGGAATCAGGAGGCTTACAAAAATGTGGGTCGTGGATTATAAAGGTGTTACAGTTGATATTTAAGCAGGATCAGGCTTCAGCAGAAGTTAGTTCAGGTCTAATTTAATAGTACAAAAATCAGGCCAAGGTTGAAAAGGGAAACGTCTCATCATTGATCTGAAACATCATAGCATTAAAAGAAACCCAAAGAATCAGTATCTAAAAGCTAACAAGTATGAGCATGGAGAGAGTTTCATCCACTTTCAAAAAAAGCAGGACCACGTAGCTCAAGCAAGTGGTTTTACTTTTGCGCTAACTAAATTGTGTAAAAACGATTTAAATGACTCATTATTTTGAGAAAATAAGTTATTATTTACAAATACTAACTACATATTATACCCATCCCTAGCCAGTATGCCCTTGTACCTTTAAAAACTTGATCCTTGCCTTTATGTAAATTCAAGATAATGAATAATGTTTCTTCCTGAACTTTGTGAGAAAATCCATCATCAATCAATCCTAAGAGTTGGCATGAACCTAGAGAGCATTAGGCAGGCAACTTTCACAAACTACCAGTCCTTTCATTCTTCTAGTCATTGTCTAAGAAGTTTTGTTAAGTCCCAATATAAAGGTCCACATTGAGTTATTTCTTAATGGAATTATGTTTATAACCACTTTTTGATTCAGCATGACATTGTGCACATTAAAAAGACATATTTGCCAATGTCCTTCTATCATCCCAAAATGAAAATTATTTTGTGCAGTTACGCACGAGCATAAAAAGGCAAGCTGAACATAAATGAAAAGAATGCATTTACCCAGAAAAGAAAGAATGAAAAAATTAATGACAATAAGAAACCTACAGAAGTATAATTATTGTCCACTGCATTTAACATATTTTTGTAGCACAAGCTGGACAAGCTCAATAAACTTACCCCCAAGGAATGATGATTGAACTACCAAACCAAACAATGCAACATAAGCACTAGGTGGGACGAACAGCTCTCCACAAGCACATCCAAGATAATACTCTTTCTCTCCACATACAGGAACATAACTTACAATGAACTTTCCTACAAAGTTTATAAAATGGAACAGATCAGCATAAAAAGGAAAACAGGAAGCAAAATAACCAGGTAAGAATAATATCAACTCACAATCTCATAGTTTTATAAGGACATAATTAATTTCACCAATAATATCTATGACTACATAAAGAACTATAAGAAATAAACAAGTCTTCTTTTGGGAAGGAAAAGAAAGTGAAAGAAAACAAAACAACATGGCACAACTGCACCAAAGAATGTGTAACTATGTAACAAAACATGGCCAAAACATGTGTAATTTTGTATACCTACGGCTCAGGCCTTGAAGTCAATACTATTTTCCATGTGGATCAGCACTTCAGTGGATAGTTTGTTCTGACCAAATAATCATAGCATCCACTAACGAACCAGCACATTCTTTCTGACTCTCACCAAAAAAAATACATGAAATAGAGCCTTAATTATGAAGCAGTCTTTGAATTTAAACAACTTAATCAGTCAAAACCAATCAAAATTATCCTTGCGATTGCATTGATAATATAAATCATCCTAACATGTCGGTCATCATAGTGACCTCTTTCAACCATTGATGTTCCCAGATCTTGAACAATTATATCAGCATGAGGTACCAGGTAGACTAACTTCTTTCTTTCTTTACACTTGAAGAGGGCTTTCCAACAATGCCCCATAATTGTTGACTCTTCATTGGGACCTGGGTACTAGTAGCCTTCAACAAACAGCTAGCAAATATTTTCCACGATTACTAGACTGTTAAGATTTTGGGGCTGGCATTAAGGATATTCCCTAAACATCTGCCAACCTAAGAAGGCCACCTACATATGCATTGTTTCAGCTTGATATTTTTTAAGATAATTTTCTTATGTGCTGCAATTTGAGTATGTTCTTAAGTAATGTTGATTCTAACCCATTTTTCATTTTACATTCTTTCATAATTTTCATCAAGCTTCTTCAGTTCCAGGCAAAAAATCTACTTTCTTATTTATGCAAGGCAATTTTAGAAGTTGCCTACAATAGATGTCAGGGTCTTCAGGACTGCAAGCACTTCTATTGCTTGCAGTCCAGAACTTGATCACAGAAAAGCCTACAACAAAATTTGAAATTAGGGGCAAAAGACATTCAGTAAGAATCTTCTTTTGTGACAAGAAAGTCCTTGAATTGAAATGAATTCGTGGTCTTCGATCTGGCCAAACCCCCCACGACCGTAGTAGACAGGACAAAGGAGGTCCCAAATAGGAAAGTGACATGGTTTTCGGAAGATTAAATCCATCCTAAACTCTCAAAGTATTTTGAAAAAATAAAAAATAAAAAGATAAGCATCTCAACGACTGGTGGTTGTGAAATCACATAGAAGTCTAAAATAAAAAACGCAAAGGTTTAGGATAACCAGAAAAAAAAAAAAAGAGATCACATCAGCAATAGGAAAAAACCTCTACCTTCACATCGGCATCAAACACAAATTAATGCAAGCAATCCTAAAAACCAAACCACATCTCTGAAAGAATTGGATAGTAACTGTATTTTTCCTTCATCTTGTGAGCCAAAGAGCTTAAAAATAAAGAACCTACGAGTTAGAAGTTGTGAGCTAAAGAACCAGTGTGACTGCAGTTGAAGTCAAAAGCTTGGAGATGCGAGAGAGAGAGAGAGATCTCCAAGAGTTCAATTTAATACCTTTGAAGGAGCTCGATCTCTTCTGCTCTTCTTCACTTTGAGGAATACTTCCGGAATAACTACCAGTTTCGCGAGAAGGTTTCAAGGAGAAAAGGCGTCGACAAAATGAGAGAAGAGGAGAAACGATTCCAGAGCTGGGAAGTGGTGCAGATGGTCACAAGGCCTCGCATGTGCGACGAAGTTCTCGAGCAGGCTATCTGCGTCCAGAAGCAGGGGACATCCCACAGAGCGGGCACGAGTGAATCGGAGAGAAGGGCGAAACGGAATAGCGGAGGAAGGAGGCTCCAAGCTGCGGCTAGGGCTTCACAGAAGGCATCGGGGAGGAAGGAGGCTCCGAGCTGCGGCTAGGGCTTCACAGAAGGCACCGGGGAGGAAGGAGGCTCCGAGCTGCGGCTAGGGCTTCACAGAAGGCACGGGAGAGGAAGGTGGTTCGGTTGCAAGCATATATATCGATATATGACGACGCTTTTAAGCGTCGTCGTGTGTCGACGCTTTTACAAGCGTCGGCAAAATTTAATTAGACGACGCTAATAAGCGTCGTACTATGGCGACGCTTTAAAGCGTCGGCAACGTTATTTATATGCCGACGCTATTTAAAAGCGTCGTCGGTCTGCGCTATTTCCCAACGCTCCACCCTAGCGTCGGGAAAAAAGGGTTGCAAAAATGAATTTTTGTTGTAGTGATAGTATGTATTGTTAGGGTTTAGACCTTGATGAATAGCAATGGGATTCCCCGTTGAACAAGAACTAGAACTAAGGATTTCTAATCCTGTTAGGTTTAGACCTTGATGAATAGCAATGGGATTCCCCGTTCAACAAGAACTAGAATTAAGGATTTCTAATCCTGTTAGGTTTACTTCTTGAAAAGGAGGAAGATGGGAAGGAGAAAGAAAGGGCTGCCGCCCTATGATGAGAGAAGGGAATTTTTGGGAGAAAAGAATCTGTTCTCTATATCATCCAAACCCTAGAGACTAGAGTTTAAATACATCCACGAAGTGGGCCAGACCCAGACTCAACAAAAACTCCCATGGACTAACCCAATGAGATTAAACTAATCCCCAAGCCCGTGTACACCCGTGACTTGATTTAATCTCAACCCTTGGACTCAAACCCAGCCCAATACAAGTTAGCCCACCTGGGCCTTGATAGCACCACACCAGGCCCAACAATCTCCACCTTGGTGCTTTCAAGGCCTCAGCACGTCCACTGTGTCCATCAGCTTTAACAACGAAATACACTTTTGAAAACTGTCCCGTGGAAGAACCTTAGTCAGTGCATCTGCTGGATTTTCTTTGGTGTATACCTTCACCAGCTCCACCTCACCATCTTCCACCAGCTCTCTGATCCTGTGGTATCTGAGGTCAATGTGCTTCGTCCTGACATGATAGACTGCATTCTGCGCAAGCATCAGAGCACTCTGGCTATCACTATGCACCTGGACAACCTTCTGATCAAGTCCCATCTCCAGCATCAAGCCCTTCAGCCAAAGAGCTTCCTTTGCTGCCTCTGTGATACCTATGTATTCTGCCTCCGTGGTAGATAAGGTTGTGATGGGCTGCAGACATGATCTCCACGATACTGGACCACCAAACAGGCTGAACACAAAACCTGTTGTGGATCTCCTAGTGTCCACATCTCCACCAAAGTCTGCATCCACATACCCATATAACTGCCCACGAGCCTCCTTGGATAAGTTGGATCTCTCAGCACCTTCTTGCTGTCCATAGCAAATACCAACCCCAACTGTACCTACCAAGTACCTGAAGATTCCCTTTAGTGCTCGCCAGTGCTCCCTGCCAGGCTGCGCCATGAACCTGCTCACCTGGCTCACTGCATGGGCTATGTCTGGCCTACAACATACCATGGCATACATAAGGCTCCCAACACCAGAAGCATATGGTACCTTCTCCATCTCCTGAGCCTCCACCTCAGTCTGTGGTGACATGGTCTTCGATAAGGAAAAATGTGCTACCAAAGGTAGTGCTGTCGGTTTGGCATCTTTCATCCCATATCGCTCCAGAATCCTTTTAATGTAGCCACCCTGACTCAGATGCAGCACACCCTTGGATCTATCTCTGATGATTTCCATCCCTAGGATCTTCCTGGCTGGCCCCAGATTCTTCATCTCAAACTCCCGAGACAAAGCTATCTTCAGTTCCTGTACAGCCTTCTTACTCTTGCATGCTATCAGCATGTCATCTACATACAAGAGTAAGTACATCCTAGACCCATCATCCAGAGATTTAACATAGACACAAGAATCATACTCACACCTGAAAAGTCCAATGCTCCTAACATAAGTATCAAATCTCTTGTACCACTGCCTCGGCGATTGCTTCAGCCCATACAGAGATTTCTTCAGCAAACAGACTTTCTCATCTGATCTTGGTTCTCTAAACCCTGGTGGCTGCTCCATGTAGATGCTCTCCTCCAAATGACCATGGAGGAATGCTGTCTTCACATCCATCTGCTCCAGCTCCAAGCCTGAGCTGCTACAATACTCAATAATAGTCTGATGGAAGTGTGCCTGACAACTGGAGAAAATATCTCACCATAATCGATGCCTTCTTTCTGAGAGTATCCTTTGGCCACTAGTCTTGCCTTATACCTGATACCCTCTTGTTCTGAAGCTCCTTCCTTGCGCTGATAAACCCATTTACAACCAATGGGTTTCTTTCCTTGTGGCAGCTGACCACCTGCCACGTATTATTGCTGTGAAGAGACTGCATTTCCTCTGCCATAGCATGGATCCACCTATCTCTATCCTGACTTTCCATAGCCTCCTCATAGGTGAAAGGGTCTCCATTCGCTGTCACCAGGGCATATGACAACGAATCCTCGAAGCCGTATCGAACTGGTGGTCGCACGTTCCTCCTGGGCCTTTGCTGTGCGATCCCAGTATCAGTCCCCTATTCAGCTGCATCCTGCTGAACTCCCTGGCTTCTACCCCCTCTGTCAGTCCTCTCCACCTGAATCTCAAATCCTCCTGGTCCACTAGCAAATGGCACAACTGTATAGGAGGTTATCTGACTAGTGTTACCGTGTTCTACCTCCTGTAGTCCCTGCTGTGCATCCATGCCACTTCTGTTCTGGAGGATTGAGCTCTCATCAAAGGTTACATCTCTGCTGATGACAACCTTCTTCTCCAAGGGGTCCCAAAGCCGATACCCCTTGACTCCTCGCGGGTAGCCTAGGAACACCATCTTCTTAGACCTGGCATCCAACTTACTCCGCTCCCCAGCTCCAACATGCACATATGCTGTGCATCCAAACACCCTTAGATGGTTTAGGCTTGTCTTCCTTCCAGACCATATCTCCTCTGGAATGTCTCCATCTAACCTGGTGTGCGGTGATCGATTGACCAAGTAGCTAGCTGCATCTACTGCGTCAACCCAGAACATTTTTGGAAGCCCTGCCTGCAGCCTTAAGCATCTTGTCTTTTCCAATAGTGTTCTGTTCATCCTCTCAGCCACCCCATTCTGTTGAGGAGTTCCCATCACCGAGAAGTGCCTTCTGATGCCCCACTCCTCACAAAAAATCTGGAACTCCCTGCTGGTGTATTCCCCGCCATTATCAGACCTCAGACACTTTACACTTTTACCCTGCTCCTTCTCCACCTCAGCCTTCCAGATTTTGAACTTGGTGAAGACCTCTGATTTCTCCTTCATAAAGTAGATCCATAGCTTCCTTGAGAAATCATCTATCAGGGTCATAAAGTATCTGGCCCCATTCCTTGCAGAAACTGGGGCTGGTCCCCAGACATCTGTGTGTACTAACTCCAGGGGTTCAGCACTCCTAGCTGTGCTGACTGAGAACTGTACTCTCCTCTGCTTTCCCATCTGACAAGGCTCACAGATCTCCATATCTCCGCTACTCAAGTCTGGAAGCAGACCTCTCTTGCTCAGTTCTTTCATCCCCTTGTCTCCCATGTGGCCCAGGCGGTAATGCCACATCCTGTACACATCCCGGGGATCTTGCTCCACAGCTGCCACCTCAGATTTCACAGTCATCACAGAGCCCTCCATCTTGTATAGATTATTTTCCAGCCTCCTCCCTCTCATCACCACCATGGCTCCATTGGAGATGTTCAGAACTCCACTCCTGGCACGACTGCTGAAGCTGTATCCAGTCTGCTCCAAGTACCCCAGTGATACCAGATTCTTCTTGAGTTCTGGAACATGCTTCACACTGGTAAGAGTGCGCACCATACCATCAAACATCCTCACCCTCACTGTGCCAATACCTGCCACCTTGCAAGGGTGATTATCTCCAAGAGTCACATTCCCCTCCTCAACCTCTGTGTAAGTACTGAACCACGACCGGTTGGGAGTGTAATGATGAGAACAGGCTGAATCCAAGGTCCACATCTCTGTGCTGTGCCTGTGATCATCTGATACAACCAAGAGATCATCCTCCACCTCCTGATCTGCAACTATACTCACTGACTCAGATCCTCCTTTTTCTCCCTTCTGATTTTTTCACTTAGGATAATTCTTCTTAAAATGTCCTACCTCTCCACACTTATAGCACTTCAGCTCTCTCTTGCCTTTCCTGGACTTTGATCGTCCTCCAGACTTACTTCTGTCCCTGCCCCTACCTCTGCCTGTCCTTTCCCCAACTGATAGACCCTCCTGGGGAACAGCTTCCTTGGTCATCTTCTCCCTCTGCTCATTCGTCCGAAGCACCGAGACAATATCATCATAAATTAATGTCTCCTTCCCATAGAGCAGTGTTGTGACCAATGAGTCATAAGACGTGGGCATTGAACATAAAAGCAGAAGTGCTTTATCTTCTTCCTCCATCTTGACCCCAACATTCAGAAGTTCATTGCTCATCTGGTCGAATATCTGGATGTGACCCAGCACATCTCCACCTTCTGACATCCGAAGGCTGTAGAGGCGCTTCTTCAACATCAACTTGTTGCACATATTCTTTCCCATATAGAGGGTGTGCAACTTCGTCCAGAGTCCCTTCGGGGTCTTCTCCTCCAGCACTGAATAGAGGACTGAATCCGCCAGACAGCCCCTGATCATTGAACATGTCTTCTTCTCCAATGAAATCCACTGCTTGTCTGTCATCCCATCTGGCCTTTCCTCCAAAGCCAAATCTAAACCCTGCTGCACAAGGAGGTCCTCTACCCGGACTTTCCATATGGAGAAACTTTCCTTCCCATCAAACTTCTCAACCTCTATTTTTATGCTACTCCCCATGGCCAATTTCAAAAATAGCACAAAAATAAATTTTATAAAATAGAGAAGTACCTTGACGAGATTCTGTTGAAATTATTTCAACTCCTTGAAGGCCTCAGATTACTCCTTGAACCAGGCTCTGATACCACTTGTTAGGGTTTAGACCTTGATGAATAGCAATGGGATTCCCCGTTGAACAAGAACTAGAACTAAGGATTTCTAATCCTGTTAGGTTTAGACCTTGATGAATAGCAATGGGATTCCCCGTTCAACAAGAACTAGAACTAAGGATTTCTAATCCTGTTAGGTTTAGACCTTGATGAATAGCAATGGGATTCCCCGTTCAACAAGAACTAGAATTAAGGATTTCTAATCCTGTTAGGTTTACTTCTTGAAAAGGAGGAAGATGGGGAGGAGAAAGAAAGGGCTGCCGCCCTATGATGAGAGAAGGGAATTTTTGGGAGAAAAGAATCTGTTCTCTATATCATCCAAACCCTAGAGACTAGAGTTTAAATACATCCACGAAGTGGGCCAGACCCAGACTCAACAAAAACTCCCATGGACTAACCCAATGAGATTAAACTAATCCCCAAGCCCGTGTACACCCGTGACTTGATTTAATCTCAACCCTTGGACTCAAACCCAGCCCAATACAAGTTAGCCCACCTGGGCCTTGATAGCACCACACCAGGCCCAACATGTATCTGGAGCAATATGAAGCTTTAATAGTTTTTGCCCTAATAATACAAAGGCAGAGAACATCTGGATGTAATTAAGTTGAAGTAGGATCCATGAAGTCAGATTACAGCATTCTTTGGACAGAAATACATTTTCTTTACGAATCTTTAGTATCAGATCTCTTCTGGATAGCCCTCTGACAACTTGCAATCTCAAGAATTAATTTCATTTTGCAGAACCCAACAAGAAGGCACCAAGGAAAAGGATACCAAGAAAAGGATCATCTGATTCATTCATCAATAAAATATTGACCGAGTGGCTAGATTCAAAATGTTGAATTGATTCATAATCTTCATAACTGACTCTTCAGTGACTGCAAAGTTTGCTTCACATGCCAAGTGATGTGATATAATATGTTTATTATCCCTTTTTCCCACATGATTTAAAATAGTTTATTTGTAATTATTTTTAAAGGTCTTACCAACTGAGAATCAGCAATGGCATCTAGTGCTTGCTGATCAAACATTTCACAATGCCTGTTGTATGGGTATTTTGAGTGACAGCAATGGAGCGAAGCAGGCATCGGAGGAGGTCCCTCCATATCCCTATCCATCAGAAAAATTTATATCCATACCCACACTTTACCCACTACGGTATAAAATTTTGTATCTATACCCATACTTATGAAGATTATGTAATATCCATATCCACCTTGTTACCCATACCCACTCCATACCCCTCACTTGTTTTAGGGTTCATTTCATTTGTTTTATGGCTTTTCTATTTTTTTCTTTCAAATTTCAATTCTATGTACAGGGCTAAAGTAATTGCAGGCTGCTTTCTTTTTTTTTTTTAATTCCAAGCTAGACAAATGGATCAGACTCTGAAACATTATGGTCTATGATTACTTGTAAAGTTTTTTTTTGAAACTTTGAAACTAAATTAGTAAGTAAGGGTAATTAACTAAATTAACTAATGGGTATAATGGGTACGGGGTAGAGTTGGTCGGGGTGGGGTAAGGATATCTTTACATCCATACCCACCCTATACCTATAATGAGTATTGCCATGTATCCCCATACCCATATTCGTACCTATTTTTTGACCTTTTTATCTATTTTTTGACCTCCATATCCATTTCAAATGAAGCGAAGGTGGGCAAGCACCTGCAGGTTCAGAGGAAATTGCCATCCCTTGGTATTTTATATAGAAAAGTTCTCTTGTCTATCCACATGCATCATTAATTTATTGAAGAAACTAAGACTCATGCATTGCTTACATTTGCAACTAGCTATGATTAACAAGAATATGTCAATGTTTTCCACAGATTTACTTTTCTTTTGCAAACTAAGAAATGAAACTATGTTGCTAAAAGTATCCATGGTGTAATTTGATTCAAGGAATCTGCAGTGCATTGTAATAATGGCCATATTATGCACAATAGTAAAAATGTGACCATTTATATCAAATAAAAAACCTGTAAAAATTAACGGCAGATGGATATCCAGAAAAGAGATGCCATATATACCAAAGACAAAATCATGAGAACTTTCCTAAATTTTTCCCATTGATTTGACACTGAAATGAAATATGAAACTTTCTTCTTTAAAAAAAGTCACACATTCAATATATTTAAAATCAGAAAAATCTTAGCTATCATAATGGCAGTCAAACTATATGATGTTGAATCATTGAATTCAGCAATAACATTGTAAATCAATAAACTACTACCATCAAAACGTCTTTTGATATTGCAAATAAAGGATGGCCATGAAAATAAATGTTCCTGCACCAACAAATTCTCTGGTGTCAGATTTATGAATCATTTATTCTTATTCATTTATTTAAAGAAGCTTAGTTGCTGCAAGCACCAAATTCCACAAAGCCTTTTGCCTTTCTTAAAACTCATGGTCAGCTATTGATTTCATGCAGAGCCTCACATTCTAATCTATTTAAATTGTCCTTCATTTATAAACCTTTTTTTCCATTTTATTATGATTCAAACTTAACCGACCTTCTCATTTCAAAAATTTAAATCGCATACACTGTATATGCCTTAAGATAACTTCCTTGTGAACACCAACAATAATTTCATTGAAATAGCAGGAGGAAAAGGATTTCGAGGGAATGCTAGGCTCGGTATTGAATGTTCCCTTGTGTTGCTACAACTATTTCTAGCAATTGTTATTGCTCCTCCTTGCATGACCTTGACAATTTCAAAATGCCCTTATACACCCTCCTTTTCAACATCTTCTACTATTCTACAGCACACTTCATCGAAGTCATGATCATGCACATGGCCCATAACTTCTCTCTAATCTTTCCCTGAATTTCTAAGAGAAAAAAAAGAGAATATTTTGGTTCACCGTTCACTCATGAAAAAGATATTGACATCACTGAGTGCAGAGTGTTAGCGTGACACGAAAAAGATATCATTGGTTGAGATGATAGGTAGTACGGGATTGAAGGGAATATTTCTATGAAGAAAGGGTTTAGCAAAGAAGACCTCTTGTACTCTCTTCTCCAAAAATATCTGATTAAAGTATGGCCAAATCAGCTTAGAAAGAAGGGAGAGGAGAGAATAAACCTGGTATCTCTTCTTCCAAAAATGATTTGCTTCTTTGTATCTTTCCGCCAGTGAGCTTGGCGAGCCCTCTCAAGCTTCTAAGAGATACAACTACTTCTGATTCTGATCGCAATATACAAAGAATACAAATCAAAAGTGATAAACAAAGCATCGAATCAAAAGTAAACCAAAACCACATGGACTGGCAAAGGAATTAGATAGCCTTGGAACTTTGGTAGGCCAATAATATTGAATTCGAGCACAATTCTTACCAGAAATTGCTCAAAATAACATGGCAAGGTAAAAAGAAATTAACTTTGGAATTGATACCAAGGAATTTTTCATAGAATTCTATGATCTATCTGGGAATTTGAAAGCAATAAGGAATGAGGGCTTGCAGTCGATATCTAGGGTTGAAATCCATTGTCAAAGGGGGGAAATCTTCTTCAGATTCCGATGAGGATTTTGGAGGATTTAGGGTTTTAGTACTTTGGCTAAAGCTGAATCCAACCGGCCCGGTCCGATGCTCCATACGCAGCCCAAACCGAATTTATAGTCTAGTCTACTCTTCTGTAATCTTGTAAAGAGCGGTTTGAACCGACCCCTATTCTCCGAATGACTGAAATTTTCACATCAATGAGGGATTATGAGTGGTTGAAAATAAATCAATCAACCCGGACCCATTCTATCATTCATGATTGTCCAATATATTTTATAATTTATTTATGGTTAATTCATTAATAAGTTTAGAAATCTTTGATTGTTATAAGCCAATGGTATCCATATATTTTTTAGTAGTTTTTTTTTTTTTTGCTTCTTCCCATACTTATTATTATTTTTGTTGGGTTCTTTTGCCATGTAGATTTTTTAAAAAAAATTTAGTAAACATTTTTTTCCAAACTTCAAGGTTTTATATTTGGCAAGGTTATTTTCAAATATTCAACTTATAAAGATAATTTAAGTTTAACAGTGTTGTATGCTTATTAAGCCCCTAAATATTTGTGTATAATTTATTAAATTAGAGCTATGATGGTTTTCAATTATAGGTTTTAGTAATAAAATTTGAACCATTAATTATAGACCCAAAATATTTGCATTCTAATAAATAGTTATCACCGCATTAATTTTTTCATTATAACAATGACATGCTATAAGAGGAAAAAAGTTTGTTGCTTATATTTCAAATAGTAGTATCATCACATAGAAGTATAAAATTTTATTTATTTCTGGCATTTTAGTAGGGCATGCTGCCATCATTGTCATTGAAATGCACCTATTTTAGATGGAAATTCCAATAGATGACAATACCTAGAGGATTTTAATTAATAGTAAAGACTATTTAAGAATTCTTTTATATTTAAATAAAAATTGGCATAGAAATCATTGGGAATTAAAGTAGCATCAATTCTTATAAAATATTTTTGCTGACAATATTATAGATAGAATACACCTGGACATTCTTATCCAGGTGTTCCATATATTTAGAAATTCTATCTCATTCACTTTTAATTAGTTCATCATTTTTATAGATAGTTCCCTCCATATATATTCAGTATCTTTGAGATATTTTAGATTGCTCTCGTTCTTGCGTTGCTTCATATGAATACATGTGCCTTGCCCAAGGATTTTTGGCCATATTAAAAATAAAAGTCAACTTGTATCTAACAAAACATACAAAGGTGTCTTTCCTTTGGTTCCAATACTTCACAATAGTGTGTAAACTTTTTACCATCACCAACTCTAGTGATTTTAAAGTTTCTCTTTCTTTCTTTTTTGTTTCTTATAAATATTTAGCCTTCATCATCCAACTATTTTTCAAAAAATGGTGCAATGTCTATTCATGAATAACTTTTTACCTTCTTATTACCATATTTAATTGGCAAACGGAAAGATGCAAAACCAAATTAAGAACCACATTTGGAGATTTCCAATCCAAGTTGTAAAGGGGAAGCTGAGAATAATAATCTAGATGTTCTTTGAATGGAATAAATCGTATAAACAAATTTCTCTCTCAAGAAGAAGAAGAAGAAGAAGAAAGATCAATACATTTGATCCACTATCCTTGGTGAAAAAACACTACAAGAGAACAAAAATATTGCGATGCCCAAATGCGTCGCTAATGCATCGCTAAATATGCTATTGCGACGCAATAGCGATGCAATGACGGCATCGCTCAGATGATCGTCGCAACCTCTATTTGTCGCAATTGCGTTGCGTCACACTGACTCTTTGTGACGCAACAATGCGTCGCAATATTGCGACACATCCAAATGCATCGCTAAATTAAAAACTAATTTTTAATATTTAAAATTATTATTAAATATTGTGATGCATTTAATTGCATCGCAATATTGCGATGCATTTAGTTGCATCGTAATATTTAATAATAATATTTTAGATATAATAGCGACACAATTTGAGTCGCTAATGCATCGCTAATAAATTTTTTTTAAAAAATTACGACGCCAGGTCATTGCATCACAATATTTAATAATAATATTTTAAATATATTAGCGATATAATTTTAGTCGCTAATGCATCGTTAATTAATTTTTTTAAAAATATTATGACACCAGGTCATTGCGTCGTAATATTTAATAATAATATTTTAAAAATATTAGCGATGCAATTTCAGTCGCTAATGCATCGCTAATTAAATTTTTTAAAAAAATAAAATATTAAAAATTAAAATGGTTAATATAATTTCGTTACATTTAAATATTGATCGAAACATTCTTCACTCATATTGATCCAAACAATAATCATTCAATTTCCAAAAATAATTAATATATTAAAATTTTGAAGTTTTCATGTACAACATATAAAAAAATATATATACATCAAGAATCTGAGCGATCACGTGGAGGCTAGAGACTCTGCGATTAGCGGCTAACTATATCCTGCAAATGACGCATCTGATCTCGCACATCTACAAGCTCCTGATCCCGGCCTCGCATACGTTGCTCGAACTCGTGCTCGATCTCCTGCCGAACCTTCTGATGAACGTCCTGCCGAACCTCCTCCGCAATAGATCTTCGAATGTTGTCTAAACGCTCGGCAGGAATATCACCAGAATATCGCGAGCTGGAGGCCTAATGGGAAAAATATGCAGAAGCTCTAGTGCCCAGACCATAGACCATGCGGTCTCGCGGCTGGGTACCAACAGCCTCCAAAAACACATGCCGACTCTCCTCTACTGAGAGTTCGACGGGCGTCTCCCATCAGTGGAATCGACCTGCGATGCCTGGGAGCGAAGCTCCTCGACTCGTATCTTTGAATTATAAAATCAACAATAAATGAATTAATAAATTTCTTGAAATAAAATTTTAGAAATTAAATAGATACTACATAAGCTAATTTCTTACCGCAACCTTTCGTGATCGTGTGTCGACCCAGGAACCATCCCTCCTAGTGTGTGTCACCCTAAAAAGATGAAACTCACCAGGATCTCTGCCCTCCTGCTCAGACTATAACAATAAAAAAATTGATATTAATGCAAATATTTATAAATAACTAAATTAGTAATTAAATTATTTATGTTTCCTTACCATACGGCGTCTGTGCTCCTGAATCGAAATGGAGCCCAAAGTATGGCGGGAGAGACCCGTGCCAGGACCGCCCTTCTCGGATCGACGGTTCGTGCTGGCTGATGCGGACCTCCTGCGCCAGCCATCGGACTACCAGGCCTGTTGCCACTCGTGCCAAATACCCTCTGGCACATACGCAGGATGCTGACCCGATGACCTCCAACGATGAAGCATGTTTGAGTATCGGTATCCCATAAGAGTCTCCCATGCTGTCCTAATGGCATCATGGCTGGCAGGGTCCCACATAAACTTTTTCTGCATTAAAATAAACAGTTAGTTTCAGAATTTATTAAGATTAAGAAATTTTATATCAGTGATAAATTATATTTAATAAGTTACCTGAAACTCAGAAAAATAAAACTCTCTCGTGGCTGCAGATACGTGGCGCCAATCGTAGCCACTGGGATCTGCACGCCTTTAAAATACGGCGCTGATGTGGCTAGATACATGATGCTGCTCAATTAAAAAAAATGCATGTTTATAAGTAATTGACTTAAAAATATAAACATATATTTTTAATTAGTATATACTTACAGTCCATGAGCATCCAGTCGAAGTACGGTGCGGCCGATGGTGGAAGAACTCTCGGAGGTATGTGCCGATCGGCTGGATGGTAATACCAATGCAGGATCACCGCCGACTGCTGGAGAGATCGAAGGCTGTGCGATGTTTGAAGATCTGAACTCTCCATCTCCAAAGCTCATGTGATCTGATGCAGCAGGGCTACGTCCCTGCCCACTCCGTATGTCATCGGTAGATCTACCTCTGCCCATCATACTGAAAATACTAAAGATTCATGCAATTAAATTACGATTAATGATTGACTATGTAAAAATTTAACACTTATAAAATAAAGTTGAATTTAAAAAAACCTCTATGTTTAATCGGTGTCATTTGTTTCGTAAAATGTTGGTTCAACATCCGATGTCGTATCGGACTGCGATTCAGTTTCATTATCATCGGAAGGAAACCAAACATTTGCATCCGCAATTTCTTAGACATCACCATTTGGATCTCTAAGTGATGTTTCAGGAGCCCTTGTGTCATCCTCAATTCTTGGACATCACCAATCGAACTTATGCTTGTTATTCATAAATTCTTATCAATTATACATATATAGGAATAGTGTTCTATATATAGTCACTGACTTCTCAAGATTATTATGTCAAATATAAATATTTGTGAAGACTAAAATATAAATCATTGAAACTACTTTCTAAAAATTAAATAAAAATACAACAAGACTTTCTATCTAGCATTACATAATTTAATGCATCATTCAATTTGAAGCAGAATGTAAATAATCAAGACATAACAATTGTAAATAACTACAAATGCCCAAATGCATAAACAGCTATAAAGAATGAAAAGCTATGACTGCTATTTTGAAATTAGCTAATCTAAAGAGTTATGGTTAATGAGCTAAATTAGTTGACCTAAATAGCTAAGAATTCAGCTCGACCTATCTAAAGAGTTTGATTGATGATCTAAAGAGATAAGGTTGATGGTCTAAAATCAGCTTACTTGAGAAGTTAAAACTGATAAGCTAAATTAATTGACCTAAATAGCTACGATTTATGAGTTTAATCAGTTGATTTAAAGAGTCATGATTGATGAGCTAAATCAGTCTATCCAAAGAGCTACGACTAATGGATTAGTAGTCACATTTTTAAAAAAAATTAAGTTGCCCATCTCATCAAATCTAATTAATTCTTTTTCAAGAGTAATTGAAGGGGCCGGGGGGTGGGGAAAACCCCCCTAGCTGTTACTTTTTAAAAAAAATTAAGTTGCCCATGTTTTAAGTCATCAAATTATTTGAAAATATTTTTAAAAATAATAAATATGATAGAATCTAATTTTTTTGTGTTAATTTTTTTCAAGAGTGTTTTTTTTTAATTGAAGGGGCCGAGGGGTGGGAAAACCCCCTAGCTGTTACTTTTTTAAAAAAATTAAGTTGCCGATGTTTTAAAATATATTCATGATAGAATCTATTTTTTTTGTTAATTTTTTTATGAGTGTTATTTTTTTTTAATTGAAGGGGCTGGGGGTAGGGAAAACCCCCCTAGCTGTTACCTGGCCACCGTGGCCAGGCCACGACCGTGACCGTGGCTGGAGAAGACGAAGGGGGGGGGTGGGGAAACCCCCCTAGCTGTTAACTTTTTTATTTTTTTGGTGGCCTGGCCACCGTGGCCAGGCCACGGCCGACCACGGCAGCGGCCATGGCCGTGGCCGGAGAAGATGAACGGGAGGGGCGGTGGGGAAAAGCCCCCCTAACTATTTTTTTCGGTGACCTAGCTACCGTGGCCAGGCCACGGCCGACCACGACAGCGGCCGTGGCCGAAGAAGACGGCCATAGCAGCGGTCGTGGCCGGAGAAGACGAAGGGGGGGTGGGGAAAACCCCCCTCCAAACTGTAAATTTTTTTTGGTGGCCTGGCCACCGTGGCTAGTCCACAGCCGACCACGGCAGCGGCCGTGGTCGGAGAAGACTGCCACGACCGTGGCCGTGGCCGGAGAAGACGAAGGGGGGTGGGGAAAACGGTGATCGGTCCGATCGGAGACAATCCGACGATTGCGATCGATCCAAGCGCTTATCCCGATCGGCCATGACCGATCTCGAACCGTGGCGATCGTTCCAATCGCCGACGATCCGACGGTTGCGATCGATCCAAGCCGTGATCCCGATCGGCCACGATGATCTCGGACTGTGGCGATCGGTCCGATCGGTGACAATCCGACGATTGCGATCGATCCCAGCCGTGAACCCGATTGGCCATGACCAATCTCGGACCGTGGCGATCGGTCCGATCAGCGACGATCCGATGGTTGTGATTGATCCAAGCCATGATCCCGATCGACCACTACTGATCTCGGACCATGGCAATCGGTCCGATCGGCGATGATCCGACGATTGCGATCGATCCAAGCCCTGATCCCGATCGGTCACGACCGATCTCAGACCGCGGCGATCAGTCCGATCGGCGATGATCTGACGGTTATGATCGATCCCAGCCCTGATCCCGATCGGCCATGACCGGTCTTGGACCATAGCGATCGCTCCTATCGCCGACGATCTGACGGTTGCGATCGATCCAAGCCGTGATCTCGATCGGCCACGACTGATCTTGGACCATGGCGATCGGTCCGATCGACGACGATCCGACGGTTGCGATCGATCCAAGCCATGATCCCGATCAGCCACTACCGATCTCGAACCGTGGCGATCGGTCCGATCGGTGACGATCCGATGATTACGATCGATCCAAGCCCTGATCCTGATTGGCCGTGACCGATCTCGGACCGCGACGATCGGTCTGAGATCACCGATGATCCGATGGTTGCGATCGATCCAAGCCCTGATCCCGATCGGCCACGACTGATCTCGGACCATTGCGATCGGTCCGATCACCAATGATCCAACGGTTGCGATCGATCCAAGCCCTGATCGATCCCGATCGGCGATGAATGATCTCAGACCATTGCGATCGATCCAATCGGCAATGATCTGATGGTTATGATCGATCCAAGCTGATCCCGATCGGCCACGACCAATCCCGGACCGTTGCGATCGGTCCGAGATCACCGACGATCCGACGGTTGCAATCGATCCAAGCCCTGATCCCGATCGGCCACGACCGATCTCGAACCATGGCGATTGGTCCGATCGATGATGATCTGATGGTTGCGATCGATCTAAGCCGTGATCCCGATCGGCCACGACCGATCTCGAACCGTGGTGATCGGTCTGATCGGCGATGATCCGATGGTTGCGATCGATCCAAGCCGTGATCCCGATCGGCCACTATCGATCTCGGACCATGGCAATCGGTCCGATCGGCGATGATCCGACGATTATGATCGATCAAGCGCCGATCCTGATCGGCCACGATCGATACCGTGGCGATCGGTCCGAGATCGCCAACGACCCGACGATTGCGATCGATCCAAGCCCTGAACTCGATCGGCCATGACCGATCTCGGACCGTTGCGATCGGTCCGATCGCCGACGATCCGACGGTTGCGATCGATCCAAGCCCTAATCAATTCTGATCGGCGATGAACGATCTCGGACCGTTGCGATCGATCTGATCGACGATGATCCGATGGTTACGATCGATCCAAGCCGTGATCCCAATCGGCCACGATCGATCCCGAACCGTTGCGATCGGTCCGATCACTGATGATCCAACGGTTGTGATCGATCCAAGCCCTGATCCCGATCGGCCATGACCGATCTCGGACCACAGCGATCGGTCCGATCGCTGATGATCCAACGGTTGTGATCGATCCAAGCCCTAATCCTGATCGGCCACGACCGATCTCGGACCGTTGCAATCGGTCCAATCGCCGATGATCCGACGATTGTGATCGATCCAAGCCCTGATCGATCTCGATCGGCCATGATCGATCTCGAAACGTTGTGATCGGTCCGATCGGCGACGATCTGACGGTTGCGATCGATCGAAGCCATGATCGATCCCGGTCGGCGATGACCTAATGCGTCGCTATTTAACATAATTAATTTTTAAAAAAATATTACGATGCACTGAGTTGCATCGCAATATTTTTTCTCATATTTATATTTTATAAAAACTTAATTTAAAAATATTGCGATGCATTCCTTGCATCGCTAAATAAAAAAAATACTTTTTTGATTTTTTGGTTTATTGTGTTTCTAATGCGTCGCTAATTGCGTCACAATGATTTGTTGTCGCGGATGCGTCGCAAAGTGGTCGCAATTTAGCGACGCAGTATTGCGTCGCTAAATTTGCGTCGCTATTTCAGTATTTTCTTGTAGTGAAAAAAGTAAGCAAATTTTTCCTATGTTTTAATAAATCATACAAATATTGTTTCAGTTCTAATTACTCTATGCTAGGTGACAGAGTATCACTCACGAATTATAAGAATTCTTCGGCTAAAAAATCATAATAATTTTACTAGAAAATGAAGTAGTTGGTGAAACGAGGGGATCTCTTTCTTAGCATCAGTAAAATAAATTCATGGCAATTTCTTTTTCATTGTGTTTTCCTTCTCATGTTTTCAAAGAAGAAAAAATTATGAAGAATTAGAGGGAGAGCAGAGAAGAAGTGCTAGACTATTGGCTCTTGAAGAGAAGAAGAATGAAAAAAGTGGCACATTAACATACAATCAATTGATGCTTGGCAATCATCAGATGAAGGACAAACAAGCACACCAAAGCAAGGTCAAAAAAGTTTGTGAGGTAATTTGTAAAAGGTCATAGTTCAATCAACTCTTACCATAGCATTTTAGCGAGTTCTCATGAAATAATAAAAATTGACGAGTAAAAGATTATTTAAACCACATAAAATAACTATAGTTTACTAATCATTGTTACTCCTGATGCAGGCCATAGCCTAGATTTCCTTTAAGATTTAGCTGACTAGGTTACAGACTTACAGTTGCATTCTTCATCATGACAGCCACATGCATACTAAACTCCTGGATGTCTATTAAAATGATGTTACTTGCCTGAAGAAGTTGGTCCAAGCGTTAACGATGACTCTTTTTGTTTTAAAGCCAATAAAATATGGATCCAAGGCTTCTCAATATGAGAATTTAGTAATATTTATGAGACCTAAACTAATTTTACTTTGTTTACGTAATATTTCGAGCAATTCTTCTGCACTACAAAAACATACTGACGAAATCATTGAGTACATTCTTGACGTGCTGGAATTGTAAGTTCTATGGTACTTCATTCTATTCGATCTACCTCAACCGTAGCTTTGGTTTTGTCTCTTTAAAGGATGAATAACATGACATGAAAAGTAAATGAGTTCTCCTGAAGAATCTCTTTTCTTTTCTTTTCTTTTTTCTAAAGCCTCATAGATGATTGAACGCAGAGTTCTGTCAAAGCATATGAAATTAATTTTGTAACTTGTTTCCCTACAGAAATGATACAAATGAATAGTTCACAATGCCAGATCATGCCAGGTCTTTAATCATAGGCTTTGATCCATATCACATTATTTGATATACTTAGCCCGACTGTTCATGTCATGCTGCCCATTTACAAGGTGGCTCACATCCTGGGATTCATGGTGACATGAAACAAAGTGGCATCAGAATCAACATTGCAGTAAATGGAAGCATACGATCATCAAATAACAAACCAAGCCCTATGTGAAACCCCCAGTTCAAGACTAATATAAAGCACTGTAGCAGAAAAGGTAATGCAAATTTAACCAGTATAAAGCTCCCTTCTAATTACGGGTAACAAAATTTGAAACTAATCCCATAATTCTCTTATTTGAAATGATATGGCACCAATTCAGAAATGCATTAGGTATCTATTTATGTAGTTAAGCTTCAAGAAATGGACATATATATTCATATGAGTTGGCATTAGGGATGTAGCCATCCATGTCCCAACATCAAAAAATTAAACAAATGATCTATTTTTGTTGTCACTCAGTATGCATATACATAGATCATAATGTCAACAACCTTCATATGAAATCTCATCTGATAGCATATTTGTCGCCCGTAGCACATTATAGAATGCTCTTCATCATGCACTGCGAAATGAAGATGCACTTACAAGAATGGGAGTGATTCAAGTGAATCAATACTTCAGACAGTTTACAAGCAACCTGCACATATTATTTAAGTCAGTGGTAATATCCTTCAAACTTCTACTAAATCCATGTACATAACTTTATTGGTAGTATCTATTTTGGGCAAACTAAAAATGCCTACTTGCTTTTCTCACAAAAATAAAGATAATAAAAACCACTTGAATACATTTTCTGATTATGCTTATAAGATACATTTTTTTCTTTTTTAATAATTTATTGAGTTGCTGCAGTGAATGGGATATCAAGCCTGTCCCAAAATTTTATTCTAAAAAAATAAATGATGACATGATGAAAAACAAATTAAATATCTTTCATCAATTAAAAGAAAATAAACCAAAGTACTCGAAAACAAGGCTGTTGGAAATGGTTTTGGTAGGATCAGGGTGAAAAAAAACTTCAGGTTTAAAGAATTGAAAACTACAAATAACAGCATAGAGTAGTTTTTCAACTAAGATGCACATCTGCATGAATGTGAACACACTTGTTCCCTTCATTTCATGTGATGGCACAGAGCCAGGAGCCATGGTTAACAGAACAAGTTTCAAAATATCTGCCAAGTGCGTTCCTTTCTCTCTTTGATGTGTTTTTTTTAAAAAAAAAAGCTAAAAACAAAGTTGGATTCAGCCATGTCAGTTCAAAGCAATTTTGGGTTATGTCTAAGTTTGTTAAGTACATCTATGTATGCTTTGGAGTATGAACTTGGGTGTGGGGATGATGGTTGTGGTTTGCTACACACCATCCCAATATAACCTGGCTACCAGGACAAGCTAGCAGGGGTGTTTAAAATTGCTATAGGGTATGGATGACAAATATTGCTTGATCCATTAAAACCTGTTTTCAGCTGTACTCCAAAGCTGACTCCTATCAGGATTTGCAATCTCAGTTTCGGATCCTATACCAATGCCATCTTGGTAGGATATCAGTATGCTGATAGGTTCAACACACTGATATTTGGTATGCCTTATATACTCTATACCAGTTCAACACTGAAACCATGGTACGGTATGGTACATTCAGCATGCACCAACATGGGGCAATACAGCATATCATGCTCCATATTACCAAGCTTAGTTTCAAGCAATCATTAGTGTTTTGATGCTTTGAGTCAAAATGGACCTGCAGCTAATTGGTGTTTAGATAAAACCTACATGGGTTTAATATAAAAGGAATGGCAAGATAGGCTGTTCGAACAACTTTAAGAAATAAGACATCTAGAGAAAGAAAAAAAAAGTTATTTATTTTTCATTTTTTGACAACAAATATTCATAAATGGATAATAAGGTGAACTGGGGAGGCAAACCCTTTAGTTTTCAGCACAGGTATGATATGCAAGCTATATTACTGATGGGCTTTCCATAAAAGAAAATGGAAAGGAATGCATTTACAAAGTACATCACTTGGAGTGGTGTTTAAAACTCAATCAGTTCATTTAAACTCATCTAAATGAGAGGTTTCACGGCAAAAGCTATTCAAAATTAGTTGTTTTTGGTAATTAAGAGCAAAGACACGGCACTCTTGGAATTGAACACCTACTTCTGCCATTAAAGATGATCTCAGATGATTCCCTTGGTAGGCTGCTATTTCATTCATGCTCAAATAGATCTAGCCAATGTATACGAGAACTCAGTCGTAGTTTAAGAAATGTGATGGGTCATACCTGTGTTCGTTCTCAAAGGAAAAAAAGCTCAGCACCAATTTAGAAGCATGCAACTCTTATAAAATTTCCAATAAGTAAGCTTGGTCTAAATGACAACAACCAATTACACTAGTCACGGTGGGATGGAGGGCCGAGACAACCAAGATGTCTTATCCCAAAGAGATTCTGAGACCAATCTCAACCATCCCATCCCGTTTTATTCTATCTCGATCATAATGCTTTATAATATCAATTTTAAATAAATCTAATTTATTATAAACATATAATTTTGAAGTTCAAATATATTTAAAAATTAAATAAAATACTAAAGCTTTATAAATAATTTTTTTGAGCATCATAAGAAAGTACTGTGATGCCTGATTGGATCGAGGATCGAGATAGGATGATATGCAGAGTGTCTTATTCCGTAGAAGAACCGGAACACTTCTATCTCATGAGAGTTAAACCTTAACGATGATGACAACAATAAGAAAGCCTTAATCCCAAACTAATTGGAGTCCATTAAATAGATTCTTTTTTCTCAGTTCTACTTGGTTTAGACAACCATGACCAACATGACAATACTCCATTAAAACACATTCACATAACTATTAATTTTTTTTCTTTATATCATAACAATAGCATTAGTTACTTTAACTACTGTAAAGTACAACAATAAGCAGCAGTCACCTGAGTTTAAATGGGTAAAGCTGAATCCATACACTTGTTTAAGTGTCCAGCCTACATTTGCTAACTGGTGGAAGTGCTTCTTTCCTTGTTTGCAATTTTACATACTTGTAGAGCAACTGTTGAACCTCCCGATGTTGATCAGCAGCATTCAGCTGGCTTGACAAACAAGGTTTGGCAGACATGCTAATTTTAACCTAAAACAGAGAGCTGAGATTACTAAGATTTACTTTCGGCATGAATTGGATGTGATACCAGCAAATTTTAGATAAGCTTTTGGTTTCAAACTTTACTGCACCCAAGGAAAAAGTAACTGTTGCAATATATTCAGTTCTCTTGCAATAGATTCTTACAGTGTTCTCATTTTGGTTTTGAATTCTTGCACAATTGTAGCTCCAGATGTCCTTTAGAATGGGCAATGTTAACATTCTATCACTTGATGAGTTTTGTTGTCCCTAAACATCTTGAACCATTAGGAGTGGTTTTAAATGTTGCGTCATGTGCTATTATTTTTATTTTGTCAAACATAAGTGAGTGTGATAATATGACCCATCTTTGAAAGCTACAATATATTATTAGCTGGCCTTTGGTCATTACATTTCCTTTTTTCCCCTTCAGAACAAAAATGCTCCAAGTTGCGAAGTAAGCTTGATGCCTGTTGTAAAGGATGCAGGCCCGCTAGCAAGGAGGCCAACAAAGAACAAGTGTCAGGAATATGCCCAGAGATAGAAGCCCCAAGCAGTACCACTTCAACAGAGCCCATAAACTAAGTGATAAGACCAGCTCTTTTTCCACATTTGGCAGCTGCTCTAAAAGTCACTCTGGCACAAATTCAGCTGTCAGCAGTGCAGCAAGAACCATATGCTTTCCTTCAGCTTTTGCCATACATTTTGGAGATTCCCATGCTAAGATGAACGGACCCACAATTTTCTGTGGGATGGATTGTTCTTCCCTTGGTCCTAATGGCATGCTGGGTTCTGGCTTTGTTGGAGGTCGTAATGGCAAGCTTGAGACTAATGAACTGCTTAGACTGTTCTCTCTGATTGGCACACCAGAATTCTTCGAGAGGAGCAATAGTATCTTAGCATCAAGTTCCAGCAAAGTTATTGAACCTGACCAAAGCTTCAGTTAATTTCTTAGTGGTCGGGGGGTTCACACAATAACTAACGAACAACCAAAGCAATTACTCTCACCTCAATGACTCAGACAGGGCAGTGCTCGGGGTTGGAGCAACCTGGACAAACACCTCCAATTTGCCACCATGGCAGTCACGGCTCAGTGAGGTGAAAGCATCGGGACAGAAAGGGTTGGCATGCCTTAAACCTCATCCATGCTTGGCTTCAAAGACATTACCTTCCATCACTTTGGGCTTTAGTGAGTATGCTAGCTAACGCCAGGTCAACCACTCTGAATCTATTTTGCAGCCCAAGCAGAATTTGACCTGTTTGTCTCTTACTTCTGTGGGTTTGAACTTTGAAATGGATTACAGATAAAGCAAGGTTCCTCTTGCCTCCTCTCATTCTATTAGGTATCATCCTCTCAACCTTGTACACCAAATAATAGCAATTACCTAAATAACACATGGATTCTTTATGGACTTGAAAAACAAAAGACTATGTAGATGGACTAAGACCGCATAAGGATGCTTACTAGATGCATCAGGAATTAAAGCAGATTCATGGCTCCTTTCACTCTTGAAACTATAATCTCCTCTAACAACTAAATACTCTAACTATTTTGCTGGAGTGTCTGATCTAACAACCATCAAGCATTCTATATTTGAAGAAAATTATCAAAGCAATATCAAGAACGCAGTTTAACAGATTTTATACTGCCTAGAGTTCATAGTGACAGATAAAGTTCAAGTGAGAGCGAAAGCTCCAAAATGTAATTTTAGGAATCTGAATTTCCAGAAGGTGATTTTAGGTGATTGTATATCATATTTACTTCAGCAACAGCTTTAACAAGAATAAAGAAAACTCATCCCACACCAGGTTTGAGTAAGATTTAGGAAGAAATTTTATACCCATAATATAAACCAATATAAGCAGTGTCAATTCAAAAAATTAGCTTCATATGAATAGAGTATAAGTAGCATGAGTTCAGTTATATAACCTGCTAATATTAAAGAAAATCTTGTACCCGTGACGCATTTGCCTCAAAGGAACGCCTGCAAGGGTGAATCAAGCTGACAACTCTTCAAGTCCACCAAAATAAGGAACAGAACATGGAAACATTAAGGAACTGACTGAAGAGCAAGAACAGGGAGATCTTTGAGGTTAAAAACAAAGTCCAGAGAAAGTTAGGTACATACATAATTAGAGAAGAGGCTGTTGAATAGTTATGATGCTTTGATAAAGTCTGGTTCCTCTGTAGCTGCATGACATGGCCTTCTCTATATACAGGATAGGGTTGGCCATCAAGGTGGGGGTTGCAAAGTGCAGCAGGGCAGGGGCTCAAGACCTGGTTCAGTCCAGCATAGTCTGCAATCACCATGCAACAACCCAGGACTCCACCCAAGCAGGCTACTCAAAAGGCATCATTTGGGTTCTTTGGCATTGTATAAATACCTAATATCTACCTGGTGTACAATTGATGTGAGACTGAAAGCACAAAAGAATAAGCTCTTAGATACTCTCTCGTTTAAGCCTTAGCATTCTCACCTGGCCAAGGGTTCAAATCTAAATCTAGTCAACATCTCTAATCACAATCACCACAAGCCTATTTGTAGTATCCTTTGCACATATAGTTCATGGGTAAGGTCCACTCTAATACCATTGGTAACAATCCGAGTCCTTGGTCAAAAAGGCTAGCCAAAAGATATTATACGAGTTCCTTGATCTTGTGTAAATATTCAAGATCTACCCGATGCATAAGTGATGTGAGACTAAATACATACTAACACAAGTTTTTACATGCTCCTTCCATTTAAGCAATAGCATCCTCACCATCCTAAATGTATATATTCAATCAAATTCAATCACAAACACCATGATCAGCCGTGGCAACCCAAAGAGCCTCAATTTGCAGCAACCCAAGACTTCGTCAAAAATGCTAGCTGAAAGGTATTAATTAGATTCCTTAATCTTTTAGATACATCCAAAATTTACTTGTTGCATAGCCAATGTAAGACTAAACACACACCTACACATGCCCTCACATACCCCCTTCCTCCCCCAATTTAAGTCCTGTATCCCTACTATCCTAATGTCCCTGCCAGGTTAATGGTTCACATCCAAATCCAATCACCAAAGTCATGATTAGCTCATTGTTAGTCTCAAAAGAGCTCGTTTACAATGTTCCGCATCCACACGGGCCACGGATTAGGTCTGCTTTGATTTTATTTTTAGTAATTTAGGACCTCACATAAAAAGACTAGTCAGGAGATATTATTTGGATTCCTTGGCCATATATAAGTATTCAAGATCTATCTTGTAATAATTAAAGTATAACTAAACGCACATCAGCATAAGTTCTTAAACACCTTTCACCATAAAGAAGGCTATACATAGGGATGGCAATTTCAAATCATAAAGTAGGGACCCACCTCATTCAAGGCAGGGATTCTCCACCTTTTGCAGGATATAGATTATTTTTTACTCACTAGCAAGGATGGGGTAGAAACGAAAATAACTATATCTCCATCCACCTCTACCTTATCTTAGCTTTATATTTAAATATTATAGAACCGTTATATATTTTTATATCTACAAATTACACTCATAATTTTTTCTAAAAATTCGTATATGTTATTAAGGACAAAGCAAGGTAGGGATAGGAGGGGGATGGAGAGGAGACAAAAATTTATCATTCCCTACAGGAAGGGATGGGAATGGGTATGGGGATCGAATGGGATATGGATTATTTCCTTTATCAAAGACGGGAGTGGGGATTGGGGTCCCGCCCGACTTTGTTGCCATCCATTGCCAAGCACACTAGCTAAACTAGCATAGAAAAAGAATTATTCTTCTATTGAAAAGGTCTTGACCTCTAGAGCTTGGGTGACATACACCTAGTTGGATTGGTTATTTCGCATGTGAGAGGCCTCTTCATTAAGGTTTTTCATCGGTGCCTAGAAGTATTGGTCTCTAATTTCTAACCTAATAAATCGTACACACATCGTGGGGGTATTGAAACCTAGGAACAAAACGTAAAAAAATATATACTGAATGTCGTATCTATTATTATTTTTGTGCAAAATTGGTTGGATGAGGCCAACAAAATAGTGGCACATCTCTTTTTTTATCATAAGCCTAGAACCTTTGTCGATATACTTCCATATCTATCATCTATGTCAAAAAAATCATATAATAGGGCCAACAAAGAATATAAAAGAATCATCATGCAAATGAGACTTGTACCAATTACTATTACCATCACCATCACCACCAATTGAGCTATAGGCTAAGGAGCCATGTGGAAGTCATGTGCAATGTAATGTTTCTAGCATGAAAAATGGACCAAAGAGTCAAGAGTATCACCCCATACCAGCCAGCAAGTACTATAGCGACTAGGAATTGGTATCTAACACCCTTGAATTACTATACCTAGCTAAAATCAGCCCCACTACATAGTAATTAATACCAAGCTTCAAGGTGTTGTTATACCCTTTTTTTTCCTATTGGTTTAAAGTTAGGAGGTATTTTAATGCATCAAACATGATCCACCTAGCTAGAACAACCATTAGAACAATACAAATTAAAATAGGGAAAAAATAAATTCGGGACAAAAATGGCAATGCCATTGGGCTTATGCCAGCTCATGCATTATGTTAGTACAGCACATACCACTATATAAAATATACCTCACCAACCAATGGCCCATACATGTCAATATTATTTACAACCCTTGGTTCCTGCCAAAGCCAAAACAATGTTGTACTATGGATGCAGCAATGAGTAAACAAAATTATCAACATATAGAGCAATATTATTCTTATATATCAAGAAACTATATTAATCCCTACTTCAATGCCGCTTCAGTTTGTCATTGTGAACTATGAATGCAAATGAGATGAAGTGTTATTTGATTGTCGGTGCTCTTATCAAGAGACGATCTATTTGATTTTTTGTGATTTTGTAAGCTTTGGTGGATAACTTTGATAATAAGGATGAAAACATCAGCTCTTATTTAGTAGTACTAATTTAGCAGCTTTAAGTTAGATATGACATAAGTGTATGATTCTTCACCTTACCTTCTCAAAAATATACCAATGCATTATTCAATTTAAGAATAGTAACTCCAATAGATGAGAAGCCCTATCAAATTTCATTTGTTACTAACTATGGATTTTTTGATAGAACTAAATGAGAAATATTTGTGGACTAAAATGCCAATTGTTATACGCTTTTTTTAAGTAGAAATATCATAAAACAACTACCAACATAGATATTCTAATCCCAGGATTCCCAAGCATTTAATGCTACAAGTGGGTCAAGCCAGAAAGGGTCTGTCTTGACTATATTTTGTCAAAAATGGAGCTGGGTCTAAGAATCCAACCCAAACATGACCAAACAATTGATTTTTTTACATGATTGGGGACAAATCTCTTCTAAGTCAGCTCAAGATTTAAGGGGCTAAATTTGGAAGCTTAAGCTAATTCTTTTCCTCTTTTTCTTAAGGAAAGAACTAATTCTTTTCTACTTAAACATATTTAATCATGTCACATCTAGTTCTACAAGGTCCATGTCTGACCAAATTAGAATGAGACTAACTTTTTGGACCCATACATGACCCATAAGTCTCACTTAAGGTATGTGCTAGCTTTTACACTTTGGCTCTTGCACTTCCAACAGCATTTAAAAACTTCAGTTACTATGCCCTTATCAAGTTCTTGTTTACGTCGACGCCCTCCACGTCTCAAACGTGTGATGGCTTCGATATTCTCAAAGAGCTGTCATTTGTCGTGTTGCGCAGAAGAATGTACTATATGTGCAGTACAAAAATGTTCAAACGTATCACCGTCAGAGGTTGATTTGCATTTGAGAACTTGCGCAAAGACTTCTAAGGATCTTCAAGGAATTCTCCAAGGTATTTGATGGTCTAATTTTGAAGTTGGTATAATGCTTGTTATATTTTATAGCCTTCTTTCTCTCATATTTTTCTCCAACATCTCTACTATGTCATCAATTTCATGATGCAACGAAGTGTTCCACAAAGAGAGAGCCTTTTCCCCTTTCTCTAAGATGAGAATTTGATCTTCACGATTTCGAAGCATAATATAGAATTCGAGGAATAAAGCATCGATTGCCATCGGGGGCGGACCAATATGAAATCGCTATGTTGTCGGTACCATTTGTGGTGTTGATTTTGATCTGCTTTTGAGTGTGTTATTTTAGGGCTGATATTGCGATTAGGGTTATTTTTTGCTCCACAGATGCAATAGGTTGAGTTTATGGTGCACATACGGGATACTAACACCAATTTTTGTTCTATTGTTTTCTTTGTGTTGTTCCACAAAGATATACAAAAATTCTAGAGTATTATAAGTTGATGCCGAATGTACAATATCTGAAATTCATGCCTAAATGGAATATTTTGGCAAGATTTTTCTTGAATTTATGATTTTTGGCCATTTTTTTGGCAAAATATAAAGGAATAACCATTTTATCTTTATCCTGATCTCTTGCAGGCTTAAAATCAATTGAATCTATATTTAATCAGCCAGATTTAAGCTCTCCTAGCTTCCCTTGCTCTCTTTCTCCCTCTCTCACTTTCTCTTCCCTGATTGAATGCAAAATAGCTTAGAAGAAAAAAAGAGAAAGTATCTAAGCTGTTTTTGACCCAAGCAAAACCTGCTAGAAACAAAGTAACAAAACCATTCCATGACCCAATTCCCTACGAGTCTCATACAGCACGCCTGGTACAAATATGTTGGGATCAGGTCTTCAATCCTTAAAGAAATTACTTGCCAAGAGAAGCTAAGAGTTATATTTTTCTTGCGGAGCAGATGTGATGATTGATGCCTCAAGTCAACCTTTTCTGGTTAACAATCAAATGTTTTCTAAAAATGAATAAATTATTTTGTTTTATATATGTTCCCCTTCCTACATAGAATCATGTCCGTGCAATTCTATCTATTAGTGCTCTCTTTTTTCTATATGTGGACACCATGCAAAATAAGAACCTAGAAAGGTTAATGAAAATAAATAAATAAATGTGTAACTGAAAAACTCATTAACAATGTTTTATCTTAATTAGGAAGTCATGCATGAATCAGTAATTGGAATTTCTTTCCTTTTCTTTAAAGTAAATATCTGATTATCTTTTTTTTCTTATTTATTTTGAAGGGAAACAAGCTAATACCACAATGACTAAGGGGAGTCGCAGGAGAAGTGCTAGATTAATAGCCCTTGAAGAGCAGAAAAATAAAAAAGAAGAATGTGCACCAGATAAAATTTATGAGGTAATTTGTTTCATAAATTTTTCAAGTTCTCTCCAGCATTATAGAGTGCTTCTTTGAGGAAAACGGAGATTTACTCATTTTGTTGAGGCAACAACTAGCCATGAATTCACTTCACTCAGTATCACCATATTTGGCTCTAATATTAATAGTTTCTAATGAGGTCACAACCAAGGAATCCTGGTCTAGCTAGATCAAGGTTGCATTTCCAATCATGTCAGTTACTTGCTTTGGTTTACTATAAGGGTGTTGTTGCTTGCAGGAACCGCAGCATCCACAACTTGGTCCAAACCATCATGGTGAAGTATTTCACAAGGCAAGACCTAATGCCTCAGATGCTACAACTTATCAACAGGTAAGTCTTGCACATGTATCACTACCTAGAATTAAAAGTATTTTAATTTCATAAACACAAATATTCACATGTATCACTACACTATGTTTGCCTCATTAACTGAAATGGAACATTCAACATTGTAGGTAGGAGAATTGCAAAGTGCAGTACAACTCGGTCATGAAAGTCTGAAGAACAACCAGACAAGTTATGAAAAACTATCGACATGGAGGCAAACATTTTTCAATACTGCAGAGGAAGCAAGAAAAGATGGCAATGTCAGGACTTTGAGTAATGCTGCCCAACCACATGGTCCACAAGGTAGCTCACATCCTAGGATCCATAGTGACATTAATCAGAGTGGCATGGAAATAAATGTTGCATCAAATAGAAGAATCCTATCTTTGAATCAGAACCTAACCCTTATGAGAACTCCTCAAACTAGGGCTATGTCAAGACCTTATTATAGAGGAGGCAATAAGAATTTCATTCATACAGATGGCATCTAATAAGAAGCAACTAAAAGTAAATGAAACATAATTTTGTCAGATTTCACTGCACAAGTCCCTGGTTGAATATGCATATGTTCTTGTAATCATAATTTTACATATGTATGGATGGATGGATGGATGCATCAACGTACCAATACCAAAAGAGCATAAGCTTTTGCTGTTTATGTTCCCAATAAATATTTTATTGAATATGCAAACCCAGAGTTTAGTCATTATAAATGTCAATGAAGTCTGATTCGATTAAATTTTTGGTTATCCTTTGCAAACTCTGTAAATGTTTTAATCTTTCCACAGATGAAAGGAGACAAACTTACAATCTTGGAAATGAGTCCAGTGAACCAATAGTTTCACTAGTTTACAAACAACCAGTGCAGCTTGTTTATGTAAGTCCTAACATCCTTGTATTCTTAATACTATTTCCATTCGCATGATCTTGTTGCTAGAAGCTTTGTTTTTTTTCCCTGTAGAATAGTTAACAGAATGCATACTTGCAATCCACTATCTGCTATTTACTGCTACCGTAAGTTTCAACAAACAAACTCCTTAACTCCAATTGTTCCCAAATAAAAGAAAAAATAACACTGCGAAGATCATGCCTTTAGTTTCCGCATATCTGCGAATTTGCTTCAAGTTTTCCCATTAATGGATTCTAAATGTTTCCAGACCAAGGGCCAAGATCTCTTGATCCTTGTTGAAGTATGATTTTGGTGATGCCCCATGGCCTACTTTATACTGGTGGGATAGACTTAGCTTGTTGTTATTGCCATTATTGGTTCAGCAGTTTGGGTTACAACTGTCCATGTGTCAAAGTAGCTATTCTTTGACATGGAGATTACACATCCCAATACTCTGTTTAAAAAGCAAGACATATTACAAAAGGAATAGTTTATTCTTTCTCGTTCTTAAATAAAAAGTTACACAAATGAGGTGGACCAGGGAAGCAAATGTAACTTTTCAGAGATCGCCACACATATAAATTAGAGTCTGATAGTTGGTGTTGTATGATCTTTTTATTGATGACCTCTTATGAAAAAGGAAGTGATAAATTGACAATCATAAGAATTCAAATAATTTTGAATAAATTTTTTTGAGAATAACAAAAAAGCAAAATACAGATAATAGGGTTTGACTAAAGTTCAGCCTGTTAATCTGTAGTCTGACTCATCTATACAGGTAACTGTCTAGGATTCCTCATAAAATCTATTTAAATGGTAGCTTATGGAACAATTTTCGAATGCATGACATATCAAGCAACATATCATTTCATCCCTTCAATGAAAAAATGGTGGCTGTACCCACCTATGCTTTTTTTTTTAACAAAAGGAAAGAAAGAAAGGCAAAGATGTTTCTGAGAGCATTTTGCAATTTTGATGGTGTTCAGTTGTTGAAAAAAATTACATTTAGTTATCAAGATCATTACTCCATTAGAAAGCACACGTTCATAACTCATTAGATTTTTTTCTCTACATAATGAAGCAAAAAAAGACACCATCAGTGACTTTGACCAAGCTAGGTTTACATCAACAAGGAGCAGCTACCTAGTATAGAAGTGCAAGATTTTAATTGCCAAGAGGCCTGTTGTTCCAAGCTATACCAATCCACAAGGAATAGAGGGGAAAAAAATATCAAAGTGCACAAAATTTTATTCTCATAGATTCTTATTGTGCTTCGCCTGGGCATGAAGTTTTCTCATACAGTTACAAATTCAGGTGCTCCTTAAAGGTGGCTTGTCGATACTCTATCAAATGCAGAATTTTATTGTTCCTCTCACAAGACTGCTCTTATCAACCAAAATAGCACCCCTGTGCTAATCACAATCTACCTACCTAACTCCAATCATCGTTTTTCTCAGAACAAAGCAGTCCATCTACCTACAACAGTACTCCATCTACCTACCTGCTTATCTATACATAGCAACTGATGCCTTGGCACTTTCTTCTATTTTCTCAGAACGACAATGGTCCAAGCTACAAAGAGAGCTTGACAAATTTGTAAAGGATGCAAGCCATCAAGCAGAGCAGGCAGCAGAGCATAACTTTCAAGAATATGCTCAACAGGAGAAGGCCCAGTCTATGCAGTTTGACAAGACACCATATACACCTGGTTGCACTTCTAGCTTCTTCTCCCAGTTTGGCAGCTGTTCAGGCAACCCTAGCAACTGCAGAGATGCAAATCCCAGCATTGCTGCAAGAGATATGCACTTCTCTCCAACTACTGACACAGTTTCTTCAGTAACAGGTGGCAACCTTTTTCCTTCTGCTGGTATCAATGACAAATTGGGTTTCGACCTCAATAAAGAACCTAGAAGTGAGTTGGACACTGATAAACCTCTTAGACCATTCCCTCAGGTAGGCATCCCAAAATTCTTAGTGGGAAACAAGAACACTTTGACATCAAGTGCAAGCCAAAGTGTGGAACCAAACCAAAGCTTCAATCCATTTCTTATTGGTGAAAGGGATTATGGTATGGTTGCAGTCCTACCAACCTATACTGTTGCCAGTCCCAGGACTCAGTTAGGACAATATGTAAGGAGCGAACCAACTAAACGGATGTCTATCTATGATATACCCTGCTTCCAGGCACCACCTGATGATTCTGAGAAACTGGAACAAAAGGGTTTGGCAAGTTCCGAACCCAAGAGTTGCTTGACTCCAATGGGATCATCTTCTGGCAATCGTGGCTTCCGTCCTTATGTTAGAGCAAGTGGCACATCTGAGCCAAAAACTCTGGATTTGTTCAAGTAGATCTTGGTCCGTTTGTGTATAAGTTTGTGTGTTTGACTGCAAACCAGTTTGCATGCAAAATAAGCTTTCTTCTGTTGCTCCCATGAACAGAAAGGTTTGTGTCTGAGTTCGTGTCTTTAGCTGTAAGGTTTCATGCATCCTATGAACAGTGTTGCTGCAGAAATCCGTTCTCCGACTCGGGTGCACTTCTGGCTCCTGATCCGGACGCCGATCCCGCTGCTTCAAGGTGGAACCTGCAAGACAGTCCGTGCGCGGAGGGTGCTGTGAGGGTTGCCCTCTGCAAAGGACCCTCCGACACCCAAGTCAGTGGAGATTCACGGCAAGCAATGTGTAGAGAAGACTCTTACAGAGGAGTTTCCCTTTTTTGGCCAGAGCTTCAAGCTTAGGGGGGGAACTTCAATGGAGAATGAGAGCCAGTATAAGAACTGTGTAAAAAATGGGCGTAGAATGGTCGTACCTGAAAGGCTTGAGGGTAGTGGTATTTATAGGCAATCACCTGATTCCTTAAACGTGCTCTGGATGAGGTCTGAAAATTGTTAGGATTCGAATCAACTATAACTGAATAAGATTACAGGCAGCGAATCATGCCCAGAGATGGCCTGCCTTTAGGCTATCTTCGTAAAGAAAGATCCCACCCTCCAGCTCTTGCGAGACCCTATGCTCGGGCTCCGACAGTCGCAAAATGATATTCGAGGGAATGCCATATTTCTGGCGTATTCTCTCCAAATCCTCAGCAATAATCTCTGAAACCATGTCGTTAGGCCTCACCATGCTGTTGGTTGAAAGAAACGCCGAGCGAGGTTACAAAGAAAATAGGGGAACAAGATTTTCCAAGAAGAAACAAAAGAGCGCTGCGAACGGAAATGGTGCTGTTACGACTTTGTTTCTCCCCAAAGGTAACCATCTCAAAGAGAAGATAAGACATTTTAATCGAGACACTCAGAACCGCCATCGCAGGCGCCATAAAAATCGGGATTTGATACATGACATTTCCCCAACCTTTGTCCCTAAGAAATGATAGATTCATCCTGTAAAGGCATGGCAGCCATGCGGCATTAATTAGGGCATCATTACGTGGGCTATCAAATCCAGACCCCTCCATTCAGATCGGGCCACCTGGAGTTATACTCCCTACGCCCGATCCTACGCTTCGAACTAGGGAGTGGAGGCATGTGTTGAGGGGCAAAATCACCGTTGTATTAATAATCGTGCAAGGGATTACGATCAGCCATGACTCCCACTTGCTGTGCAATACTGTTAGAGATGAATCAGCCTCAGTGGGTCGAGGCGCTTTAACCCCTCGGCGAGCCAAGGATTCCCAAGGCTTGAATCACATCTCTCAACCTCAGTCGAGCTATCGACATCTCTCGGCCTCAGTCGAGCTATCGACATCTCTCGGCCTCAGCCAAGCTATCCCTGTCTCTCGGCCTCCGCCGAGCTATTCCTATTCACCGTGCCCTGCCAGCTGAGCTATCCTTATGCCCTGGCCAGACCCGGGCACTCAAGCACCTCTGCGGAATCCAGCATGGGAGAGTTTAGACAAAAATCATACCCGAGAGTGGCCTAGAGCCCTAGAGCCTACACCATCTCTGAATCTCAAGACATCAACCAGCTCTTCCAGCCATCGATCCTCTAACTAACAAGATACGAATCTTACTGACCTCATAACAAACTGGATTCAAATCCTAACGGCTTTCGGACCCACGACACCCCCAGGGAATCAGGTGATCCTTTTATAAATAGAACCATCTTTCGACTTATCAGGTATACACACTTGCTTACTGACCCACTCTCCTTCTACCTCTGCTCACCCCTTACCGCCATTAATGCTCTGCTCAGAGCTCTCGAAAGGCCATCCTGGAGAGACTCTTCAGTGAGAGCCTTCTCCTCACATTTGTTGATTGCTGATCCCCGCTGACTTGAGCGTCAGAGGGTCTTCCACGGAGGGCCACCCCCAATGCCTCTCACGTGAGGACTATTTTGCAGGTCGGCCCAGGAGGGAGCCCATCCTGAAGCTCGATCGCGCCCGAGTCGGAGGACAGATTTCAGCAGCAACAAACAGTTTGTCTGGTCTCATGTTTATAAGCTGAATAATATTAATCATCTCATTATCTTGCTACTTGTGTTAAATATGTGAGGATCCAGATAATCTTTGAGATTTAGTATATTGGCATACACTTGCGGCATACTAGAGAACTGGGTCTTGTGCGTATACTCCCAGCAATAATTTCCTTGGGTAGTGTTTGGATGTCAAAAAGTTATTTCGGGAATAGGAATACGAATTCCTCAGGAATAGCTTATTCCCCTTGTTATTCCAGATTTCTGTTTGGATGAAAATCTGTTATTCCAGTGCAATTAATGCAATGTTATTTCAAATGGTATTTGGATGACATGGAAATAAGCATGTATTCCAGTAGGAATATATAAAGAATTTTTTGTAAATGCCAAACATACCCCTGACCTAAAATGAGAATAAGAAAATTGTTTATCAATTTAATATAGAATGTAAAATCTTGAATAAATAAATTTTTTTAATTAATTAAAATATAAAATATATTTTCTATCTTAATAAAGTAATAAAATATTTTATATTTAAAAATAAAGAACTAACAAAAATTTAATTTTTAATTTGTTATCTCCTCTTATTTTAAATTGGTTATGAAGAGAGATTTTAGATTTCTGCTTCATTTCATGTCAGGTGCTTGGATCCGTTTATCTGAGGAATGAAGTTGTCATTGAGCAAAAGTTCATTATTTGTGAAGTGGTCGGACAGGACAAACAGTGTGGAAAGCGTTCTCCAGCATGCTGAAGGTTCATTATTTAAGTTTTGAGTCTTTCCAACGACAGAATAATTAGTTTGGCCTTGGATTGACTATTGGAGAAGCATGTTCACAAGCCTGAAGCTCAGAGGAGCAACTAATTCAACATGATCTTGAGGGAAAATCTTGTGAAAATTAGCACTATTTTTATCTGATTGTAATGAATTTTCTAAGTCACTGTGAGTCTCCTCTTGCACAGCCCAAAGCTAATCAACAAAAGAAAGATAACTATGCTATATTAGAAATTGTAAATAAATGGGTTAATGTAATAACGCCCATCATTGAAGAAACAATATTGTGATTACAACTAGCATAAAAATATTTATTAAAAAAAACAATTTGATTAACTTAATTTTGTACATGAAATGCATGAGATACAGCTGAAGCTACTGGCTATACAAAACGGTAGTCTGAACCCAAAGACTCGCTCAGCTTTCTTGCATTATTTTCACCATCATAGTCCAACCATTCCAATCAATACATAAGCATGTACTACGGCTGTTTTATAAGTAGGCATTTATAAATAGAATTTGCAAGCAATTCATGCCACAGGAGGAACTGATTGTTGGTAGAATATCATTGCTAACTTGCAAAAACTGGATTTTGTCGCGATTGTAGATGGAAATATAGCAGCTCATTCCATGTATCGGGAACTCCAGGAAGGCACTAATGGCTGCAGTCCTGAATGCCTGTTGGGGGTCCTCTTCCAGGTTTTCTCCCATATATAGATGGGTGACCAGCTATTCGATTGTCAATTAGGGGCTGGGTGCTCTCTTTGCAGTGCCTCCCAGAATTCCATTCACCACCGTTGTTGGACAAAGAAGTGTGCGAAAGCATCATGAGCAAAAGATCCTAGATTTCCATCTGGAATGAATGTATTTAGTCTTAAGAAATGGATAACAGCTAACCTGAAATGTGATGGTGCTAAACTTCTGAAGAAAACTAAAGCTTGGCCTGGAGCAACATATCGGTCAACCCAGGATGACCAAGTCATCAAAAGCCTTTCTGAAAGTGGTAGACACATCAAGGTGGGGATGGACCTGGTCTCCTTCCTGGTAGTAATTTACTCAGTTGAGGAAGTAAAATAAGTCAATAGAGCTCCTTAGTCTTACATAGAGCAATAGATATAAATGGCTGCCAACTCATATGTTTCCATGATCGATGCTGCATGACTAACATACATATTTGTCATCCTTCCTCTCATGCACTACTTACAGAACAAAAGGATTTGACTATATTAGCTTGAAACAAGTCTAGATCCTCTTTCCCTATTTTTATATGTTACTTTATACAGGAGCAAAACGTGGCATCATATAAAACGGAAATGCCGGACTCCGCCCTTAGGCTTCAAGGAATCTACCTCACAAAAATTAGAATTCATACATGATCTCAGCATGGTAAATTTGATGATTGTAGTTCTCCAACACAAAAAGGCACCAAAAATTATCTCTGAACAACTACATTAGTTACCAGACAGTTTACTATGGGAGGTAACTGCACTAAGTCTCCAGCTCTTGAAAAACTAGTAAAAGCTACCCTATTATAACCAAACTCCAACTAAGTTTTCAGCACAAGCAAACAGTATGCAAGTCCTAAATCTATTGGTAAAAGAAGTAATATGAATCACAGTATGCACATATAATAGAAATGCAAGCTCAAGGATTGGAAAAGTTGGGAGGGGGCACAGGTTGACAGCCTGCAACAAGAAAAGACAAAACTGAGAATCAGATCCTAAGGAGGAAAAAAATGAACTCTGATATTGAATCTGCCAGAGTGTTTGTGCTTTCCAATTTATAATAGAGTTCTGACACACACAAATTGTGTAATATCAAGAGTAATAGAATTCCAATAGAACATATGTTATTGTAGTAATGCCAGTTAAGAATGATACTGCTGCATGTTGCTAACAAATTATGTTAACCATACATACTTATGATTACGTACTTCTACATATAACAAGTACAAGCTGAAAGAGAAATGAGGCTCACGTATTCAACCATAGCACAAGTAGCAAAGACCAATCTCAAAGTCTGACTCTCTGTCAATACAACTACAACATGATCAGTTTGATTTAGGCTGTTAGCTTTACAACTTGGTGAATCTACAACACAAAAAGCATAATGTCAGAGCAATATTACAAGAAATATTCCAATATCAGAGAGTGCAAATACTTTGCAACTACATGCAATTTCGTTAGAATGTTGATACAATAAAGAGTGCCAAAGATATTCAACTGCTGCAGCCACAAATCTTGAAGCAAATTGTTATAATACATAGATATAGGCAATACTCCATTCGGAGTTACATGGCATTGCTGATAGCACACAACGCTTGTAATATACAGGGCAACCAATCTTATCTAGAATAAAAGGATTGAATGCTCACCTCCATTGTTAGCAATTACAAACTCAATTTCATCCCACAAAATCATTAATTTTCATCAAAATCTTGAACTTAGACCATTGGTAATAGCTATCATCAGATGACTATGAGAAATAGCCATTAATCCAAATTAATCATCCATAAGAGGAAGCTTTCAAACCATAGGCATTTTAGGACATAAATTATATTCGAAAATCACATTATAATGACAGCACAGGGTATGCTGCCCTATCATCCAACTAAAATATCATCTGTGATGAAATAGTGAGAACGAGTTCATCATGAAAGCAGTTCCCTGAAAAATTTAAAGATCATTTTACAAGAAATAGATCAATTCCCCAAAAAACCAAAAAATTAAAGATTAAAATTATAAATATTACGACATAGCTGCCGACTAGTTAATGAATGATTAATTCTAAATCCAATTTCATCATTGTTTAGGCTACCTACCCATATAATCCAATTGCTAGATATAGGAACATCGATAGAGTTGGCTCAGGAAGGCATTATCAGCAGCTATATCCTGACGGTCACATTTTCCATGCATCCAATTCAGGAAATGCTATGCGTATGCCTAACATCATGGCTGTCACCTTTGATAGAGCACCGAGCTATGATGCTTCACAACAGTTGCATTTATAAATGCCCTACAAGTCATGACATCACAGCCGACACTTCAATATCATTGCCACTACAACCATCAAAAAGAGCGCAAGGTTAAATTTCGAATTCAGCAAAATAGTAATCATTACATCAATATCATATAATGGTACATCAAACAAGTGCAGGTCTACCGGATATTCTTCCAGCAAAACGATGATACAACTAGATGATTAGTGACGTAACATAGTAGTCATTACCAAAGTAGGAAATAGTTATCAAAATACAACCTCTAAGCTAAGACAATTTTTACAAGTCATGCTACAAGGATAGTAACAAGATATAGTAGACCTCAACATCTCAAAGCATTAACGATAACTTGCAATACTGACACCTAAGCAAAAAGCCTACAAGAAAGGATACGAAAACAAACATAAAGGTTTTTAAAGATCCACCATTATTCCTGACCATATGTACCTCCCTTTTTCCTAGCTGATATTCCATATCAGGAGGATGTTGATAATTCTAAAATGCATGAATTGCCTCTTGTCTACATTTAAACTTCTTGTATAAGGCATGCTTAAACCCAGTTACCTCACACTGACACTCAGGCCAGGATTCATAGATCCCTCGTCTATGGCCCACGAAAACTATATAATAACTTGAAGAAGACATTATTAAACCTCAAGATCAAGCAGCTTGATTTCCTGCAATAAAGGGAAACCAATATGAAACTCAAATTACATAATACCCTGCCCTATTAATAAGATCAAATCATGTAAACATACTTTCTTTTAAAATTAGAGAAATATGTTCATAGAAAAGGATGCATGTTAGACTTACTTCGCATGTTGCGAGCATCCCATAGCCTGTTAGCTATGGAATTGCGAAGTTCATTATCTCTTCGGGATTCGTTATCCCCTATAATAAGATAAGGATCAACATCATCCTCATCTCGATCAGTAGGCATGGGTTCAATTGACATATTGAAGTATTTGTCATTTCCTTGGGTGCATCAAATGAAGTTATGAATGATGCAGCAAGCCATAACAATACGTTCTGAACCTTGAAGGGAAATGGGATAGGACTTCTAAGAATCTTATATCGCTTCTTAAGAATTCCAAAGGCCTTCTCTACGTAATTTCTGAGCTGAGCATGTTGATGATTGTATAAGTCTCGACAATTGTTATATCATCGAGCCCTTGGATTCTTAAATATACTTAGGTGGTACCTATTACCCCGATATGGGGCAAGAAACTTGTCTGTATTGGCATATCCCGAGTTAACAAGATAAAATTTTCCTGTAAACGAGAACAATGCCTTTACATCATCCACTTAAAACTTCAATAAAAATAATTGATCACATGCATTATGAATTAATTAAATACCTTCTGGTACAATGAAGCAACCTAAATCAACACACCAACGTAGAACTCTCATGTCGGCTGCAGATCCCTCCCATCCAGTACAAACAAAAAGGAAGGAGTGATCAAATGAAACTGCAGCCATGACATGTTGGGAAATGGTGCCCTTTCGATTATGAAAGCACGGTTGTTTGCTTTTCTTGACTAAAGCAGGTATATACGTACCATCGATAGCTCCAATAGCATGTTGTGATTAATAAAACTATATCAAGGATGCGGTTATAATACAATCATAAATGAAATACTTGCATCTATTCGTGTCCATACGTACCATGAAGAAAGGATTAAAATGATTGTTCTCATAGATCCATGGATGCACACTGGTATCCTAACCGGGTTGAGCAATAAAATCCTGCTTAAGTAAACAAATTGCTTTTAGTATAGTGTTAAAGTGTCGGGATATTATCTTCCCGGAGTGCTGAAAAGTTTCAGCCAACATTCTATTGGTCACACCATGACCTATGCCGTAAGAAAACATCGCAAGTTGCTCCTTTACCGTAACATTGCGGGTGCTACTAACCAAGCCACGCGAAAAAAGCAATTCTTCTAACTTGAAAAACATAGTGTTTGTCATCCTAAAGTGATCATACCTTTATCTAGATGTCCACTCAAAATATCTGTTATGAGTTCATGACCCGAGAATGGTCGCGTTCGGCATGGCCTCTTTGAAATAACGTTATAATTTGATAAATCAATGATGCCATTACTTATCAACATAGTTATGACATCCTGCCAATAGTTGTCCTCATCTATTAAAAATGCCACAAGATCATGGAAGGTATCCATCTATTACAAAAAGAGAGTAGTTCATGAGACAACCATATGCATATCTAAAATTTGAAAGAAATATTAAAAGCCATAGACTATACTAACATGCATAGATATATCGAACAAACATGTCCGTATTTACATCAACATTTCAGCATTCATCTAAGTTAAAATAAAACTCTAATTGAAGGTTTGACATATGTAAAATCAACTATAGCACGATATATAATTACATAACTACTTCAATATTGGTATATGTTATGGCCACCAATGAAAATAACTAAATTCACTTTGCTGAGTCGAAGATGCAGATGTGGTACAAAGAGTTTCTTTGGCACTGCCAACTGGAGAATGGGTCTGACCATGGGAGATGCTATCATCACTGCTTGGTCTAAATAGTGGCTGCATGAATGGACTATGTCCACCTGGAGAGGCAGCATGCATGGGAGGAAGCACAAAAACAGGTGGGCCACCTTGATGGACACCATGCATTGGAGGCATAAAGATATTAGGCATAGGAGCATAACTTCTAGATGGGGCTGCTACTGAAGGTGGTACATGGTAGAAATCAGCCATTTGTCTTTTAAGCCAAGCTTCAAGTAGTGGACCTTCATAATGCATTAGGAACCACCTATTAATCTAAATTTTCAAACTGTTCCCTACAGCAAGAATACATTCAGGTGTAATCCCAGGGAGACTCTCTACCTTCCGTATGCATTCATTAATAGAGTACAATGTGGGTCAAGGAAGCTGATCTCTCCTGAGCATCTCATTAGCAATTTTCAATCTTCTTTTACCTTGATCCACCATTTCTAGTAAGACATCAGCTGCATCAGTTGTGGACCTAATCTTACGTGCTATAGGAGTTATGAAGGATGACCTTTTCCTCTTTCCATTACTAGTTGACAAACCTCCTTCTGCAGAATAGTCTGTGGGTTGGGTCGAGGCAAAAGTAGTCGGGCTCGATGGGGATATGATGCGTGTTGTAGCGCAACGATTAAAACACCTTAATTTCACTATTAGAATAGCGAGAGTAAGGGATCGATTCCACAGGGACTTTAGTGATTATCTTGAAATAAATTTATAAATTTAACTAAATAGATAACTAAGTAGATAATTAGTAGTGCAAAATAATAAGATATGGTTTATCTTATTAAAGCACAGCTCGTACCCGTAGATCATGGTCCATCCCTTTTAAGAATAAATTAGTCTAAATTATTTTCACTTAAATAGAATTTAATAAATATTTAACATGAATATAGTTTTATTTCAATAACATCCAAGAGTGCATATTAAAATCTAAAATAAAAGAGTTTTAATTTCTAATAGCAATATGAGAGCAACAAATTCTTCATAAATCAAATCGAAGACCAGATGAAACAGACTGAAGACAGGTTGAACCAGGTTGAAGACATGAACTGGGCCATGAACAGAACATCCACAAAATCCACGGACTCCTCTCCGGATTCACGGACGGCCGCCTGTAGAGGACTCACGGACTTCTCCCACGAACAGAGGACTTCTACCACAATCGCCTGGAGCTTCTCACGGCCGCTTCTTCGATCGAGAAAGAAGAGATCTCCCCGAATCCACCGATGGCTCTGGAGGACTCCTCCTTTGCTGCTATTTATAGAATCCCGGACGCGGTGAAGACGCGGTGAAGCAATATTGCCAAAATAGAGGACGCAAGCGGCATGGAGAAAATCCAAAAATAGTGAATAAAATCCAAATTCCCTCAAGATGAATTTAATTCATTCAATTTGATAACTTCCTATCCAATTTATTCCTTAATTGGTGGAGGAAAAGATTAGATTGGAATTGGAGAAGAATCGATGAAGTCGGCACTGGGTTTGCTGACTTCACTTTAAAATCCGTGCTAAAATAGATAAATCAATGTAAAATCAATTCTGAGCTCATCTTAAATCCGATTTGGGTATCGTTTGCGTCATTAAATTCCTAAAATCAAGCTATTTAAGTTGATAAGGTTTTTTCTAAAATATTATATAAAATATTAAAATATTAAATAATAATAGGTACATTAAATTATTAATTATAAGGTTTAGTGATAATTATTTATGCGTTTATCACTCCCCCCAACTTGAATCTTACTCGTCCTTGAGCAAATAAGAAATATGTACCAGCTAGTCCAAGAATTGATAGTTATCTTACAATTCTTTTTTAAAAAAATTTCTGGTTAGATCATAAGGGAGGTACTTCATTGGATTATTAAGTTTATCCAATTAGTAATAAAGTGTAGTCCATAAGAATTTATAGAAGTCTTTCTTCACCAACTTTCCACTTCTCTAATTAAGTCTTCTAACTTAATTTGGGTTGGGTGTAATATCTTTTGTACTTTGGTTCCCTTGTGTAAAGTCAGTGCAATGTCCTAACCCCTTGCTTTCTAATTAACCCTTATAGCGAGCTTTAGGCCAATGGCTCCCAAACCAATTGGTTTTATGGCATTAGATGTAAAACACCCCTCGGACTTACTGACTCGAGTCAAAAAGGCTTTAGGTAGGACTGACTCTACTTAGGTTCTTTTACATTCTCACCTTTTTACGCAAACAACATCACTTTCTTAGGTGACGGGGCCCGGTTACTCAGTAAAAAATGCTAAGAACCTAATCTATTAACTTTAAGAGAGATTTTTTTTTTGAATGATATTTTCACCCATACCCTTATTAAGTAGATTATACTATTAAGATCAGTGGTCAAGAGGGTCTGAAATTATTCTAAACATTTTTCTGGGCTAAACCCTACCTTTTATTAGGTTTTCTTAATAATTTATTCCTCAGTATCTCAAAAATAATCTAACCATTAATCATTCATAGACTGCTTGATTAACTTCAAATCGAGACAGAATTTGGTACACACATCTGATTATAGTTTTACTCGAGGATTTACTTATTCTTTTTCCTCCCCCCCAACTTAATTTTCATTGTCCCTAATGGAAGAAAAATTAATTTTAAGGAAAGATACTATCTGGTAAAGTATTTGAAGGTTGGATGTTTCATTGTTGCCATCTTCTTTCAATCTGCTTATGTTGCTCTTCTCTGGTCATACTAAAAGAACATACTAAAAGAACATAAAGTTAAAAATAACTAATAAACTGGGTTGCCTCCCAAGAGCGCTAAGTTTAAAGTCTTCAGCTAGACTGTGCTACTTATTATGATAATGTTGGGTTCACAAGATCAATTGATTCAACAATTTCTCCATCATTAATTTCTTCTATATATGGTTTCAAACATTGGCCATTTACTTTGAATGTATTTCCTTGCGTGGGGTCTTTAAGCTCTATATCTCCATGGGAAAATACTTGAGTTACTATAAAAGGTCCATTCCATCGTGAATAAAGTTTTTCAGGAAAAAGATGTAATCTTGAATTGTAAAGCCATACTTTTTGATTTGGTTCAAAAAATTTTTTACTAATAAATTTGTCATGATATGCCTTGGTTCATTCTTTATAAATTTTTGAGCTCTCATATGCCTCATTTCGTAGCTTTTTTAACTCATTCAATTGGAGTTTTCTATTGACACCTGCATTTTTATATCATAGTTAAATTGCTTGATGGCCCAAAATGCACGATGTTCTAATTCTACGGGTAAATGACAGGCTTTTTCAAATACGAGCCTGTAAGGAGACATTCCTATGGGAGTTTTAAATGCAGTACGATAAGCCCATAATGCATCATCCAAACATTCTGACCAATCTTTCCTATCGGGTCTCACCATTTTCTCAAGAATATTTTTAATTTCTCTATTTGATATTTCAACTTGGCCACTAGTTTGGGGATGATAAGGTGTAGCTATCTTATGAGTAATTCCATATTTGTTCATTAATCCTTCAAAGTGTCTATTCGTGAAATGTGTACCCCCATCACTAATTATAGCCCTTGGGCATCCAAAACGACTAAGGATATTATGCTGAATAAACTTGATTACAACTTTATGGCCATTGGTTCGAGTTGCCTTGGCTTCAATCCATTTTGACACATAATCAACTGCCACTAGAATGTATTCAAATCCAAAAGAGGAAGGAAATGGGCCCATAAAATCAATACCCCATACATCAAAAATTTCTACAACCAAGATAGGGTTTAGGGGCATCATGTCTTTACGAGATATATTTCCCGTTTGTTGACATTGGAGACAATTACGGCTAAATTCATGTGCATCTTTAAAAAGAGTTGGCCAATAAAACCTACTTTGCAGTACCTTTGCTGCAGTTTTCTTTCCACTAAAATGTTCCCCACAATTAAGAGAATGGCAGAAGTTAAGTATACTTTTGAATTCACTTTCGGGAACACATCGCCTAATCACCTGATCTGAACAATACTTAAATAATTCAGGGTCTTTTCAAAAGTAATATTTGACTTGTGAGAAAAATCTATCTTTTTCTTATTTTGTCCAGTGGGAAGGTACTTTTTCTGTTGCCAAATAATTCACAATGTGGGCAAACCAGGAAAAACTGCTATAGGAAATTGAAAACAATTGCTCATCAGAGAATATCTCTGATTATTTCTCTATTGTATTCCACTGAGATCCTAGAGATATGATCTGCTACCATATTTTTAGAACCCTTCTTATCTAAGATTTCTAGATCAAATTCTTGTAGTAGAAGGATCCATCTAATCAGTCTGGGTTTTGTATCCTTTTTGATAAAGATGCCTCAACGCTACATGATCTGAATAAACTAAAACTTTAGACCCTAACAGATATGATCTAAACTTTTCTAGGGCAAAACAACTGCTAGTAATTCTTTTTTAGTGGTAGTATAGATTATTTGTGCATCTGAAAGAGTTTTGCTAGCATAATAAATTACATGGGGTTCTCGATTGAGTTTCTATCCTAGAACTGCCCCTACAGCATAATCAGAAGCATCACACATAATTTCAAAAGGTATAGTCCAATCTGGGGGCTTGATAATTGGTGCAGTGGTCAAAGCAGTTCGAAGGATGTTGTAGGCTATTAGACAATCTTCATCAAAATTAAAAGAACTATCCTTGTTCAATAAATTACACAATAGTCGAGAAATTTTACTGAAATCTTTGATGAAGCGTCTATAAAAACCAGCATGACCAAGGAAAGATCGTACTTGTTTAACTGAGGTTGGGGGTGGTAGATTTGAGATCAATTCAACCTTGGCTTTATCAACCTCAATACCTTGCTCTGAAACAATGTGTCCGAGCACAATTCCTTCATGAACCATAAAATGGCTCTTCTTCCAACTTAGGATTAAATTCATTTTCATACAACATTTTAGTACCTCAGTCAAGTTCTCGAGGCAGCTATCAAATGATGCACCAAAAACTAAAAAATTATCCATAAATACTTCCAAAAATTGACTAATCATATCAGAAAATATGACCAACATACATCATTGAAACGTGGCTGGTGCATTACAAAGACCAAACGGCATGCGTCTAAAGGAAAATGTTCCAAAGGGACAAGTGAAGGTGGTCTTTTCTTGATCTACAGGAAATACTGGACTTGATTGTATCCTGAATATCCATCTAAGAAACAAAAAAACTTTGTCCCGCTAGCCGTTCTAGAATTTGATCGATAAAAGGCAAAGGAAAGTGGTCTTTCCTAGTCATGGCATTCAACTTTCGATAATCTATACATACTCTCTAACTAGTTGATGTACGAGTAGGAATTGATTCATCCTTTTCATTTTTAATCACGGTAATACCTGATTTTTTAGGTACTACTTGGATTGGACTGACCTATTAGCTATCTGAAATTGGATAAATGATACCAGCATCAAGCCATTTTACTACTTCTTTCTTAACAACATCCCTCATATTTGGATTTAGCCTTCGTTGCTTGTCTCTATGTGGTTTGGCTTCAATTTTACTATGAATGTGGTGCATGCAAACGGAAGGGTCAATTCCCTTAATATCAGCTATTGTTCATCCAATTGCCTCTTTATGTTCTTTAAGTACATCTACCAATTTATCCTCTTGCTCAGAGGTTAGGGTGGATGCAATGATTACTGGAAGGGTGTCATTGGGTCCAAGGAATGAATATTTTAAGTCATCTGGAAGAGGTTTCAACTCTAGTTGGGGTGGTTCTTCCAAGGATGGTATTAAAGGACTTGGTTTAGTTGGAAGTGATTCATATTTTATAGTCCAAGGAGGGATGGTGTCGAACTTAGGTGGTTCTAATAACAGGTTTATCTCTTTGGTATACTCATCAATATCAAAGTCATCTATTCCAAAATGTGTAAGACATGTTTGTAAAGGATCCGAATCAATCAAACTTTGGAATTTCTTATCTACTACTTCCTCTATCATGTTTACTTCATTTAAATCATACACAGGTGGTCCTTGGGAAGCATTAAAAATATTTAATCTCATCTTCTTGTTTCCAAAAGATACATCCATCACACCTGTTCTACAATTTATACATGCATTAGCAGTAGCTAGAAAAGGTCGTCCAAGGATGATGGGAATTTGGTTAGGATTACTGCTAGATTCCATATCTAACATAAGGAAGTCGATAGGAAAATAGAATTCATCCACCTTTACTAATACATCTTCCAATATTCCACGAGGTTCTTTGACTGATCTATCTGCCAATTGTAGTATTACTGTAGTGGGTTTTAATTCTCCAAATCCAAATAACTCATACACTGAACTGGGAGAAGGTTTACACTCGCACCCAAATCTAATAATGCTTTCTTGATTGTGAAGTTTCCTATGACACATGATATAATCGGGGTACCAGGATCTTTTAGTTTGGGTGGGGTTATTTGCTGAACAACTAAGCTGACTTGCTCAGTCAAGTGGATCTTTTTTGGTATTTGTGTCTTGGCTTTCCATTTTTGTGTGCATAGATCCTTCAAAAATTTGGCATAAGCCGGAACTTGCTTGATAGCATCGAGAAGAGGTAAGTTTATTTGGACTTGCTTAAATAACTCAAGCATCTCATTCATCTTTATATTCTTCTTATCTGAAGGCAAAGGAGATTCTAAAGCACTAGGGAATGGGGCTTTAGGTGTGATTGCTTGATCATTGAATTCCTTTTCCTCTTCAATTCTCCTCTTTTCTGGTTTAGCCACTTCTAATTTCTGGGTTGATTCAGATGGGTTCAATGCTTTTCCACTTCTGAGAGTCATGACTGATTTAGCATGTTCTGGAAATTTGTCAGGACTATTGGAACCCTCAGCCATGAATTGTCCTTTCGAGTTATCGATAGGTTGACTAGGTAACTTCCCCTCCTCCCTTCTACTGAATGTTGTAGCTAATTGACCAATCTGAGTTTCTAGTTTTGCAATAGATTGTGTGTAAGTGAAGGATTTGAGTATTCATTTCTAGCCCTTTCAATGCTTGTAACACTTTGTCTTCAAAAGTAGGCTGATTATTCGGTGGAGGTTGTGGGATGTTTGGATATTGTAAATATGGCATATTTCTAAAATTAGTTTCTTGATAATTAGGTCTGATCGATGATGAATTGGCTATAGGTTGAGGTTTCCAGGAAAAATTTGGGTGATTTCGCCAGCCAGGATTGTAAGTATTTGCAAATGGATCATTTCTTGTTCTATGAGCTAATCGGGTTTGGGCTTGGTGGGCTTGCTCTTGAACAAGTTCAGAAAATTGATATGCAGCTGGGCATTCACCTATAGAATGGGTTGGACTCGAACAAATTATGCAGACCTCATGTAATTGAGTAGATGGGGAAGAGATGTTCCCAACTTGTAGAATTCGGTCAAGTTTATGGGATAATTCATCTACCTTAGTATAGATATCTGTAGAATGACATATTTCATGTATTCCACCTCTTTTAGGTCCTATGGGAGGGTCTCGACGAGCAACTAACATGTGATGTAATGAATTCTCACTCAATGTCTCAAAGAGTTGCCACGCTTCATGTTCATTTTTTAACATAAATGTCCCACCACATGAAGCATCAACCATTTGCCTATGCTTTCTGATAATCCATCATAAAAGCACTGAACTAGTTGTCATTTGGGTATAGCATGATGTGGACATTTTCTAATCAGTTCTTTGAATCTCTCCCATATCTCATGGAACATTTCTCCATCTATCTGGGAAAAACTTGTTATTGCTTTTCTAATTTGATTTGTTTTTCCTATAGGAAAATATTTCTTAAGAAATTCTCTCTGAAGATGATCCCAAGTTGAAATTATGACAGTGTCTAGTGAATTTAACCAATACTTGACTTTCTCTTTTAGGGAAAAAGGGAATAACTTAAGCCTAAGTGCATCATCGGAGAGATTTTGAATCTTGACAGTTGAACAAATTTTAAGAATTCATCTAAGTGTTTGTAGGGATCCTCATTTGTAAGTCCATAGAAAGATGGTAACATTTGGATTACACTTGACTTAATTTCGTATTGGACAGCCTCTACTGGAGGCACTTGAATGCAGGGAGAATAGGTATACCTTGAAGGAGTGAAATACTCTTTTAACTGCCGTGGTTGATTATTTTCGTTATTAGGATCCATAATTCTGAGTCGGTTTGCTCTAATAGTTCTTCTATCTCAGGATCTAAGGGTATAAGGTTAGGTTGCAATGATCGGCAATCAAGCATACACCCTAACAATGACTCTAAAGCAAACAGTTTTTTTTTTATTTTTTTAATAGAAGAAAAAGAGGAAGATTCTAAAGAAAATACCCTAAAAATTCCTAGAACTAAGAGGAATGAATAATTTAATTAGGGTTTAATAATTCTTAGCAATCAAGTTAGCAAAGATTAGACTCTCTATTCTAGGTTTACCCTAGATCTAGACAGCTCCTAATTTTCAAGACCGCCTTATCCTATTGAGCTCGAAGTCCTTAGGGCTGTTGTCTAATTAATTTTAGAGTTAAAGGTTTGGGTTAATGTAGAATAAAGGTTGTGTTTTGTGGGCTAAGGGTGATGAAATCCCCACCTTATCTTGATTAAGGGTTTGTGCCCTTAAAGTTAATTATGAAAATGCTATGCAACAAACAGATGTCCAACTCTTGAAATTATCAAACAAAATTAATCTAATTATTTTTTTAAAGATTTTTGTGATTAGGTTTCTAATTTCCTAATAAATTATGAGATGTCAATGGAAGAATTTTGAGTTTTGTAGAAAATAAATCCACCTAAGTCAATCTAAGCATAGAAATAAAATAATTATTTTGTTTATATATTTTATTTTTATTTTTATAAATTTTTTTATGTTAAAAAGAAAATAAGAAATTCTAACAATTAAGAAAATAAAATAAAGAGATAATAACTATTCAAAATATTAAGAGAAAATTAATCTAATATTTTTTTATATTTTTATATTTTAAATTTTTATATATATATTTTTTTAAATAACACACTTAAGTCCCCGGCAACGGTGCCAAAAATCTGATGCATGTCGTAGCGCAACGATTAAAACACCTTAATTTCACTAATAGAATAGCGAGAGTAAGGGATCGATTCTACAGGGACTTTAGTGATTATCTTGAAATAAATTTATAAATTTAACTAAATAGATAACTAAGAAGATAATTAGTAGTGCAAAATAATAAGATATGGTTTATCTTATTAGAGCATGGCTCGTACCCGTAGATCACGGCCCGTCCCTTTTAAGAATAATTCAGTCTAAATTATTTTCACTTAAATAGAATTTAATAATAATTTAACATGAATAACGTTTTATTTCAATAACATCCAAGAGTGCATATTAAAATCTAAAATAAAAGAGTTTTAATTTCTAATAGCAATAAGAGAGCAACAAATTCTTCATAAATCAAATCAAAGACCAGACGAAACGGACTGAAGACAGGCTAAACCGGGTTGAAGACATGAACCGGGCCACGAACAGAGCATCCACAAAATCCATGGACTCCTCTCCGGATTCACGGATGGCCACCTGCAGAGGACTCATGGACTTCTCCCATGAACAGAGGACTTCTACCACAATCGCAGCTTCTCACGGCCGCTTCTTCGATTGAGGAAGAAGAGATCTCCCCGAATCCACCGATGGCTCTGGAGGACTCCTCCTTTGCTGCTATTTGTAGAATCCCGGACGCGGTGAAGATGCGGTGAAGCAATATTGCCAAAACAGAGGATGCGAGCAGCACAGAGAAAATCCAAATAAATAGTGAATTAAATCTAAATTCCCTTAAGATGAATTTAATTCATTCAATTTGATAACTTCCTATCCAATTTATTCCTTAATAGGTGAAGAAAAAGATTATATTGGAATAGAAGAAGAATCGTGCGGAGCTGGGCTGAGAAAACGATGAAGTCGGCACCGGGTTTGCCAACTTCACTTTAAAATCCGTGCTAAAACAGATAAATCAATGTAAAATCAATTTTGGGCTCATATTAAATCCGATTTGGGTGCGATTTGCATCATTAAATTCCTAAAATCAAGCTCTTTAAGTTGATAAGGTTTTTCCTAAAATATTTTATAAAATATTAAAATATTAAATAATAATAGGTACATTAAATTTTTAATTAATAGGTTTAGTGATAATTATTTATGTGTTTATCAGGATACATCATCGAGTCGGTAATCGAAGGGACTGGCTGATGAACATGACACTCCACCACATTTTTGTGATGGTTGCCCAAATTCTATGTCCTCCAAGTTGATCCGATCCATCTCGTCATTCGATGTATTATTATCAGATACACCCTCCGGAATAGCAGATGTATTTCCCAGTCTATTGGTAGATGTATGCCTTAAAAAAAGAATATCTATGTCGTTGTAAACAGGAAATGACTTGCCCTTAATCCGAGCATAGTCCTTGTTAACCTGAAGTGTAATTTGATAAATTTATTATTATAATGTTATCAATAGCATTCGAACTATGATTTGTTAATAAAAATCATCCACTCACCGAGATGACCTCCTCCCACATATGCTCATCGCCACACATGGGAAGATTTAGTGCAGGATCCCATCCCCAACTTGATCGATTAGATAGGTTATAGTACAAGTTGAAGGTCTTCTTCAAAACCTTCAAACAATTTTTTAGGTTTCTAAAGCTAAAGGATAGGTTAGTCCTTTCGTTGAACAAATTGGTCATCTTCCTCCAAGTATCCTAGGAGAAGGTGCCATTGTGATAGTTCCCTTCGTCATTCTCTTACCTCATCAAGCCGAGCATGATCATATCAAGAGCATCTGTCCAATTAGGTGCTCTTTGATGACTTGATCCTTCTCTTGCATGTGCTGAGTCACTGGCTTTTTTTGATTTAGGCATGGTTAATCTACAGGGCCAAAGTCGATGATCATTTGACAATATGGCTCACAACGAAATAAGTAGACATGGCACATATTAATGTAATATGAATCAACATGCAGTAATTTTACGGACCTTTCATTTATTAAAGAGTTAAACATGAAGCTATGATACATGAACTGCATGACAAGATTTAGAATGAAGTGTAGCAATGAAAATTTAATTTATGATTACTTATCAAAGAAATAAATGCTTGCAAGATGAAAGTATTATTGAACAAGTCATAATCCTTGTTTTGTCATGATATTATTAGTAATGGCATACAACATAGAGATTTATAGATTCTGTATGCCTTCATGTTAGAGGGACCACTTAACTGAGAATAAACTGTTTCAGGAACCTGTATGAGTACAGGGTCCCCACTCATATGGATATACAAATTAATCAACATGCGCATATAAAAGTATATATGCATGCTCAATAGTTGTCAATAAAAAAAAAGATATTATCACACACAATTTTTCTTTTTTCAACCGACTGCATGTGATATACTTTATCAAGGCAACTTAAGCATCAACACATATATGCATGCATTTTTCAATGATGCACAGTATCCACAGCAATAATACTGCAATAGCCTAATAGTCCTATATGAAATTTTTTGGAGTTGCAACCATTGATATTTCTATCTACTATCATCTTGTCACAAGCTAAATCCTTTAAATAATTATTTTTTAAAATCTTCCCCTGCAATTTCTAAAAATATATGGTTCTTGCATCAATTTCCACTAGAATCTCCTCTAGTTTCAGTGGCAGCTCAATAACTCTCCTACATTTGTTGTTTAATTTCTAATACTTGGTAAAGAGGAAATCAACAAGAGCAAAAAGTTAAGGGGGTACTCCAAAGAAGATGTGTACCATAACTGTTCATCAACCAATTAGAGCTCTTGACTTTGTCAATCATTTTCTTCATCATCGAAACTATTTTACGTTTCTTAGCAAGCTTTAAAAGTTCATATGACATTTGTATCTACTGATTCAAATTCAATAATTTTTTACATAGTGAATTACAGTTTAGCCAATAGAATGGCATGTTGTGACTTCACTGATGCAGCTAGAGGACACAACTTATCTTGTTTTGGAGGAAAGTGAGGATAAAAGTAACAGCCTTGCATGCACTCCTAATATCTTAATTTAATATTATCATTTCCTTGAAAGTTTCCTTGCCCAGCCATAACTGCATAATTAGGAAAGAACTTCAACATTCTCACTTTACCCACTCAGTTCTAGTAATATCGTGTTTGTTTATGACTTAATACTTTTTCACATTTTATAAGAAAATAAATAAGTAATCATATATGTGGAGTATCTGAACCTATTAATCCTCAACAAGCCATCACAGTTCCACATCATTACCAATTTTTAGCATTATAATGGAAAAGACTTTGCAACTGGGCTCCTAAATTCAAAAAAATTCTGTTATGACACAGTCATGGCATGTAATCTGCATTATTCTCTTTTTTACCTTTCCAGAAATCCAAAAGAATGGTGAAAGGATAAAGAATGGTCTCTTCAGTCCTCCTTGGATGACACAAAACCTAAGCTGACTCCAATTTATGTCTCCCTACCTTTTCTTTTCTTGATTCTTAGACCTCCGCTCAACTCATATCACACTTCTCTTTTCATACAGAATTGGGAAAAAATTATCTGTAGTCAAACCAGAAAATGCATGCATTGCACATGCCAAATACTAGTATTAAATAAATTTCAGGGCATCTTGTCATAATATGTTACGAAATAACCAGGGATAGAAGAGGGCTTAACAAAATCTTCAAAAAGAGCGCTATCATAATTATCGATATTAGGGGCAATATGATAACAGTTGCTTCAGTGGTGTGACGTATTATAAATAATCCAATAATAAATTCTATCATTGTTCTAACCATATGATCTTGATTCTTGGCCATTCGATTAGAAATAATGATAAAAGATTTTTTTTCATAATGAACTTCCTATGTAAAATATATGCACTTGTAATGTGATTATTTCTGTATAGTATTTAAAGAAAAAATTAGACAAAGGGATCATATAGAGGAATATATTTATGAATCACCTAAAAAATAGTAAAAACATAAAATCATATCAAGCTACGGTTAAAACTCATGAACAAATTCAAGTTTATGTTATTAAATAAATAATACCCTCACTCACTGTTACTTTGTTATTGTAGAGTGCCAATGGCATGGATCGGGTGAGGCCTCAAGTAATCCATTGGCCTTAGTTCTAGATTTAGATTATTAGATTCAATCAAATTACCATCACTCAATTTTCAACTGGGTCTACCTTTTTGCCAATTATACCAATTTGTCTATATTCAATTTCTATCACTTAAAATATAAGAAATCATCCCTGTCATAACTATCACTAATGCAACATCTGAAACAGAACAAAAGATTCAATTTTCTATATATTATATCTTGATATATTTAAAAATCCCTATCAGAAATGAACTAGAAGCTCCAGGTTGCAAACGAAAAGCACTTTCACCACATATAATATGAAGAGCACACATGTAATTACAATAAAATCAGGATAACAGAGATTAACAAAAGAGAAAGAAGAGGCAACGCTTACTACAAGTGTCCGAGGAAGAGCTACAGAAAGATCCAAGCCGGGTCATAAATATCAGTGTGGGATTAGTCGGGAGGCTTCTAAAAAGATTCAAAGGAAGAAGATCAGAGTCAAAGAGTAGACAACAATTCCAGTTACCTGGATTACCTCTAAAACCCTATTATGGAGGAAGAAGATGGTGGCCACAGCCTTTCTTGGACATACACAACAGGAGAAACAAAGTGTAATCATCGATTGACAAAACTGATGTGTGGAAACAAAGACAACTTTTTTCAAAACTTATAAATCTTTGAACAGATTAAAGAAATCAAGAGAAAAACTTAAATGATTTAAGAGAAAAATAAAAAAAAACTTATAATATTAATTGGATAAAAGGTTAGGGACTTACCTATGTCCTGCAATCTTTGAATCTTCAACGGTAATGCTCGGAATAGTATGTCTCCTCTTCCTTAAAAAGACGGCACGAAATTGGGAGTAAATACCTCTATCGATGCTCCTGCAACCCTCAATCTCCGATGCCAAGTAGTCGATCACAGCAAAGACAACCAATCCCAGAAATCACCGATGATAGGTTCTCTCGGAGACCCGCAGAAGAGCCAATATGAAACCCTAGCTTCGATGCTAGGTATTCAGCGAGGAAAGGAGCAGACGAATGAAACCCTCAGGCAGGAGAAGGTAGGTGAGAAATGATAGCTCTGAATGCCTTTTTTTTAATTCCTCTCTTATCTTGGGGATACGATCGGCCGCTCGGTTTCCTATTCCATGAGGTCCCCAGGAATAGGAAACGAAGAATACGAAGGCTGCTCGGAATAAAATCTGAGATGGGGCCCACTTGAATAAAAGCCAGCGTTTGGGGGATTAAGCGGGTATAAGACCCTATTCAAGCAGGGAATAGGGTATCCAAACAGGGCCTTGAAGAATTATTTTTGCATACTATCTTATGGAAACGCTTGGTCTAATAAGCATTACCATGTCATCAACCTTTCTAGACTCTAGAGCATCCTTAAACCCAAGAATTAACTTAAATTATGTGACGTGACCCTAAAAGCCAGAGCTGTAACAGGTCTAGAAGGGGGAATGAAATCAATAGATAGATTCTACATCATTTACAGTTCAAAGTAACAAAGAGGGAGGGATAAGAACATGGACTACAAAGGATTCAAAATGTAGTTTAGAACAACTGAATTCTAGGAACATGATTACAGTTGATTACATCAAAATATCCACGTAGAAATACCAAGAAAACAATGGCAACAAAACCATCTTCCACCAAACTTGAGCAAGATTTACAACGAATTGGCAGGCCCAACATATAAATCATGACAATGGCCAAATCAAATTCCCCAAACAAGTGTGCACAAAATCTAATAAAATCATAATAAAACGGCATCCCTTTCAGCAACCTGTTAAAGTATCCATCATTTCATCAAAAAAAAAGAAAAAGAGAAAAGAATGAAATAAGAGAGAGAGAGAGTATTGAGCCTCTTGGAATTACATTTTTTTTATCACGTGAGAGACATGTGATCATACATCGAGGCATACGATGTAAGGCCATCACCTCGGCCGCTGAGATGAACTCGAGCTTAGGTACAACACCCTTTTACACATAACCCCTTGTCAATATTTAATTTACTATCTTTGTTATATACCATGCACAAGATCATACAGTCTGTAAGCACGCACTGGGTATATCAATTGGCCATGCACCCACACCACCATGCATGTAGGGCTTGGCGCGCACCACACGCATGATGGGCCGCATGCTCGATGCATGCTTGCAGCATGAAGAGCGGTGCAGCAAGACTTTTTCAAGGTAGAAATGGCAACAAGGTTGGTTGGGTTTGATTCTGCCTATATCCCATCCCGGCTCTAACTTCTCATACCATGCATATAATTATATAGCCTATAAGGTAGAAATGACAATAAGATCATCATACCCTATTTCATCCTTTATTATGCCCATTTCATTAGGATAATAAGTGTTGTTCTTACCTTTGATCCTTTTGAAAAATAAAATCCAAAGCTTTTCTTCTATTTTATTTTTTTATTAAGATGAACACATATTTAGGTTCATTATGGCCTTTTTCCTTTTATTTTTTTAAGATAAAAATATAATTTATACACACAGTAAGCTTGTTTTGATCCTAATCATAAAAATTTAGTTTTTCTTTTAAATCTATTCCGAACAAGATCAGAATATAAGAATGCTGATGTGATCTAGATGAGTCAAATTGGATTACTACGGGATTAAAGTAAAATTGCTATTAGCGTAAGGACTAAATTTTAGCCCCTTCTTGTCTGTTGCTGAAAATTCAGTTGACCATTGCTATTGAAGGAGCCAAAAGCATTTTTTAGCTTATATATCAAGAAGAAATTAAGTTGATTCTAACCGTAAAGTTATAAAAATAAGTTAATATTTAATGGTTAGATTTATATATTAAAAAAATTAAGTTATCCAAAAAGACTTGTCAAAAAAATTTAAGGCCGACATCTAATTTCTCAAAATACATTAGTTTACAATGGCCACTGAGGATTTGAAGAAACAGATATAGGTTTTTGTTATAATTATTATTGAGATTTGGGACTAGAAATGTTTGAGAAAATAAAAAAATAAATTATCAAGAAAAATGAAGTTAATACTGACTAAGTCTAATGGTACAATAATAAAATAAGATAATATTTAATGATTATATTTTTATATTAAAAAAATACAAGCTATGTGGCATTGCAAGAATTGAACCGATGACCTTTCGCACCCAAAATGAGAATGTAAACAATTTTGAGAATTTTTCAAAACAACATTAACGTTAAGTCAGGAGGTTCTATTACCAATGATATAATTAATCAATTAGGCTAACTTCACACCCTTGAACCAACTTAACATGATTAACCCATCACTAAATGTCTGTGCTAAAATTCATATTTAATAAACATAATGTCATACATAAATTTTTATACGACCTCCACAACAAACTATATTCATAGGTCTGATATGCAATCTTGATTGCGTAACTGATTATTACACTGAATTAATTGATTTAAGATTTTAATGCAAAATCAATTAATTTAATAAAACAATTTAGTTGTATCAATTTGTTTATGATTTAGATGGGAAAAAGGTTTAGATGAGTTGAGTTGAGTTGAATGTTTTTGTGATTCAGACTCAATTATGCCAAATCCAAACTCATTGGCTTTATAATAGATTGCTAGATTAGGTTTATAATTTCTGCTTTTATTGTTTGTTCATCCATCCCCATAAATTTTCATACTTTCAAACCTATCTTTGCACCAAAGTTTTTTATTATACCATTTTAGCAGTTCCTTTAGATCGAACATGAAGCAAAAATTAGTTAGATATAAAAATTCATATCCTTGTTTATATTAAATAGATATATATGCAAAATAAATAATAAAAATATAGGTATAAATTGTATAGTTAAAATTTATGACTATTAAATTAAAGATATTACCTAATATAAGATTAATATTATATTATTCATTTATTTTCACTAAATGTTTATAAGTGTTATATATATTAAATAGAATTAGTAGTAGACATCTAGATTTGGATGTGGATTACATAATTGCCTATTCATGCATCCAAATTTTGTTTCTAACAAATATGGATGAAATGAATATTAGTTAGGCACCCCAAATTTTATCGTATCCAAATAGGTTCAAATACAACAGCTATAATTTTGCCAATGAATATTTTTCAAGTTTTTATACCTTTAAAAAATAATAGCATTTTAAATATTGGTTTTTCCCTGCAAATAATGAGAACAATTATATCAATTATAAAAAAAATGAATACAGCATGTGGAATTATCACTGTACCACTGACAGGGGTGACCAGACTGATGGCAAGTTGCGGTGAAGAAAATGAAAAACAGAGGAGCACTGCTGTCCCCTGAATATAGATCGCTTCATCCTTCAAAAATTCAAGGGAAAAATTTCATTGCCTTCCTTCTTTTAAGTCGTTTTGAAAAAAGATCTACATAAGAGCGTGCAAAATTCTGTCTCTGTGACTGTGATGCGCTACCTCAACCGGGGCACCCTTTAAACAGCCACCATAACACTGATAACAGTAAGCTTGGCCAACCCCAGAGCAGAAAATATCTCCACCGCAGTTCAGGTAAGCCCATTGCATATTAGTTCGGCTAACGTAAGTACAATACAGTTTAAATGGAATAGAACAGTAAATTTTGATCACCGTGGATACAAATAAAGAACTCTTTATATGCCAAAAGTTTTTCTATTATGAATAGGCGAAGTAGGATTGTGATTGTTACCTAGACATCTCCTACCATATCTTCTTACATTGGGTTCACATGTGAACTGGACATATATTTATGTACACAGATATCAAGTCAGCTATTTACAGGCAATGCAATTGGAGGCGTCACTGCTCCACAATCTCAGGATGAAGCTGGCCTTGGCCGGTGTTTGTTGGCGTTCAAAACCAAATTTTAGGCTTTTTGTTGCCTTCCATGCTTCTCTTCATATCTAAATTTTGAATCATCTAATGTTAGTAAAGTAGCCACACTGCCTGGGTTGGTTTCAATAATCCGATCACAAAACCAAGGCAACTGATTACAAGTCTCTTCATATGAATTGTGAATCTCTTTCTTGGCAACAAATTTCACATGCCAAGCTTGTGCATAGTTCAAGCTTAGTCCATATTCATGTTCAAGATCATCTGCAATTTCCCGTGGCTTATAATTCGGAGTATCTCGCAATTTGTCCTTTATGACACTAGCAACCCATCATTGAGATGCTAGACGATGACTTTCTTTACTCATTTCTTTTCCACATGTATGAGCATCATTCATTTTCTTAATCATAAGGACTTCCTTACCTGATGACCTAGATGCATGTACACGCCACGGACAATCGTCAGCAGTACATTCAGCACGACACCCATCATTTTTTATAAATCTATACATAAAGCTATTTGCTATAGCATATTTATGCAGTGCATCATGAAAGGCCCTTGGACTCTCAAATTTTTGTCCCACACCAGTGATCGCATTGTCCCAATTGGCACATAATCTTCGCCGCTTGGTATCCTCATGAGTAGTTTCCATGGTAAGCATAGCATCAGTAAGGCTTATTACAATTTTGAAGCATCATTCAGCAACAACAAACATAAGCCCTGGACAAATACCTGTTCTCAACCTTCTTCAAGACATAGATATCTGTTGTCTCTGAATCTACATGAAAATCAACCATGCGATTTAGGTCTTTGTCATTAGATACTGTGATGAGAGTTCGCCTGTTGTTTGGAAGGAAATACTTGATCAAAAAGGAATCAACATCGCAGTTAAACATTACAGAAATCTCAGAGTTCAGATCATGTAGTATCATTTTGCGATCAATATCAATTGCATGTGCTTCTCCACCAGAGTATGACATGGATCCATCACTATTTGTGACAAACTCTCCACCTGACTGGCAGATAGCCAAAATTTCCCCCTTGCCATTGTAAGGTATAATGCCCTACAGTTGAATAAGGAATAGATGTTAATGATGAACACAAAACATAGTAGTGCAGAAGAAAACTATGATCAACCTCATATCACTAAATTAAATCCATCAAAATGCAGAAGGTATAAAGCATTTATCAGTTACAAAATAATGAAGAGCATAGTTGCTGGTATATTTGACTCTAATAAACTTAGTTCTACTAAATTATTTGTGCAAGCAGAGAAACACTTGCAAGTATTGAAGAGGACAAATTACATATGAAATGCCCAAGTAGACTTGACATGAATAGTTTTGCCCAAAAACTCGTGAAAGGGTGAGATGAAGTCCTTATAGAGAAGTTACAAGTGATAGCTGTACAACAAGGCTAATTGAAGAACAAGATGAGAACACATGCATTAATTAATCCATTAAACCGCATTTGTCCCGCAAGCTACAAGATCAACATGCAAACAAGAATACTACGGACAAAGGTTTTTGTTGTGAATAAAAGCTAGAGATCTGGAGAATCATAAAGAGTACAAAAGAGCAAACAATACAAATACTTCAGACAAAACATTGAAGACTTTTTCTTTTGATATAGTTTGTATCAAAATTAGGTTAGTGTCCTGAGCAATATCCTTACTGCTTTTTCAAAAGGACTAATGAATACACAACACAGTAGTAGCAAACATTATGATAGTAAACCTTGCACTATTAAATTAAATGCATCAAATGTAGAGAACACAAACATTTTTCAATTACAAAACAAAGAAGAGTGCATTTGGTGACATTTAATTCTAATAAATTTTAGTGCAACTAAATTATCCATGCAAGCAGATAAGCACTTGCAATTAGTATAAAGAGTAAGAAAGATGATATAGCACAATCACTTCAGACAAGACATCAAAGACCTTTTTTTTTAGTCTAGATCAAAATTAGATTTAGTGTCCTAAGTATGAGTCCTCCTCGTCCTTCTCCTTTCCCCTCCTACACTCTTTCTTTCCATTTTGAGTACCATAAAAGAGAGAAAAGTATTCAGGTAATCCATATCTGTGATTCATCCCAGCTTATATCAAGCTTTCTTTTGCAGCCCTATATAGGTTAAGGTTGAATTATCTCTCTGGTGCCATTACATAATGCCACATTAAGCATCTTATAAAGTGTATGAATTTAACAATGTAGACCACCTAGAAATTTTATGCCTGTTCTTTATCTCTTAAGTATGGATTCTGATCAGCAGTTTAAAAGTATATATATGAAACTACTACATACTAAATGGTAATCAGTTTATTGATTTACATTCAAAAGTAGCTGAAATCAAAAGCTTGATACAGGAATGTTTTTCATTTAGCTCACAGCCATTGAGTTTTGCATACACAGTAGGTATCTGGAGCAATATGAAGCTTTAATAGTTTTCCCCCTAATAATACAAAGGCAGAGAACATCTGGTTGTAATTAAGTTGAAGTAGGATCCATGAAGTCAATCTAGATTACAGCATTCTTTGGACAGAAATACATTTCCTTTACGAATCTTTAGTATCAGATTTCTTCTGGATAGCCCTCTGACAACTTGCAATCTCAAGAATTAATTTCATTTTGCAGAACCCAACAAGAAGGCACCAAGGAAAAGGATACCAGGAAAAGGATACCAAGAAAAGGATCATCTAATTCATTCATCAGTAAAATATTGACCGAGTGGCTAGATTCAAAATGTTGAATTAATTCATAATCTTCATAACTGACTCTTCAGTGACCGCAAAGTTTGCTTCACATGCTAGGTGATGTGATATAATATGTTTATTATCCCTTTTTCCCGCATGATCTAAAATAGTTTATTTGTAATTATTTTTAAAGGTCTTACCAACTGAGAATCAGCAATGGCATCTAGTGCTTGCTGATCAAACATTTCACAATGCCTGTTGTATGGGTATTTTGAGGGATAGCAATGAAGCAAAGCAGGCATCGGAGGAGGTACCTCCATATCCCTACCCATCAGAAAAATTTATATCCATACCCACACTTTCCTACTATGGTATAAAATTTTGTATCTATACCCATACTTATAAAGATTATGTAATATCCATATCCACCTTGTTACCCGTACCCACTCCATACCCCTCACCTGTTTTAGGGTTCATTTCATTTGTTTTATGGCTTTTCTAATTTTTTTCTTTCAAATTTCAATTCTAAGTACAGGGCTAAAGTAATTGCAGGCTGCATTTTTTTTTGTTATTTCAAGCTAGACAAATGGATCAGACTCTGAGACATTATGGTCTATGATTACTTGTAAAGTTTTTTATTGAAACTTTGAAACTATATTAATAAGGGTAATTAACTAAATTTACTAATGGGTATAATGGGCATGGGGTAGACACTACAAGAGATTTTAAATATTGCGACGCCCAAATGCGTCGCAATTGCGTCGCTAAACATGATATTGCGACGCAATTGCGACGCAACGAGGGCGTCGCTCAACTGTCCGTCGCAATACCCTTTTGTCGCAATTGCGTCGCAATATTGCGACTCTCTGCGATGCTCTTACGACGCCACATTGCGTCGCAATATTGCGACGCATGCAAATGCGTCGCTAAATTTAAAAATAAATTTAGTTAGAAAAAAAATTATTATTAAATATTGCGACGCACTAAATTGGGTCACAAAATTGCGACTCATCCAGATGCGTCGCAATATTTAATAATAATAATTTTGGTATAATAGCGACGCAATTTGAGTCGCTAATGCGTCGCAAATAAAAATTATTTTAAAATATTGCGACGCAAGGTAATTGCGTCGCAATATTTTAAAATAATTTTTAAGATAAAATAGCGACTCAATTGTAGTCGCTAATGCGTCGCTAATAAATTTATTTTTAAATTATTGTGATGCCAGGTCATTGCATCGTAATATTTAATAATAATATTTTAAAATATTAGCGATCCAATCAGTCGCTAATGCGTCGCAAATTTTGTTTTTAAAAATATTTAAATGATTAAAAATTAAAACGGTTAATTCAATTTCGCTAAATCTAAATATTGATACAAACATTTTTCACTCAATCCAAACAATAATATATTTCAAAAAATAATTTATATATTAAAATTTTGAAGTTTTTACAACATAAAAAAAAAAAAAAAATACATCAAGAATCTGAACGATCACGTGAAGACTGTGGAGGCTGTGGAGGCTGAAGACTCTGCGACAAGCGGCTAACCATATCCCGCAAATAATGCATCTCATCTCGCATGTCTGCAACCTCCTGATCCCGGCCTCGCATACGATCCTCAAAATCCTGCTCGACCTCCTGGCGAATCTCCTCTGCAATAGATCTGCGAAGCTCCTGTAAACGCTCGGGAGGAAGATCAGCAGGAACTCGCGAGCTGGAGGCCTGATGGGAAAAAAATGTAGAAGCTCTAGTGCCCATACCATAGACCCTGCGGTCTCGTGGCTGGGCACCAACAGCCTCCAAAAACACACGTCGACTCTCCTCTGCTGAGAGTTCGACGGGCGTCTCCCCATCAGTAGAGTCGACCTGCGATGCCTGGGAGCGAAGCTCCTCGACTCGTGTCTTGAAATTATGAAATCAACAATAAATGAGTTAATAAATTTCTCGAAATAAAATTTTAGAAATTAAACAGATACTACATAAATCTAATTTCTTACCGCAACCTCCCGTGATCGCGTGTCGACCCAGGAGCCGTCCCTCCTGGTGTGTGTCGCCCTGAATAGACGAAACTCACCAGGATCTCCGCCCTCCTGCTCAGTCTATAACAATAAAAAAAATGATATTAATACAAATATTTGTAAATAACTAAAATAGTAATTAAAATATTTATGTTTTCTTACCATACGCCGTCTGTGCTCCTGAATCGAAATGGAGCCCGAAGTATGACGGGAGAGACCCGTGCCAGGACCGCCCTTCTCAGATCGGCGGTTCGTGCTGGCTGATGCGGACCTCCTGCGCCAGCCATCGGACTCCCAGGCCTGCTGCCACTCGTGCCAAATACCCTCTGGCACGTGCGCAGGACGCTGACCCGATGACCTCCAACGATGAAGCATGTCGGAGTATCGGCGTCGCGTCAGAGCCTCCCATGCTGCCCTAATGGCATCATGGGTGGCAGGATCCCACGTAAACTTTTTCTGCATTAAAATAAACAGTTAGTTTCTGAATTTATTAACTTTAAAGAATTATATATCACTGATAAATTGTATTTAATAAGTTTACCTGAAACTCAAAAAAATAAACTCCCTCGTGGCTGGCGATACGTGGCGCCAATCGTAGCCACTGGGATCTGCACGCCTCTGAAAAACGGCGCTGATGTGGCTGGAGACATGATGCTGCTCAATGAATCTGTTAAAAAAATGCAAGTTTATAAGTAAATGACTTAAAAACATAAACAAAATTTTTTAATTAGTATACTTACATCCCCTGAGCATCAAGTCTAAGTACAGTGCGGCCGCCGATGCGGAAGAACTCTCGGAGGTCTGTGCCGATCGGCTGGATGGTAATACTGGTGCAGAGATCGAAGGCTGCGCCTCTGCTGGAGATCCAAACTCTCCATCTCCGACGCTCATGTGATCTGATGTCGCAGGATCCAAACTACGTCTCTGCTCACCCAAACTGTCGTCGGTAGATCTACCTCTGCCCCTCATACTGAAAATACTAAAGATTCACACAATTAAATTACGATTAATGATTGACTATGTAAGAATTTAACACTTATAAAAAAAAGTTAAATTTTAAAAAACCTTTATGTTTAATCGGTGTCATTTGTTTCGTGAAATGTTGGTTCAACATCCGATGCCGTATCGGATTGCGAATCAGTTTCATTATCATCGGAAGGAAACCGAACATTTGCATCCGCAATTTCTTGGACATCACCACTTGGATCTCTAAGTGATGTTTCAGGAGCCCTTGTGTCATCCTCAATTGCATGCATTTCCATCTCATCCTCTTGAAATGCAGGGCACTCGGTTGATTGACTTGATGAACTCTCCTCTAATACGATTGTTGAACGTGGGACGATTTTAGAAACGGCCCACCAATCTCGCTTGTCGTTGCGCAAACTTGGATATCCGCAGTAAAAGACTTGCTGAGCTTGGGATGCAAGGATGAATGGGTCATATTTCTGCAATCTTCGTCGATGGTTCACTTCAACCAAATTATAGTCGTTATGAACCCTTTTGCCCACAGGAACTATCGGATCGAACCAATCACAACGAAACAATACGGTTCGTTTCATAGGCCAACCGGGATATTCAACTTCAACCACCTCTACTAACTTTCCATAATAATCCTGCATATTTGCTCCAACACTTTCTCCTTTTACACACACGCCCCAGTTCTGCGTGCCTCTTGAAGCTGCTAATCGTTCAATCTGAAATTTGTACCCATTTACAAAATAGCCAGTAGAGGTTGTTACGGTCTTCAATGGCCATTGCGATAGACATTTAATGAAAATATTGTCGGTTGTCGACCATGGACCGTTGACCTATAAATTAATAAGCTATTGACATCCAATTCAAAAAATAATAGCCATTATCGAAATTGATTGAGTGATACTACTCACAAATTCATAAAACCAGTAAGCAAACTCCGTTTCTAATTTCTGCCCAATTGCAACTTGACTGATGTCGGGATTCATCTGTCGTTGTCTATCACAAAACATCCTTATGGGATGAAAAGGATGAAAACTACTGTTAGAAATTAAATATTATGGTATATTATATAAATTTAAATTTTCAATTTAGCATTGAAGTATACACTTACTCAATATATGGATCGACTTCTCGACAGTTCATTAGGATGTAATAATGTGCTGCATTATACTCCATATCGCTAAGATTTCTTGACTTCTGCCCACCAAATGAACGGCCGATAGCTTTAAAAATTGATATTCTACCGTCATTAGCTTCTGCTTCGTCCACACATACGTCATCGTTACGACCATGATTTCGGCTCCTCGTGTGGACGTGACCCTCAAAGTAATGTGAGGCAAAAGCTGAAACTTCTTCGACCAAGTGTGCATTGCATATAGAACCTTCAACCCTTGCCTTATTACGCACATTATTTTTTAACTTCTTAAGATACCTATATGTAAAGTTGCAACAAAAAATTAACGAATTTTTCAAGCAATGAAATAATATTTGAAATGTCAACATATCTTAATGATGTATATATTTACCTCTCGAAAGGATACATCCAGCGATACTGCACGGGACCAGCTATGCTCGCTTCGTATGGCAAGTGAACCGGTAAATGCTCCATTGAGTCAAAAAAACTGGGAGGAAATATTCGCTCAAGCTTGCATAAAATAATTGGAATTTCCTCCTCAAGCCTTGCCATGGATGCAGAAGTAATGACTGCGGCAGATAACTCCTTGAAGAATAAGCTGAGCTCCGTAATTGCCTTCCAGACATGTTGCGGAAGCAACTCACGAAAAGCTATAGGTAATAATCGTTGCATGAAAACATGGCAGTCGTGGCTCTTCATGCCGAACAACTTGAGCTTATGCATGTCCACACACCTACCGATATTTGAGGCATAACCATCTGGAAATTTTAACCCTCTTAGCCAGTTACATAAAACTTCTCGTGAATTTCTGTCAAGAGTGTAACATGCTTTAGGATAGGTCCCATCGGCACTCCTTCTCAAATCACCTCTTCTGCAGTACTGATTAAGTTCTTCTCTTGACTTTGCAGTATCTTTTGTTTTTCCCGGGATGTTTAGCACCGTGTTAAATATGTTATCAAAGAAATTTTTCTCGATATGCATAACATCCAAGTTGTGCCGGATGAGATTTGTGCTCCAATAAGGCAAATCCCAAAATATACTTCGCTTCTTCCAGTTATGTTCTTTACATATACGGCTATTTATTCTATCTGCATCCGGTTCCCATGCATACATCAACCCCAAATGCTCTATAGAATCAAATAGATCCGTGCCGGACCTAACCGGTTCGGCAAATTTTGTGACTGCTTTGTTCTTCCGGAAGGCGATCAAGTTACGCCTGTAAGGATGATTTGGGGGCAAGAACTTCCTATGGTTATCAAACCATGACTGCTTACCACTCTTCTGCAATGTAAATGCATCCGAATCATACATGCAATGAGGGCATGCCAGACGTCCAGCAGTGCTCCAACCAGACAACATTGCATATGCCGGAAAATCACTTATTGTCCACATCAAAGCAGCTCTCATTAAGAAATTTTGTTTCATAGAAATGTCGTAGGCTACCACTCCTGTTTCCCACAACATTTTCAATTCGGCCACCAACGGTTGCAGAAAGACATCAATCTTTTCCTTTGGATTTGATGGTCCTGGAACCAAAACGGTTAAAAACATTGCAGTATCTTTCATGCACTTCCACGGAGGAAGGTTATATACAGTCAGTATCACAGGCCAACATGAATACTGTTGCCCCGCTTGACCAAATGGTGGAAGCCATCGGTACAAAGACCTAATCTCACATTCCTTATATCTTCAGCGAAATCAGGATGATTTTCATTGAAATGCTTCCAAGCCTTTGAATCTGATGGATGCCGCATTTCATCCTCTTTAGATTCATGTTCGGCATGCCATCTCATATCAGCAGCTGTTGCCTCAGATCTGTATAATCTCTGCAGGCGTGGGGTAAGAGGAAAGTAATGCATCCTCTTGTAAGGCACACTTTTCCTCCTACTTGTACCGGCTCCTCCTTCGGTGTTTTTGAACCTCGATTGCCCACAAATCTTACACCATCTCAGCTCTGAGTCTTCACCCCAAAATATCATACAATTGTTCAAGCAACAATCGATCTTATTAACTGGGAGCCCAAGCCCACGCAACAACTTCTTTGTTGCGTAAAAACTGTCTGCGGCAACATTATCATTTGGCAGAATTTCTTTGATTAACTCAGCTACAGAATTGAACGCCTTTTCTGATAATCGATGTTCTGCCTTAATATTCAACATTCGAGCAGCTGTAGAGAACTGGGAATGACCCTCACACCCAGGATACAATTCTTGATTTGCAGCACGCAACATATCGTAAAATTGTTGTGCTTCTGGATTTGGTTCTTCCATAAATGTATTCTGATTGAAGTCATTACCCGATGCATTCATCACCATTTGTTCATATGTGTTTAAATTCACAAATGGTTCATCTACGGGAATTGACTCTTGTTGGCCTATAACAGCTGCTGGAATATCCTCTGGTTCACCATGACAGTACCAAACATAGTAATCAGGAACAAAACCCTTCTTACACAAATGCACCTTAACAGTTTCCACATCTCTGTAGGCTTTATTCTGACACCTGTGGAAGTTGCATGGGCACCTAATCCTAGGCCCATCCATCCATTCAGGTTGGCTACATGCAAATGCGATAAATTCTTCCAATCCATTCAGAAAATCTGGATTCAGCAAGCCATCTTTTATCCTTGCATACATCCATGAGCGAGTCCCGCTCATTTTTGACCGACTTATACAAAGTCTGGTAAATCATTAAATGAAACCAAAAAATAAAACTATATTAGTATTAATAAATATATAACTAAATTATTTCTTGGGCACAACTAAGGTTAATTACAACCAATTAAATCATTTATAAGTACCCAAATTTTTTTTGGGTAACTAAGGACCCTACCATGCAAGGGCGAGCCATGGCTACGATCCTTGGTAAGGCCCTATCCCATTCAAGAATATTTTTGTGATATGTTATTCTGCTATTAATTATCATCGATCGGTAACATTGAAATTTCGGCAGCATTTCCCCATATGTTCTCCTACATGTGTGGTATATAAGCCACACTAGGAGAACGTATGAGCAAATGCAATCCGAAATCTCACCCCACGATGATTACTAGCAGACTAACATGTCACAAGAAATATTCCCAAACTGTCCACCAGGACAATTTGAGAATTTGCAAGACTAAGGCTTACAAATTCTCAAACGGGTCTAAAGGTTAAAGTGCTGTGATTATGGAAGTCCGAAGACAATCGAACTTATGCTTGTTATTCTTAACTTCTTGTGAATTATACATGTAATCACTAACTTTTTTAAGATTATTACGTCAAATACAAATGTTTGCGAATACTAAAATGTAAATCATTGAAACTACTAATTTGTTGCTAAAAATTAAATAATATTACAACAAAACATTTTATTTAATATTTCAAACTGTAATGCATTACAAATATTATTGAATAATCAAGACATAACAAACAGTCTATCCCCCCTCCCCCTATTTAGGAAAATTTTTTTTTTGGTTTTTTTTGTCACAGTGGCCTGGCCACCGCTGCCGTGGCCGGACAAGAAAAGAAAGGGGGGGTTTCCCCCCTCCCCCCCTGTTAAGGATTTTTTTTTTTTTTTTTGTCACAGTGGCCTGGCCACCGTGGCCAGGCCACTGCCGGCCATGGCAGCGGCCGTGGCCGGACAAGTGGCACAGTGGCCTGGCCACCGTGGCCAGGCCACTGCCGGCCACGGCAGCGGCCGTGGCCGGACGAAGAAAAAACAAGGGGGGGTGGCCTGGCCACCGTGGCCAGGCCGTGGCCGGCAGTGGCCGGAGTGGCCGGACAAAAAAAAAAAATTTTGTTTTTTTACAGTGGCCTGGCCACCGTTATTGGGGGCCTGGCCAACCCTGGCCACCGTGGCCGTTGAGGGAACCTGAGATGAGATCGCCGGGTAGCCGGAGTCGGATGAGATCGCCCGGTAGCCGGAGGACGGGGATGCACCGGACAGTTGAGCGAGGATCACGGTGGCGCTAGGTCAAGACGGGAAGGAGGAAAGGAGAAAGGCGCCGGCTTAAATATAGGTAATTAGCGACGCCAAAATTGCGTCGCAATTTTCGTCGCAATATTTTTTTTTTTTTATTAGCGACGCACTAGGGCGTCGCTAATCCATCGTTAATACATGTTTATAATAATTTTCTGAAAACATAGCGACGCCAATAAATGCGTCGCTAACGAGTCGCTAAATTGGCGCCATCATCTGGCAGGAAAAATATTTTTATTTTCTAATAATTGCGTCGCTAAGGCATCGCAATATTTTTTTAATATTTTTAATTGATTAAAATAAAAACTTATTACATATATTGCGACGCAATCAGTGCGTCGCAATTATTTTTTAAATATTGTTAAATGAAAATATTTAAATTTATTACAATAATTGCGACAAAAAATTACGTCGCAATTATTTTTTAATATTTTTAATCAGCTATATGTATTCTAATAATATTGCGATGCATATATTTTATCGCAATATTTGTTTTAATTTTTTTAAACTGTGTCACTAAGGCATCGCAATAATTTATTAATATTTATAAATGATAATATTTATAATTAATGTTAATTAACTGTGTCGGAGAGGCGACGATCTGACGGTTGCGATCGATCCAAGCCCTGATTCCGATCGGCGACGACCTATCGCGGACCGCGGCAATCGGTCCGATCGGCAAAGATCCGACGGTTGCGATCGATCCAAGCCCTGATCCCGATCGGCCATGACCTATCTCAAACAGTTGCAATCCGTCCGAGATTGGCGATGATCCGACGGTTGCGATCAATCCAAGCCCTGATCCCGATCGGCCATGACCGATCTCGAACCGTGGCGATCTATCCGAGATCGGCGACGATCCAACGGTTGCGATTGATCCAAGCCCTGATCCCGATCGGCGATAACCGATCACAGACCATGGCAATCGGTCCGATCGGCAAAGATTCGACGGTTGCAATCGATCCAAGCCGTGATCCCGATCGGCCACGACCTATCTCGGACAGTTGCAATCCGTCCGAGATCGGCAACGATCTGACGGTTGCGATCGATCCAAGCCCTGATCCTGATCGGCCATGATCGATCTCGGACCGTGGCGATCCGTCCGAGATCAGCGATGATCCAACGGTTACGATCGATCCAAGCCCTGATCCCGATCGGCGACGACCGATCGCGGACCGCGGCAATCGGTCCGATCGGCAAAGATCCGACGGTTGCGATCGATCCAAGCCCTGATCCCAATCGGCCACGACCTATCTCGGACAGTTGCAATCCGTCCGAGATCGGCGACGATCCGATGGTTGCGATCGATCCAAGCCCTGATCCCGATTGGCCATGACCGATCTCGGACCGTGGCGATCCGTCCGAGATCGGCGACGATCCAACGGTTGCGATCGATCCAAGCCCTGATTCCGATCAGCGACGACCGATCGCGGACCGCGGCAATCGGTCCGATCGGCAAAGATCCGACGGTTGCGATCGATCCAAGCCCTGATCCCGATCGGCGATGACCGATCGCGGACCGCGGCAATCGGTCCAATCGGCAAAGATCCGATGGTTGCGATCGATCCAAGCCGTGATCCCGATTGGCCACGACCTATCTCGGACAGTTGCAATCCGTCCGAGATCGGTGACGATCCAACGGTTACGATCGATCCAAGCCCTGATCCCGATCGGCCACGACCGATCTCGAACCGTGGTGATCCGTTCGAGATCGGCAACAATCCAACGGTTGCGATCGATCCAAGCCCTGATCCCGATCGGCGACGACTGATCGCGGACCGCGGCAATCGGTCTGATCGGCAAAGATCCGACGGTTGCGATCGATCCAAGCCCTGATCCCGATCGGCCACGACCTATCTTGGACAGTTGCAATCCGTCCGAGATCGGTGATGATCCGACGGTTGCGATCGATCGAAGCCCTGATCCCGATCGGCCACGATCGATCTTGGACCGTGGCGATCAGTCCAAGATCAGCGACGATCCAATGGTTGCGATCGATCCAAGCCCTGATCCTGATCGGCGACGATCGATTGCGGACCGCGGCAATCGGTCCAATCGGCAAAGATCCGACGGTTGCGATCGATCCAAGCCCTGATCCCGATCGGCGACGACCGATCGCGGACCGCGGCAATTGGTCCGATTGGCAAAGATCCGACGGTTGCGATCGATCCAAGCCGTGATCCCGATCGGCCACGACCTATCTCGGACAGTTGCAATCCTTCCGAGATCGGCGATGATCCGATGGTTGCGATCGATCCAAGCCCTGATCCCGATCAGCCACGACCGATCTCGGACCGTGGCAATCCGTCCGAGATCGGCGACGATCCAACGGTTGCGATCGATCCAAGCCCTGATTCCGATCGGCGACGACCGATCGCGGACCACGGCAATCGGTCCGATCGGCAAAGATCCAATAGTTGCGATTGATCCAAGCCCTGATCCCGATCGGCGACGATCGATCGCGGACCGCGGCAATCGGTTCGATCGGCAAAGATCCGACGGTTTGCGATCGATCCAAGCCCTGATCCCGATCGGCCACGACCTATCTCGGACAGTTGCAATCCGTCTGAGATCGGCGACGATCCGACGGTTGCGATCGATCCAAGCCCTGATCCTGATCGGCCATGACCGATCTCGGACCGTGGCAATCCGTTCGAGATCGGCGATGATCCAACGGTTGCGATCGATCCAAGCCCTGATCCCGATCGGCGACGATCGATCGCGGACCGCGGCAATCGGTTCGATCGGCAAAGATCCGATGGTTGCGATTGATCTAAGCCGTGATCCCGATCGGCCACGACCTATCTCAGACAGTTGCAATCTGTCCGAGATCGGCGATGATCTGATGGCTGCGATCGATCCAAGCCCTGATCCCGATCGGCCATGACCGATCTCGGACCGTGGCGATCCGTCCAAGATCGACGACGATCAAACGGTTGTGATCGATCCAAGCCCTGATTCCGATCGGCGACGATTGATCGTGGACCGCGGCAATCGGTCCGATCGGCAAAGATCCGACGGTTGTGATCGATCCAAGCCCTGATCCTGATCGGCGACGACCGATCACGGACCGCAGCAATCGATCTGATCGACAAAGATCCGACGGTTGCGATCGATCCAAGCCCTGATCCCGATCGGCCACGACCTATCTCGGACAGTTGCAATCCGTTCGAGATCAGCGATGATCCGACGGTTGCGATCGATCCAAGCCCTGATCCCGATCGGCCACGACCGATCTCGGACCGTGGCGATCCATCAGAGATCGGCGATGATCCAACGGTTGTGATCGATCCAAGCCCTGATCCCGATCGGCGACGACCGATCGTGGACCGCGGCAATCGGTCCGATCGGCAATGATCCGATGGTTGCGATCGATCCAAGCCGTGATCCCGATCGGCCACGACCTATCTCGGACAGTTGCAATCCATCCAAGATCGGCGACGATCCGACGGTTGCGATCGATCCAAGCCCTGATCCCGATCGGCCACGACCGATCTTGGACCGTGGCGATCCGTCCGAGATTGGTGATGATCCAACGGTTGTGATCGATCCAAGCCCTGATCCCGATCGGTGACGACCGATCACGGACCGCAGCAATCGATCCGATCGGTAAAGATCCGACGGTTGTGATCGATCCAAGCCGTGATCCCGATCGGCCACGACCTATCTCGGACAGTTGCAATCCGTCTGAGATCGGCGACGATCCGATGGTTGTGATCGATCCAAGCCTTGATCCCGATCGGCCATGACCGATCTCGGACCATGGCGATCCGTCCGAGATCGGCGATGATCCAACGGTTGCGATCGATCCAAGCCCTGATCCTGATCGGCGATGACCGATCGCGGACCGCGGCAATCGGTCCGATCGGCAAAGATCCGACGGTTGCGATCGATCCAAGCCCTGATCCCGATCGGCGACGACCGATCGCGGACCGCGGCAATCGGTCCGATCGACAAAGGGTTGCATCGTATTTTTTAATATGATAATTATAATATATACAATGCAACCCTTTGTCGCTATATTAAAACATAATTTTAATTCTAATAATATATGATAATTAACTTTAATTCTAATAATTACGATGCAACAAGTACGTCGCTATATTAAAACATAATTTTCCTAATTAATATTTTGGCTTATTACATCGCTAATGCGTCGCTATTTAACATAATTAATTTTTTAAAAACATTGCAACTCACTGTGTTACGTCGTCATTATTTTTTCTCATATTTATAATTTATAATATTTTAATTTTATTTAAAATAATTGCGACGTAGTTATTGCATCGCTAAATTAAAAATAATTTTAATTTATTTTTTGGTTTATTGCATCGCTAATGCATCGCTATTTAAAATATTTAATTTTTTCCAAAATATTGCGATGCACTGGGTGGCGTCGCAATCTTTTTTAAAATATTAATACTATAAAAATATAATTCCATTTAAATTATTTGCGACGTAATTGTTTCATCGCTAAATTAAAAATATTTTTTCTATTTTTCTAGTTTATTGTGTCACTAAGGCGTCGCTATTTAAAATATTTAATTCTTTTCAAAATATTGCGACGCACTGGTTGGCATCGCAATATTTTTTAAAATATTAATACTGTAAAAAATATAATTCCATTTAAATTATTTGCGACGCAATTGTTGCGTTGCTAAATTAAAAATAATTTTTCTATTTTCCAATTTTATTGCGTCGCTAAGGCATCGCTATTTAAAATATTTAATTCTTTTCAAAATATTGCGATGCACAGTTATGCGTCGCAATATTTTATAAACTATTTGTACTTTAAACAATATAATTTCATTTAAATTATTTGCAACACATTTGTTGCATCGCTAAATTAAAAATAATTTTTCTTATTTTCTAGTTTATTGCGTCGCTAATGCGTCGCTATTTAATATATTTAATTCTTTTAAAAACATTGCGATGCACTGTGATGCGTCGCAATATTTTTTACCGATAATTAGATTTTATAAAATTTAATTTTATTTCAATTATTTGTGATGCAAATTATGCGTCGCTAAATTAAAAATAATTTTTCTAATTATCTATTTTATTGCGTCGCTAATGCGTCACTATTTAAAATATTTAATTCTGTTAAAAACATTGCGACGCAAATATTACGTCGCAATATTTTTATTGATATTTATATTTCATAAAAATTAATTTAAAAATATTACGACGCATTATTTGCGTCGCAATATTAAAAATTTAATTTTTTTTGATTTTTGGGTTAATTGAGTCGCTAATGAGTCGCTAATGCGTCGCAATATTTTGTTGTCACAAAGGCATCACAAAGTGGTCGCAATTTAGCGACGCAATTATGCGTCGCTAAATTTGCGTCGCTATTTCAGTATTTTCTTGTAGTGAGAGTTGGTCGGGGTGGGGTAGGGATATCTTTACATCCATACCCACCCTATACCTATAATGAGTATTGCCACGTATCCCCATACCCATATTCGTACCTATTTTTTGACTTTTGTACCTATTTTTTGACCTCCATATCCATTTCAAATGAAGCGAAGGTGGGCAAGCACCTGCGGGTTCAGAGGAAATTGCCATCCCTTGGTATTTTATAAAGAAAAGTTCTCTTGTCTATCCACATGCATCATTAATTCATTGAAGAAACTAAGACTCATGCATTGCTTACATTTGCAACTAGCTATGATTAACAAGAATATGTCAATGTTTTCCACATATTTACTTTTCTTTTGCAAACTAAGAAATGAAACTATGTTGCTAAAAGTATCCATGGTGTAATTTGATCCAAGTAATCTGCACTACTAACAGTGCAATGTAATAATGGCCATATTATGCACAATAGTAAAAATGTGACCATTTATATCAAATAAAAAACCTGTAAAAATTATCAGCAGATGGATATCCAGAAAAGAGATGGCATATATACCAAAGACAAAATCATGAGAACTTTCCTAAATTTTTCCCATTGATTTGACATTGAAATGAAATATGAAACTTTCTTCTTTAAAAAAAGTCACACATTCAATATATTTAAAATCAGAAAAATCTTAGGTATCATAATGGCAGTCAAACTATATGATGTTGAATCATTGAATTCAGCAATAACATTGTAAATCAATAAACTACTACCATCAAAACATCTTTTGATATTGCAAATAAAGGATGGCCATGAAAATAAATGTTCCTGCACCAACAAATTCTCTGGTGTTAGATTTATGAATCATTTATTCTTATTCATTTATTTAAAGAAGCCTAGTTGCTGCAAGCACCATATTCCACAAAGCCTTTTGCCTTTCTTAAAACTCGTGGTCACATTTTCTTGGCTAGTCTCCTTTTTGCTGACTTTTTCATTCATGCACAACCCATCTCTATTGGTTATCTCCTTTGTCTTATGTTAATATTACTCATGTACTTCCTAATGCAATCCTCATCTGTCTTAGCAATCACCAATTATAGTACAGTATCATTGCCTGCATTTTGCATGCTTAAACTTTCATTTCAGCGGAACATTGTGAGCTATACAACTTGCATATTGACTCGTATAATTTCTATATAAGGCACGGATTGCATGTATGACACCTTATTGATGCAACTATGCACTTCAATTCCCAGATCTAATTCTATTAGTAATCCAAGTTGGCTGATCTTTCAGCTATTGATTTCATGCGGAGCCTCACATTCTAATCTATTTAAATTGTCCTATCATTTATATACCTTTTTTTCCATTTTTATTATGATTCGAACTTAACCGACCTTCTCATTTCAAAAATTTAAATCGCATCCACTGTATATGCCATAAGAAACTTCCTTGTGAACACCAACAATAATTTCATTGAAATTGCAGGGAGGAAAAGGATTTCGAGGGAATGTTAGGCTCGGTATTGAATGTTCCCTTGTGTTGCTACAACTATTTCTAGCAATTGTTATTGCTCCTCCTGCATGACCTTGACAATTTCAAAATGCCCTTATACACCCTCCTTTTCAGCTTCTTCTACTATTCTACAGCACACTTCATCGAAGTCATGATCATGCACATGGCCCATAACTTCTCTTTAATCTTTCACTGGATTTCTAAGGGAAAAAAAAAAGAATATTTTGGTTCACCGTTCACTCAAGAAAAAGATATTAACATCACTGAGCACAGAGTGTTAGTGTGACACGAAAAAGATATCATTGGTTGAGATGATAGGTAGGATGGGATTGAAGGGAAGATTTCTATGAAGAAAGGGTTTAGCAAAGAAGACCTCTTGTACTCTCTTCCCCAAAAATAGCTGATTAAAGTATGGCCAAATAAGCATAAAAAGAAGGGAGAGGAGAGAATAAACCTGGTATCTCTTTTTCGAAAACCGTTTGCTTCTTTGTATCCTTCCGCCAGTGAGCTCGGCGAGCCCTCTCAAGCTTCTAAGAGTTACGACTGCCTATGATTCTGATCACAATATACAAAGAATACAAATCAAAAGCGATAAACAAAGCATCGAATCAAAAGTAAAACCAAAACCACATGGACTGGCAAAGGAATTAGAAAGCCTTGGAACTTTGGGAGGCCAATAATATTGGATTCGAGCACAATTCTTACCAGAAATCGCTCAAAAGAATATGGCAAGGTAAAAAGAAATCAACTTTGGAATTGATACCAAGGAATTTTTTGTAGAATTCTATGATCTATCTGGGAATTTGAAAGCAATAAGGAATGAGGGCTTACAGTCGATATCTAGGGTTGAAATCCATTGTCAAAGGGGGGAAATCTTCTCTGGATTCCGATGAGGATTTCGAAGGATTTAGGGTTTTAGTACTTCGGCTAAAGTTGAATCTGACCAGTCCGGTCCGACGCTCCATACGCAGACCGAATCGAATTTATAGTCCAGTCTACTCTTCTGTAATCTTGTAAAGAGCAGTTTGAACCGACTCCTATTCTCCGATGACTAAAATTTTCACATCAATGAGGAATTATGAGTGGATGAAAATAAATCAATCAACCCGGACCCATTCTATCATTCATAATTGTACAATATATTTTGTAATTTATTTATGGTTCATTCATTAAAAAGTTTAGAAATCTTTGATTATTATAAGCCAACGGCATCCATATATTTTTTACTAGTTTTTTTTTTTGCTTCTTTCCATATTTATTATTATTTTTGTTGGGTTCTTTTGCCATGTAGATTTTTTTAAAAAAAATTAATAAACATTTTTTCCAAAATTAAAAGTTTTATATTTGTCAAGGTTATTTTCAAATATTCAACTTATAATGATAATTTAAGGTTAGCGGCGTTGTATGCTTATCAAGCCCCTAAATATTTGTGTATAATTTATTAAATTAGAGCTATGATGGTTTTCAATTATAGATTTTAGTAGTTAAATTTGAACCATTAATTATAGACCCAAAATATTTGCATTCTAATAAATAGTTATCACCGCATTAATTTTTTCATTATAACAATGCCATGCTATAAGAGGAAAAAAGTTTATTGCTTATATTTCAAATAGTAGTATCATCACATAGAAGTATAAAATTTTATTTATTTCTAGCATTTTAGTAGGGCATGCATCCATCATTGTCATTGAAATGCACCTATTTTAGATGGAAATTCCAGTGGATGACAATACCTAGAGGATTTTAATTAATGGTAAAGACTATTTAAGAATTCTTTTATATTTAAATAAAAATTGGCATAGAAATCATCATATTTTATGCTAGGACTTAAAGTCTCATCAATTTTTGTAAAATATTTTTGCTGGCAATATTATAGATAGAATACACATAGACATTCTTATCCAGGTGTTCCACATATTTAGAAATTATATCTCATTCACTTTTAATTAGTTCATCATTTTTATAGATAGTTCCCTCCATATATATTTAGTCTCTTAGAGATATTTTAGATTGCTTTCGTTGTTGCATTGCATCATAAGAATGCATGTGCCTTGCCCAAGGATTTTTGGCCATATTAAAAATAAAAGTCAACTTGTAACATACCATACAAAGGTGTCTTGCCTTCGGTTCCAATACTTCACAATAGTGCCTGTCAGGTAAACTTTTTACTGTCACCAACTCTAGTGATTTTAAAGTTTCTCTCTTTCTTTCTTTTTTGTTTCTTATAAATATTTACCCTTCTTCTTCCAACTATTTTTCAAAAAATGGTGCAATGTCTCTTTATGAGTAACTTTTTACCTACTTATTATCATATTTAATTGGCAAACAGTAAGATGCAAAACCAAATTAAGAACCATGTTTGGAGATTTCCGATCCAAGTTGTAAAGGGGAAGCTAAGAATAATAATCTGGATGTTCTTTAAATGGAATAAATCATATAAACAAATTTCTCTCTCAAAAGAAGAAGAAGAAATATCAATACATTTGATCCATCGTCCTTGGTGAAAAAATAAAGCAAGCAAATTTTTCCTATGTTTTAATAAATCATACAAATATTGTTTCAGTTCTAATCACTCTATGCTAGGTGACAGAGTATCACTCACGAATTATAAGAATTCTTCGGCTAAAAAATCATAATAATTTTACTAGAAAATGAAGTAGTTGGTGAAACGAGGGGATCTCTTTCTTAGCATTAGTAAAATAAATGCATGGCAATTTCTTTTTCATTGTGTTTTCCTTCTCATGTTTTCAAAGAAGAAAAAATTATGAAGAATTAGAGGGAGAGCAGAGAAGAAGTGCTAGACTATTGGCTCTTGAAGAGAAGAAGAATGAAAAAAGTGGCACATTAACATACAATCAATTGATGCTTGGCAATCATCAGATGAAGGACAAACAAGCACACCAAAGCAAGGTCAAAAAAGTTTGTGAGGTAATTTGTAAAAGGTCATAGTTCAATCAACTCTTACCATAGCATTTTAGCGAGTTCTCATGAAATAATAAAAATTGATGAGTAAAAGATTATTTAAACCACATAAAATAACTATAGTTTACTAATCATTGTTACTCCTGATGCAGGCCATAGCCTAGGTTTCCTTTAAGATTTAGCTGACTAGGTTACAGACTTACAGTTGCATTCTTCATCATGACAGCCACTTCATACTAAACTCCTGGATGTCTATTAAAATGATGTTATTTGCCTAAAGAAGTTGGTCCAATCGTTAACGGTGACTCTTTTTTGTTTTAAAGCCAATAAAAATATGGATCCAAGGCTTCTCAATATGAGAATTTAGTAATATTTATGAGACCTAAACTAATTTTACTTTGTTTACATAATATTTCGAGCAATTCTTTAGCACTACAAAAACATGCTGACGAAATCATTGAGTACATTCTTGACGTGCTGGAATTGTAAGTTCTATGGTACTTCATTCTATTCGATCTACCTCAACCGTAGCTTTGGTTTTGTCTCTTTAAAGGATAAATAACATGACATGAAAAGTAAATGAGTTCTCATGAAGAATCTCTTTTCTTTTCTTTTCTTTTTTCTATAAAGCCTCATAGATGATTGAACGCAGAGTTCTGTCAAAGCATCTGAAATTAATTTTGTAACTTGTTTCCCTACAGAAATGATACAAATGAATAGTTCACAATGCCAGATCATGCCAGGTCTTTTATCATAGGCTTTGATCCATATCACATTATTTGATATACTTAGCCTGACTGTTCATTGGTTTTGTTCATGGAAACCAGATTGTTCATAAATGATGAGGGGTAAAATTATCATTATATTATTGATCGCTCACATCAGCGATGAGGTCACGCCCAATCCAAACACCCTGCTTGCTAGCTGGCCAGCTGGCATGACATTCTAGCGATAAGGTCAAATCAGCTTTGATGAAGTCGGATCAACCTGACAACCCAGACCACCTTTATACTTCGGCCATCTAAGCCGAGCTATCCTTATTCCTCGGTAACCCGAGCTATCCTTATTCCTCGGTAACCCGAGCTATCCACTATAGCTGAATAAGATTCCAGGCGGCGAATCATACCCAGGAGTGGCCTAGAGCCTACGCAATCATGGAATCCCAAGGCATCAGCCAGCTCTCCTAGCCGTCGATCCTCTAACTGACAAGATACGGATCCTACTGATCTCGTAACAAACTCAATTTGAATCCATTTCAAATCATAACAACTTTCAACCCCCACAACGTGCCCAGGGAACCAGGTGATCCTCTATAAATACCACAGCACTTCAACCTCTCAGGTATGCATGAATCACCTTACAAAAACTTCTACACATTCACTTGGCTTTACGGAATCGATCACTCCATTAGAGCTCCGATCGAGAGCTTAGAGGAAGATTCTTCTGTGAAAAGTCTTCTCCTCACATCTGCCTGCTGTGAATCTCCACTGACTTGGGCATCGAAGGGTCCCTCGCAGAGGACAACCCCAAGGAAATCCTTTGCGAGCGCGGACTGTCTTGTAGGTTCCATCCCAGACATCGAGATCGGAGTTCGTTCTCGGAGCCGAAAGCGCACCCGAGTCGGAGAACGGATTTTTGCAGAAATAAATTGGTGCTAGAGGAAGGGCCCTTAAGTCCCATAAACTTGTAATTCATGAGACAAGACTAAAAAACCAGAAGAAGCATCCTCTAATGGCCAATCGAAAGAGAGCCACCTCTGAGGCTCAAGATCAGGCCGCGTCTCAAAGGCCTGATCCAATTAGTGATGTAGCGCACCTCCGCTACCACCACCAGCTGAAACTCCTTCCCTACCGGCAACGGCGGTAACCCTGGACCAGTTCGCCACTCTGGTCCAGCAGGTTCAAGTATTGACCCAGATAATTCATAGATTCCAGGCAATCCCTGGCCCTACCGTTCCTGCCTTCCAGCCTCGCGAGGAGGCCGCTGCCCCCGCTTCGCCTGCAATCTCTTCTTTCGATCTGCCTGGGGTGGCGGATCATGGTCGCTGGCCTGCAAAGGTGAGACCGGCGCTGCAACGAGCTGGAGGGAAGAGCCCACTCAGATCCAGGCGGGTTTCCTCTCCCTTCCTGATATCCTCTCAGGATTCAACACCACTATTATCTTTTCATCACCCGATCCCTCCTATCACTTTGGATGACGCAGATGCAGGAGATGCATCAGGAATGGCGTCAGGAGTTAGACGCTGTCAAACAAGCCCATCCGCTTCAGCATAAGGTGAAGTAGGGCATTTCCGTCTCCAAGGAGATAATGAGGGAAGTGATTCCCTCCCATATCAAGTTGTCCACCATCGAGCCTTATCATGGATCCTCCGATCCCGATGACCACCTTAGTAGCTTCCGATCGATCATGATGTTCCATGGGGCATCAGATGCGATTCTCTGCCGCGCCTTCCCCTCCACCCTTAGAGGGTCCGCTCGAACCTGGTTTAATGCCTTAAAACCAGGTTCCGTTGGTTTATTCGATGAGCTGAGTCACCTCTTCATCAGCCAGTTTGTTAGTAGCCACCATCACGGTGAAGATCTGATTCCCTCTTCGAGGTTAAGCAAAGAGAGGGGGAGTCCTTGAAGAACTATCTCGGCCGATTTAACATGGCCATGCTGGAAGTGGATCACCTTAATTATGAGGTAGCCATGTCCGCTCTAACGGGCGAAGTATTAAAGGAGAGTGACTTCTACCTGGCGTTGGAGGTCAGTTACCCTCCGAACCTCTCTGATATGATGGCCCTGGCGGACAAGTACGCCAGAGTCGAGGAATCATGGAGGCTGACCGAGTGATGCAGGTCGAGGTCGAACAATCCTGGTTCGACCCCATATTTAAGTATCTTAAAGAAGGGTCGCTCCCAGCCGAACGAAAGGAAGCAAGAAAGCTGAAACTGCAGGCCACCTATTATGTGCTGATCAATGACCAACTGTATAGGCGGTCCTTCTCCATGCCGCTGCTTAAGTGCCTTCGCCCATCTGAGGCTGATTATGCTCTTCGGGAAGTGCATGAGGGAATTTGCGGCAACCACCTGGGGAGCCGATCCTTATGCCACAAGGTGCTGCGCCAGGGGTATTATTGGCCCACCATGCAAAAGGATGCTGACGATCTCGTTCGAGCTTGCAACCCTTGTAGAGGCATTCTAATGTTCAGAGGCTCCCCTCCACCAACTTGGTCCCTATTTCATTTGCTTGGCCCTTTGCTAAGTGGGTGATGGACATCCTTTGCCCGTTTTCCCTCGCCACAGGACAGAGAAAGTTCTTATTTATCGCCATTGATTACTTCACCAAGTGGGTCAAGACCGAGGCAGTTGCCCAGATAACCGAAGCTCGGGCTAAGGACTTGTGTGGAGATCCATTATTTATCGATTCGGCCTTCCGCCTACCATCATCACCGACAATGGCAACCAGTTTGATAACCCTAAGTTCCGAGAGTTCTATGAGGAGTATGGAATCTATCACCACCTCACATCAGTCGGGCATCCGCAAGCCAATGGAGAAGCCGAGGTAACTAATCGGACCCTACTTCAAGGGATCAAGGCTCGGCTTGCCAAAGCCCGGGGCAAATGGGCAGACGAACTTCACCACATCCTATGGGCCTACCACACCACCCAGAGAGTTTTCACAGGTGAGACTCCATTCCGGATGGCCTTCGGCACAAAAGCCATCATCCCCATGAAGATAGGACTCCCCTCTCCATGGTTGGAGAGTTACTCGAAAGAGGCTAACGATGAGCAGCTCCGCACCAACCTCGACCTGGTGGAGAAAATCAAAGAGAAAGCTCGGATCAGAGTGGCTGCCTATCAACAAAGAGTGGCTTGCTATCACACCTTCAGAGTCAAAGGAAAATCCTTCTCGCCCAGCGATCTTGTCCTCCAAAAAGCATCCATCTCCAAACCACTGGAACAAGGAAAGCTGTCTCTGAACTGGAAAGGCCCCTATCAAGTGGCGGAAGTCATCGGGCCCGGTACCTACAAGCTCCAAGATCTGAACGGAAAATCTATTTCCTGGACATGGAACTCAGACAATCTTCACATATACCACCAGTAGGGTACGCTTTTTATAGACTTGCCCCATTTACAGTTTTGGCATCTTGTTTCTATGATCCGCGGCATGATCGCTATAATCATTTTTCTAAAAAGTCATAATCAGATATTGCTTACCAATTCTCGGCACGATCGAGCTGCCTCCTTGAGTAGGAAATCTCCATACCTCGGTCGAGCTGAGTCCTATTCCACAAAGACTCGGTATGGCCGAGCACTCCCGGTACGCCCGGGGGCCAAGCTAAATCTCTGTACCTCGGTTGGGTCGAGTCCTATTCTACAAAGACTCGGTATGGCTGAGCACTCCCGGGGCCAAGCTAAATCTCTATACCTCGGTTGGGTCGAGTCCTATTCTACAAAGACTCGGTATGGCTGAGCACTCCCGGTACGCCCAGGGGCCAAGCTAAATCTTCATACCTCGGCTGGGCCGAGTTCTATTATTTCACAAAGACTCGGTATGGCCGAGCACTCCCAGTACGGCTGGGAGCCAAGTGATCTGCAAGCCTTTGGCCGAATTTGGGTAGCTTATAAGCCCCGGCCAGACCAAACGGCGTAAAAGCCTCAAACGAGTTCGGGCAGCTTACGAGCCACGATCGAACCGAGTGATCTCCAAATAGTCTCTGAACTTTAGCATGGCCGAGCAATGTTCCTTGCGCCATGGCACCACCAGGTATACACTCCACGGTTCCTAAAGCCTCGGCCAAAACCAAAGTGCATCCCTTATTATCAAAAGCCTCAGCCAAAGCCGAAGTACATCTCTTATTATCAAAAGCCTCGGTCAGATTTGAAGTGCATCTGTTATTATGAAAAGCCTCGGCCAGAGCCGAAGTGCATCTCTTATTATCAAAAGCCTCAGCCAGAGCCGAAGTGCATCTCTTATTATAAAAAGCCTCGGCCAGAGCCAAAGTGCATCTGTTATTATGAGAAGCCTCGGCCAGAGCCAAAGTGCATATGTTATTATGAAAAGCCTCGGCCAGAGCCGAAATGCATCTGTTATTATGAAAAGCCTCGGCCAGAGCCGAAGTGCATATGTTATTATGAGAAACCTTGGCCAGAGCCGAAGTGCATCTGTTATTATGAAAAGCCTCGGCCAGAGCCGAAGTGCATCTGTTATTATGAAGAACCTCAGCCAGAGCCGAAGTGCATCTCTTATTATCAAAAGCCTCGGCCAGAGCCGAAGTGCACTCTTATTATCAAAAGCCTCGGCTATAGCCGAAGTGCATCTCTTATTATCAAAAGCCTTGGCTAGAGCCAAAGTGCATCTCTTATTATCAAAAGCCTCGGCTAGAGCCAAAGTGCATCTCTTATTATGAAAAGCCTCGGCCAGAGCCAAAGTGCATCTGTTATTATGAAAAATCTCGGCCAGAGCAGAAGGGCACAAAGGAGTAGAAAAACTTTGCGGCAGGGACAAAGGGGCGTTGCAGAAGGAATGCTGCCCCAGCCCTCTTTAAATAAGCGCTTCAGAAAGAAAGCCCTAGACGCCAAAGGCCCCGATACGGGTGCCAGAAATAAAGGACTTCCGCCATGCGGAGCCTCTGCTATCGCGACTTGTTGGAAACGAGGCGTTTTCTCCTCGAGCAGTGGTGAAAAATGATGACGAAACAACAGCCCATCATTTACGAGATCATCATTGCCCGCCTTTTTGAATCCCCAAATAAGATTGCTCCAGAATTCTACTCCCTATATCCGAAATTATACTTTGGACTAGGGAGTGGGGGGCATGTGATGAGGGGTAAAATTATCATTGTATTATTGATCGCTCATATCAGCGATGAGGTCATGCCCAATCCAAACACCCTGCTTGCCAGCTAGCCAGCTAGCATGACATTCTAGCGACAAGGTCAAATCAACTTTGATAAAGTCAGATTACCCTGACAACCCGGACCACATTTATACTTCGGCCATCTGAGCCGAGCTATCCTTATTCCTCAGTAACCCGAGCTATCCTTATACTTTGGTCATCCAAGCCGAGCCATCCTTATTCCTCGGTAACCCAAGTTACCTTTATACTTCGGCCATCGAAGCCAAGCTATCCTTATTCCTTGGTAACCTGAGCTATCCTTATACTTCGATCGTCCGAGCCAGGCCATCCTTATTCCTCGGTCATTCGAGCCGATCTATTTTACACTTCGGAAAATCAAGTTATTCCTCATCCAGGCCAACCACGGCATTCAAAATACCTCTGCGGAATCCGATGTAGGAGAGTTCAAATCCACTATAGCTGAATAAGATTTCAGGCAGCGAATCATACCCAGGAGTGGCCTAGAGCCTACGCAATCATGAAATCCCAAGGCATCAGCCAGCTCTTCTAGCCGTCGATCCTCTAACTGACAAGATACAGATCCTACTGATCTCGTAACAAACTCGATTCAAATCCGTTTCAAATCATAACAACTTTTGACCCCCACAATGTGCCCAGGGAACCAGGTGATCCTCTATAAATACCACGGCACTTCAACCTCTCAGGTACGCATGAATCACCTTACAAAAACTTCTACACATTCACTTGGCTTTACAGAATCGATCACTCCATTAGAGCTCCGATCGAGAGCTTGGAGAAAGATTCTTCTGTGAAAAGTCTTCTCCTCACATCTGCCTACTGTGAATCTCCACTGACTTGGGCGTTGGAGGGTCCCCCGCAGAGGACAACCCCAAGGAAATCCTTTACGAGTGCGGACTGTCTTGCAGGTTCCACCCCGAACGTCGAGATCGGAGTTTGGATCCGGAGCGGAAGCGTACCCGAGTCGGAGAACGGATTTCTGCGGCAACAATAAAGAAAGTTATTCTTCCTCGAGATAAATAAAGGGTGAAAAAACATGGTGATTTTGCAAAATTAAGGCAAAAACACAAGGATGGAATGTAAAAGGCACTGGAGTAGTTTGAGATTTGCCTAAGCAAATGCTTTGCTTCATCTTGCTCACCTCTTTTGATTCTTATACCCGCAAATCTTTTGGTTAGCAATGCACAATTATTCTTGATTTTGAATTTGCATATTGCAGAGTGCTGTCCACATGGTATTTCACAAAGCAATAGCTTCAAACACCCCAGATTCCATCCCCCGTAAGGGGGCAGGACTTCTATGGATCAGTACTTCAGTGTTGCATTTTAATTATATGCATGAAACCATCCACTTAGTATTTCTCTTACAACTGAAATATAACTCTTACACTTGTAAGCACTATATCTGCAAGACCAAGCAAAATAGGTTTCTCAATCTCTGAAAACAATCGGACTTACTCTCAGTGAGAACTCTGCTTGGCATCAAATATAATACAATAATAAGAAATGGGCAGCAAGAAATGATGGGAATGCCCGAACTTCAGGTCATGCTGCCCATTTACAAGGTGGCTCACATCCTGGGATTCATGGTGACATGAAACAGAGTGGCATCAGAATCAACATTGCAGTAAATGGAAGCATACGATCATCAAATAACAAACCAAGCCCTATGTGAAACCCCCAGTTCAAGACAAATATAAAGCACTGTAGCAAAAAGGTAATGCAAATTTAACCAGTATAAAGCTCCCTTCTAATTACGGGTAACAAAATTTGAAACTAATCCCATAATTCTCTTATTTAAAATGATATGGCACCAATTCAAAAATGCATTAGGGATCTATTTATGTAGTTAAGCTTCAAGAATTGGACATATATATTCATATAAGTTGGCATTAGGGATGTAGCCATCCATGTACCAACATCAAAAAATTAAACAAATGATCTATTTTTGTTGTCACTCAGTAAGCATATACATAGATCATAATGTCAAAAACCATCATATGAAATGTCATCTGATAGCATATTTGTCGCCCGTAGCACATTATAGAATGCTCTCCATCATGCACTACGAAATGAAGATGCACTTACAAGAATGGGAGTGATTCAAGTGAATCAATACTTCAGACAGTTTAAAAGCAACCTGCACATATTATTTATGTCAGTGGTAATATCCTTCAAACTTCTACTAAATCCTTGTACATAACTTTATTGGTAGTATCTATTTTGGGCAAACTAAAAATGCCTACTTGCTTTTCTCACAAAAATAAAGACAATAAAATAATTTTCTGATTATGCTTATAAGATGCATTTTTTTCTGTTTTAATAATTTATTGAGTTGCTGCAGTGAATGGGATATCAAGCATGTCCCAAAATTTTATTCTAGAAAAATAAATGATGACATGATGAAAAAAAAATTAAATATGTTTCATCAATTAAAAGAAAATAAACCAAAGTACTCGAAATCAAGGCTGTTGGAAATGGTTGTGGTAGGATGAGTGTGAAAAAACAACTTAAGGTTTAAAGAATTGAAAACTACAAATAACATGAGCATAGAGCAGTTTTTCAACTAAGATGCACATCTGCATGAATGTGAACATACTTGTTCCCTTCATTTCATGTGATGGCACAGAGCCAGGAGCCATGGTTAACAGAACAAGTTTCAAAATATCTGCCAAGTGCGTTCCTTTCTCTCTTTGATGTGTTTTTTTTTTAAAAAAAAAAGCTAAACAAAGTTGGATTCAGCCATGTCAGTTCAAAGCAATTTTGGGTTATGTCTAAGTTTGTTAAGTACATCTATGTATGCTTAGGAGTATGAACTTGGGTGTGGGGATGATGGTTGTGGTTTGCTACACAACATCCCAATATAACCTGGCTACCAGGACAAGCTAGCAGGGATGTTGAAAATTGCTATAGGGTATGGATGACCAATATCGCTTGATCCATTAAAACCTATTTTCAGCTGTACTCCAAAGCTGACTCCTATCAAGATTTGCAATCTTAGTTCCGGATCCTATACCAATGCCATCTTGGTAGGATATCAGTATGCTGATAGGTTCAACACACTGATATTTGGTATGCCTTATATACTCCAAACCAGTTCAACACTGAAACCATGGTACGGTATGGTACATTCAGCATGCGCCAACATGGGGCAATACAGCATATCATGCTCCATATTACCAAGCTTAGTTTCTTGCAATCATTAGTGTTTCGATGCTTTGAGTCAAAATAGACCTGCAGCTAATTGGTGTTTAGATAAAACCTACATGGGTTTAATATAAAAGGAATGGCGAGATAGGCTGTTCGAACAACTTTAAGAAATAAGACATCTAGAGAAAGAAAAAAAATAAAGGTTATTTATTTTTCATTTTTTGATAACAAATATTCATAAATGGATAATAAGGTGAACTGGGGAGGCAAACCCTTTAGTTTTCAGCACAAGTATGATATGCAAACTATATTACTGATGGGCTTTCCATAAAAGAAAATGGAAAGGAATGCATTTATAAAGTACATCACTTGGAGTGGTGTTTAAAACTCAATTAGTTCAGTTAAACTCATCTAAATGAGAGTTTTCACGGCAAAAGCAATTCAAAATCAGTTGTTTTTGGTAATTAAGAGCAAAGACATGGCACACTTGGAATTGAACACCTACTTCTGCCATTAAAGATGATCTCAGATGATTCCCTTGGTAGGCTGCTATTTCGTTCATGCTCAAATAGATCTAGCCAATGTATGCAAGAACTCAGTCGCAGTTTAAGAAATGTGATGGGTCATGCCTGTGTTCATTCTCAAAGGAAAAAAAGCTCAGCATCAATTTAGAAGCATGTAACTCTTATAAAATTTTCAATAGGTAAGCTTGGTCTATATGACAACAACCAATTACACGAGTCACGGTGGGATGGGGGCTGAGACAACCAAGATGTCTTGTCCCAAAGAGATTCTGAGATCGATCTCAACCATCCCATCCCGTTTCGTTCTATCTCGATCATAATGCATTATAATGTCAATTTTAAATAAATTTAATTTATTATAAATATATAATTTTGAAGTTCAAATATATTTAAAAATTAAATAAAATACTAAAGCTTTATAAATAATTTTTTTATCATCATAAGAAAGTACTGTGATGCTTGATTGGATTGAGAATCGAGATAGGATGATATGCATAGTGTCTTATTCCATAGAAGAACCGGAATACTTCTATCTCATGAGAGTTAAACCTTAACGATGATGACAACAATAAGAAAGCCTTAATCCCAAACTAATATATTCTTTTTTCTCAGTTCTACTTGGTTTAGACAACCATGACCAATATGACAATACTCCATTAAAACACATTCGCATAACTATTAATTTTTTTCTTTATATCCTAACAACAACATTAGTTACTTTAACTACTGTAAAGTACAACAATAAGCAGCAGTCACCTGAGTTTAAATGGGTAAAGCTGAATCCATACACTTGTTTAAGTGTCCAGCTTACATTTGCCAACTGGTGGAAGTGCTTCTTTCCTTGTTTGCAATTTCACATACTTGTAGAGCAACTGTTGAACCTCCCAATGTTTTTTTGATCAGCAGCATTCAGCTGGCTTGACAAACAAGGTTTGGCAGAATGCTAATTTTAATCCTAAAACAGAGAGCTGAGATTACTAAGATACATTTATGTTCCATGTTTCTCCGGTTTCTTCCATTCAAACATCTCAATAAACAGAGCATATAGGCATGATCAAACAACTAGTCAAACAAGCAAATGTACCAACACAAGCTAACTCAGAAGATGATAATAAACTACGTGAGAATCATCACGTACCTCAAATACGTTCCCTGTCGAGCATATGACATTAAGATTCCTTGCTTTAGTCATCTCATCTTGCACCTTGTGATTTATGAATGGTGTGAGCGTCTCAGCCCAAGTGTTAGAAGACTCCCTACGTGTATATATCATCTCCATCATCTTACACCTGACCATATCAACCATCTGCACCACTGATAGCTCATGTCTCGCTGACACCTAGCCATTAAACGTTTCCACAGCACTGGAAGAGTAACAGCCATATCTCAGGCCCTTAAAGAAGGAATCTGACCAGCATTCTGGCTTCATATCTAATACCCATTCAGCAAGTTCTTTAGATTTGCTTTTGATGCTTTCAATGCATTCATTAAACTCAGCAGCTTTGCAAGCACATACAGCTCGTTTGAGATTGTCAACCATTGCATCCTTTATTTCCTGAGACCAAAAGTCTTCCAACCCTGCCTTAAAATCCTCGATGAGGTGATGCACAGAATAACTATGGCAACTATCCTCAAACCGTTGATGGGTGTCGTGTAACTGCTGAATGTATTGCTGACAGTTGCCCGTGGTGTGTACATGCATCTAGGTCATCAGGTAAGGAACACCTTATGATTAAGAAAATGAATGATGCTCATACATGTGGAATAGCAATGAGTAAAGAAAGTCATCGTCTAGCATCTCAACGATGGGTTGCTAGTGTCATAAAGGACAAATTGCGAGATACTCTGAATTATAAGCCACGAGAAATTGCAGATGATCTTGAACGTGAAAATGGACTAAGCTTGAACTATGCACAAGCTTGGCGTGGGAAATTTGTTGCCAAGAAGGAGCTTCACAATTCACATGAAGAGGCTTGTAATCAGTTGCCTTAGTTTTGTGGTCGGATTATTGAAACCAACCCATGCAGTGTGGCTATATTACTAACATCAGATGATTCAAAATTTAGGCTTTTTGTTTCCTTCCATGCTTCTCTTCATATCTAAATTTTGAATCATCTGATGTTAGTAAAGTAGCCACACTACCTGGGTTGGTTTCAATAATCCGATTACAAAACCAAGGCAACTGATTACAAGCCTCTTCATGTGAATTGTGAAGCTCTTTCTTGGCAACAAATTTCACATGCCAAGCTTGTGCATAGTTCAAGCTTAGTACATATTCACATTCAAGATCATGTGCAATTTCCCGTGGCTTATAATTCGGAGTATCTCGCAATTTGTCTTTTATGACACTAGCAACCTATCATTGAGATGCTAGACGATGACTTTCTTTACTCATTTCTTTTCCACATGTATGAGCATCATTCATTTTCTTAATCATAAGGTCTTCCTTACCTGATGACCTAGATGCATGTACACGCCACGGGCAATCGTCAGCAATACATTCAGCTGTTACACGACACCCATCATTTTTTATAAATCTATACATAAAGCTATTTGCTATAGCATATTTATGCAGTGCATCATGAAAGGCCCTTGGACTCTCAAATTTTTGCCCCACACCAGTGATCGCATTGTCCCAATTGGCACATAATCTTCGCCGCTTGGTATCCTCATGAGTAGCTTCCATGGTAAGCATAGCATCAGTAGGGGTTCCTGAGTCAGCTGCAACACTTCAAATTATCCTATGTAAAGCAAAAAAAGAAAAGAAAGGCATATTACAATTTTGAAGCATCATTCAGCAATAACAAACATAAGCCCTGGACAAATACCTATTCTCAACCTTCTTCAAGACATAGATATATGTTGTCCCTGAATCTACATGAAAATCAACCATGCGATTTAGGTCTTTGTCATTAGATACTGTGATGAGAGTTCGCCTTTTGTTTGGAAGGAAATACTTGATCAAAAAGGAATCAACATCGCAGTTAAACATTACAGAAATCTCAGACTTCAGATCATGTAGTGTCATTTTGCGATCAATATCAATTGCATGTGCTTCTCCACCAGACACTACAAGAAAATACTGAAATAGCGACGCAAATTTAGCGACGCAATTATGCGTCGCTAAATTGCGACCACTTTGCGACGCCTCTGTGACAACAAAATATTGTGATGCAATTAACGACGCAATAGCGACTCAATAAACCAGAAAATCAAAAAACATTAATTTTTTTATTTAGCAATGCAAATAATGCGTCGCAATATTTTTAAATTAATTTTTTATAAAATATAAATATCAGACAAAAATATTGCGACACAACTCAGTGCGTCGTAATGTTTTTAAAAGAATTAAATATGTTAAATAGCGACGCATTAGCGATGCAATAAACCAAAAAATTAGAAAAATTATTTTTAATTTAGCGACGCACTAATTGCATCGCAAATAATTTAAACAAAATTAAATTTTATAAATTATAAATATTAGAAAAAAAATATTGCGACGTAACTCAGTGCGTCGCAATATTTTAAAAAAATTAAATATATTAAATAGCAACGCATTAGCGACGCAATAAATCAGAAAATTAAAAAAATTATTTTTAATTTAGCGACGCACCAATTGCATAGCAAATAATTTAAATGAAATTAAATTTTATAAATTATAAATATTAGAAAAAAATATTGTGATGCAACTCAGTGCGTTGCAATGTTTTTAAAAAAATTAAATATTAAATAGCGACGCATTAGCGATGCAATAAACCAGAAAATTAGAAAAAATATTTTTAATTTAGTGATGCACCAATTGCATCGCAAATAATTTAAATGAAATTAAATTTTATAAATTATAAATATTAGAAAAAAATATTGCGATGCAACTCAGTGCATCGCAATATTTTTTAAAAAATTAAATATATTAAATAGCAACGCAATAAATCAAAAAATTAGAAAAATTATTTTTAATTTAGCGATGCACCAATTGCGTCGCAAATAATTTAAATGAAATTAAATTTTATAAAATATAAATATTAGAAAAAAATATTGCGACGCAACTCAGTGCATCGTAATATGTTTTAAAAAATTAAATATATTAAATAGCGACGCATTAGCGATGCAATAAACCAAAAAATTAAAAAAATTATTTTTAATTTAGTGATGCACCAATTGCATCGCAAGTACTTTAAATAAAATTAATTTTTATAAAGTATAAATATGAGAAAATAATTATAATGCAACACAGTGCGTCGCAATGTTTTTAAAAAATTAATTATGTTAATTAGCGACGCATTAGCGATGCAATAAACCAAAAAATTAGGAAAATTATATTTTAATTTAGCGACGTACTTGTTGCATCATAATTATTATAAATAAAATTAATTTTTATATAATATAATTATCATATTAAAAAAATACGATGCAACCCTTTGCATCGCAATGTTTTTAAAAAATTAATTATGTTAAATAGTGATCGATCCAAAATCGATCGTGGCCGATCGGAATCAGGGCTTGGATCGATCGCAACCATCGGATCATCGCCGATCGGATCGATCGCCACGGTCCAAGATCGGTCGTGGCCGATTGGGATCACGGCTTGGATCGATCGCAACCGTCGGATCGTCGGCGATTGGACAGATCGCCACGGTCCAAGATCGGTCATGGCCGATCGGGATGAGGGCTTGGATCGATCGTAACCATCGGATCGTCAGCGATCTCAGACCGATCGCAATGGTCCAGGATCGGTCATGGCCGATCAGGATCAGGGCTTGGATCGATCGCAACCGTCGGATCGTCAGTGATCTCAGACCGATTGCATCGGTCTGGGATCGATCATGGCCGATCGAGATCACGGCTTGGATCGATCGCAACCGTCGGATCGTCACCGATCGGACCGATCGCCACGGTCCGAGATTGGTCATGGCCGATCGGGATCATGGCTTCGATTGATCGCAACCGTCGGATCATCGCCGATCTCGAACAGATTGCAATGGTCCAAGATCGGTCGTGATCGATCGGGATCACAGCTTGGATCGATCGCAACCATCGGATTGTCACCTATCAAATCGATCGCGACGGTCCGAGATCGTTCATCGTCGACCGGGATCGATCAGGGCTTGGATCGATGGAAACCGTCGGATCGATGCCGATCGATCCGATCGCCATGGTCCTAGATCGGTCATGGCCAATCGGGATCATGGCTTGGATCGATCGCAACCATCGGATCGTCAGCGATCTCGGACCGATCGCAACGGTCCAGGATCGGTCGTGGCCGATCGGGATTAGGGCTTGGATCGATCGCAATCGTCGGATCGTTGCCGATCGGATCGATCGCCGTGGTCCGAGATCGGTCGTGGTGGATCAGGATCAGGGCTAGGATCGATGGAAACCGTCGGATTGACGCCGATCGGTTCGATCGCCACGGTTCGAGATCGATCGTGGACGATCGGGATCAGGGCTTGTATCGATCGCAATCGTTGGATCATCACCGATCGGACTGATCGCCATGGTTCGAGATCGGTCGTGGTCGATCGGGATCAAGGCTTGGATCGATCGCAACCGTCAGATCGTCAGCGATCTCGGATCGATTGCATCGGTATGGGATCGGTCATGGCCAATCGAGATCAGGGCTTGGATCGATCGCAACCGTCAGATCATCGCCGATCGGACCGATCGCCATGGTCCGAGATCGATCATGGCCGATCGGGATCATGGCTTCGATCGATCGCAACCGTCGGATCGTCACTGATCTCGAACGGATTGCAATGGTCCGAGATCGATCGTGGCCGATCGGGATCACGGCTTGGATCGATCGCAACCGTCGAATTATCGCCTATCAGATCGATCGCGACGGTCCGAGATCGTTCATCGCCGATCGGGATCGATCAGGGCTTGGATCGATGGCAATCGTCGGATTGACGCCGATCGGTCCGATCGCCACGGTCCTAGATCGGTCGTGGACGATCGGGATCAGGGCTTGGATCGATCGCAACCGTCGAATCATCGCCGATCGGACTGATCGCCATGGTCCGAGATCGATCGTGGCCGATCGAGATCATGGCTTCGATCGATCGCAACCGTCGGATCGTCACCGATCTTGGACGGATTGCAACGGTCCGAGATCGATCGTGGCCGATCGGGATCACGGCTTGGATCGATTGCAACCGTCGAATTATCGCCTATCAGATCGATTGCGACGGTCCGAGATCGTTCATCGCCGACCGGGATCGATCAGGGCTTGGATCGATGGCAATCGTCGGATTGACGCCGATCGGTCCGATTGCCACGGTCCTAGATCGGTCGTGGCAGATCAGGATCAGGGCTGGGATCGATGGCAACCGTCGGATCGATGCCGATTGGTCCGATCGCCAAGGTCCGAGATCGATCATGGACGATCGGGATCAGGGCTTCGATCGATCGCAATCGTCGGATCATCGCTGATCGGACCAATCGCCACAGTCCGAGATCGGTCGTGGCCGATCGGGATCAGGGCTTGGATCGATCGCAACCGTCGGATCGTCAGCGATCTCAGACCGATCGCATCGGTATGGCATCGGTCATGGCCGATCGGGATCAGGGCTTGGATCGATCGCAACCGTCGGATCATCGCCGACTGGGATCGATCAGGGTTCGATCGATCGCAACCGTCGGATCTTCGCCGACCGGGATCGATCATGGTTTGGATCGATCGCAACCGTCGGATCGTTTATAATTAATTAAAAAAATGTAATAAAAAAGTTTTAAAAAATTATTAAACAAATATTGTGATGCCATAGCGATGCATTTTCGAAGAAAAAAATAAACAAATATTGCGACGCAATATATGCGTCGTAATTATTTTTAGTAAATATAATTTTTATCAGTAATAATAAATAAAAGAAATATAATATTGTGATGCATTAGTTGCATCGCAATGTTTTTTCTATAAATATAATTAATGAAAAAGTATAAAACAAATATTGCGACATAATTTATGCATCACAATTATTATCATAAATTATATATATTATCATTTATAAATATTAAAAAATTATTGCGATGCCGTAGCGACGCATTTTTGAAGAAAAAATAGATAAATATTGCGACGCAATATATGCGTCGCAATTATTTTTAGTAAATATAATTTTATCAGTAATAATAAATAAAAGAAATATAATATTATGATGCATTAGTTGCATCGCAATATTTTTTCTATAAATATATGTAATAAAAAAGTATAAAAAAATATTGTGATGTAATTTGTGCATCGTAATTATTATCATAAATTATATATATTATCATTTATAAATATTAAAAAATTATTGCGACGCCGTAGCGATGCATTTTTAAAGAAAAAATAAACAAATATTGTGACGCAATGTATGCATCGCAATTATTTTTAGTAAATATAATTTTTATTAGTATTAATAAATAAAAGAAATATAATATTACGATGCATAAGTTGCGTCACAATATTTTTTCTATAAATATATGTAATAAAAAAGTATAAAAAAAATATTGCGACGTAATTTGTGCATCGCAATTATTATCATAAATTTTAATTTTTATCATTTATAAATATTTAAAATAAATAAATAAAACATATATAATATTGTGATGCATTAGTTGCGTCGCAATGTTTTTGGATAAATATATGTAATGAAATAGTTAGAAAAATTTTTGCGACGCACTGTATGCATCGCAATTATTGTCATAAATTATTATTTTAATCATTTAAAAATATTAAAAAAATATTGCGATGCCTTAGCGATGCAATTTCTAGAAAATAAAAATAATTTTCTCACCGGATATTGGCGCCAAGTTAGCGACGCAATTAATTGCGTCGCAACCTTTTTCATAAAAATATAATAAGGCCAAATTAACGATGGATTAGCGACGCATTGTTGCGTTGCTAATACATAATAAATTAAAAAAATTGCGACCGATTAGCGACGTAATAAATTGCGTCGCTAATCACTCATATATACATTCGGCCGGCCTTCTCTTCTTCTTCCCCGTCTTGACCTAGCCGCCGCCCTCCCCAAAAAAAATCTGGTTGCCACCGTCCGCTGCTCCGGCTCCCCCCTCTGGTGCTCCGGCTCTCTGGCGGTCTCCTCCAACTCCGGCGTCTCCTCTCGGCCGAGGTAAGCCCCCCCACCCTCTTAAAAAAAATTTTGTAATAATTTTCCTCCGGCCATGGCCAAGACCGTGGCCGTCTTCTTCGGCCACGGCAGCTACCGTGGCCGACAGTGGCCTAGCCAGGGTGGCCAGGCCACAGTCAAAAAAAAAAATTTGGTAACAGGGGAGGTGGGGAAACCCCCCCCCATTTTATCTTCTCCGGCCATGGCCGCTGCCGTGGCCGGCAGTGGCCTGGCAACGGTGGCCAGGCCACAGTCAAAAAAAAAAAAAAAATTGGTAACAGGAGGGGTGGGGAAACCCCCCCCCCCCATTTTGTCTTCTCCGCCTGGCCACGGTGGCCAGGCCACAGTCAAAAAAAAAAAAAATTTGGTAACAGGGGGGTGGGGAAACCCCCCCCCCCCATTTTGTCTTCTCCAGCAACGGCAGTGGCCTGGCCACGGTGGCCAGGCCACAGTCAAAAAAAAAAAATTTGGTAACAGGGGGGGTGGGGAAACCCCCACCCCCATTTTGTCTTCTCCGGCCATGGCCGCTGCCGTGGCCGGCAGTGGCCTAGCCACGGTGGCCAGGCCACAGTAAAAAAAAAAATGGTAACAGAGGGGGTGGGGAAACCCCTCCCCCCATTTTGTTTTCTCCGGCCATGGTCGTGGCCGCGGCCGGAGAAGCGGGCCACGGCCGCTGCCATGGCTGGCAGTGGCCTGGCCACGGTGGCCAGGCCACAGTCAAAAAAAAAAAAATGGTAACAGGGGCGGTGGGGAAACCCCCCCCCCCATTTTGTCTTCTCCGGCCACGGCCGCTACCGTGGCCGGTAGTGGCCAGGCCACAGTCAAAAAAAAAAAAAAATTGGTAATAGGGGGGTGGGGAAACCCCCCCCCCCCATTTTGTCTTCTCCGGCCCCTTTAATTTAAAAAAAAAAATTTGGTAACAGCTAGGGGGCTTTTCCCTAGGGCTGAAAACGGATCGGATACGGATCGGATAGTAGTATATCCATATTTGTATCCATATTTTTTAACGGATACGAATACGGATATGAATACTAAATGGATATTAAAATTCATATCCATATTTGTTCTAAACGGATACGGATACGAATCGGATATCAAGTATATCCATATTTATTATATACGGATACGGATACGAATCGGATATCCAGCATATCCATATTTATTATATACGGATACGGATACGAATCGGATATCCAGCATATCCATATTTGTTATATACGGATACGGATATGAATCGGATATCCAGCATATCCATATTTATTATACGGATACGGATATGAATCGGATATCAAGCATATCCATATTTGTTATATACGAATACAGATACGGATATGAAGATAGAAATTTCTATGATCTCATGATGGTATTATATGATGAATAGTTGTGAAAGAGTTAATAAATAGAGGAATACTAAAGAAGCCACTAAACTCCCTATTGTCTGCCACAAGAACAAAACATAGGCAATAAGAATATGGCTACATAAATGTTCTCTTAAGAAACTTGTTGACGATAAATATTTAATAGGATTTGTTGACGATAAATCTTAAATGCATCTCATAAACTCAAATGTCATAAGAAGTATTTCATAAACTATTAAGTAAAAAGTTCACAAATCATTGAATAACATCATATGACAATCTTCAATGCTCTAATCATCCTGAAATAAAAGTAAACTTAGTAGAAGTACCTTCAAGTTTTCTCTTCTCAGTAGGAGCTGCAGGTCCCACCCTCTCTTCATCAACAGTATCCTTCTTTTCAAGAGAGGACCCATCGACCTCAGCATCAACACAGGTCCCCTTTTCTACAGTATGCATTTCATCGGCCTCAATTTTTTCTCCCAGTTCACCAGACTTAATATTGGGATCAATACGCTTTGTTTCCAAGACATCCTCCTCCATTGACTCATCACCCAAACTCCTGTCTAAATTTAATTTTTCTGGAGAACCCCCATTTGCACTATCTTCTTTCTTGCTAAAGGTCCAGATTTGTAGCATATTTGGCATCTGTTTCTTCCAAAGAGACCTGGTTCTTAACCAGCTCTTTGTCATCATCCAATGGGTGCAAATCGCCACCAATGGGAGGATCATTGCAGGATGATGGTTGCACCATCTCCAACTTAACAACTTCTAAATGAAAATTATCGGCATTCAAATTATCCTTTAGTTTATTTTTTTTCAATAATTGACACAGAATCAGTAGAAATTGACTCACACTTTACTTGGGACCCTAAATCTGGGCTGACCTCAGATACCTGATTGTTTGGTTCCGATGGGCTGAGCTTGACATCCTCAACGGAGGGCTTTGATTCCTTGTGCTTTTCGCCATACCTCAAATCTTGGCCACTTGTAACATTATGAAGGGTGGCATGTTGACTTTCAGTAATACTGTCTCCCACAGAAGCAGCAATGCTGTCTTCCATGGAAGTTGCATTAACCGCCTTTGATAATCACCATTAGCATTCTTTCACATTGAACAGGAGGGAATATTCCCTCCTGGAACAATCTAATTATGTAATAAAGCATCATCCTAAGAACTTAAAAGCAAATTAAATGAGAAACTTGAAATAAAGGAACGACGAGACCAACAAAGTTCAACCATAATGAGTGCTCGAAATGAAACACGGATTTTCCAAACAGCTCAAGTAGTCAAAATCCCTTCGCGAATCGAAGCAAGATAAAACAAGGATCCAGGCTATCAAACGCAACAAAAACCTCCCAACTTCCAATAAAAATATCAAACGAAAAGCCACACAAGGTTCGATGCAAACCCTAATTCTCAAACCAAAAACAACCTTGAGAGAACCCAAAACCCGACCATAGGCCCTAGAATCCGTTCATCTGGAGGTGTAATGGCGAAGATTACTCACCGAACTGGCGGCTTTGTGGACGGGTGCAGGCGGGTGATTAGGAGCTTGGGGAGAGAGCCGAACGAGAAACCCTCGTTCTAGAACAGAAAACAAACCAATCAAAACCTAGTTTGAGAAAAAGCGCCGAATATTCGATGTTGAACCCCGAGCAGAGACCAACCTTCAGAATCCATCCATTCTTCCCTGAAAAATACCAAAAAAAACACAAAAAGAAGGGAAAAGCAAAAAGGTTGAAAAAAAAAACTTCCGCGATGGTCCGATGCCCAATGGATCGCTCCTCCTTGCTGCCAGAAAGTCGGAAGGAAGCCTCGACATGGGAAGGGAAAAAAAACGAAGGAAGTCTGGATCGCTCGCTCCTCCTCGACCACCGTGGCTGTGGCACTATGGCACTGTCTCCTTCGTTGCCTCTGGGATGATCCGATGGAGCGATGAGAAGACTGGAAGGGAGTCTAGAAGAGAAGAAGTGGGATTGTGGGAAGCCGGAAGGGACAAGGTCACAAAGGAGCATGCTGTCAAAGAAAAAAATGAACGAAAAAGATTAAAAGAAACAGGACGGCGGAGGGGCTTCGTACGTGACGTGTCGATCGCTCGGCGTTTTAATTTGAATTTTTTATTTTAAAAATCGATGTCATGTCGCTTGGCGCGGGCGCCCGACGGGTTTTATATTTTTTAAAAAATATTAATCAAATATTTATAATAAAATGGATATCTGTATCCATATTTAAATATATATATATATTTGTATCCGTATCCGTATCCGAATATTTTTTAGTTTAGATATCCGAATCCGTATCCGAATCCGATTAAACTATAAAATAAATATCTGAATTTAGTATAATTTGAATACGGATACGAATACGGTCGGAGTTTATCCGACCCGTTTTTAGCCCTACTTTTCCCCCACCTCCGGCCCCTTCAATTAAAAAAAAAATTAACACTCATAAAAAAATTTAACAAAAAAAATTAGATTCTATCATATTTTATTATTTTTAAAAAAATTTTCAAATAATTTGATGATAAATATAAAAAATTATAAATATATTTTAAAAACATGGGCAACTTAATTTTTTTAAAAAAAAGTAACAGCTAAGGGGGTTTTCCCGACCCTCCGGCCCCTTCAAAAAATTTTTTTTTAATACTCATGAAAAAAAATTAACTAAAAATATAGATTCTATTATATTTTATTGTTATTAAAAATATGTTCAAATAATTTGATGACAAATATTAAAAAAAATGTGACCACTAATCTAATTTTTTATTAGATTAGTTATAAATTAATTAATTTATGTCATTAGTCGGAGCTCTTTGGATAGACTGATTGTTATGCATGTCTTGATTATGCAATAATATTTGTAATGCTAGATAGAAAGTCTTGTTGTATTATTATTTAATTTGCAAAATGTTTATGTAATAATTAATTTAAGCAGAATGTTTATGCAATAATATTTGTGCATTTGTACTTATTTACAATTGTTATGTCTTGATTATTTATATTCTGCTGCAAATTGAATGATGCATTAAATTATGTAATGCTAGATAGAAAGTCTTGTTGTATTATTATTTAATTTCAGCAACAAATTAGTAGTTTCAATGATTTATATTTTAGTCTTCACAAACATTTGTATTTGACACAATAATCTTAAGAAGTCAGTGACTATATATAGAACACTATTCCTATATATGTATAATTGACAAGAAGTTAAGAATAACAAGCATAAGTTCGATTGTCTTCGGACTTCCATATATTAATCACAGCACTATAACCTTTAGACCCGTTTGAGAATTTGTAAGCCTTAGTCTTGCAAATTCTCAAATTGTCCTGGTGGACAGTTTGGGAATATTTTTTGCGATATGTTAGTCTGCTATTAATCATCGTTGGGTGAGATTGCGGTTTGTATTTGCTCATACGTTCTCCTAGTGTGGCTTATATGCCACACATTTAGGAGAACATATGGGGAAATGCTGCCAAAATTTCAATGTAACCGATCGATGATAATTAATAGCAGAATAACATATCACAAAAAATATTCTTGAATGGGATAGGGCCTTACCTTATAGACATGGAGTGAAGGTAGAATTAATTTAAGACACTTGAATGCTTGTGAAGTCTCATGATTAAACGGACCGCCTTGCGGCCCGACCCGAACTCAAGCCCTACCATTAGCCATGAACCTGTGCCTCGGTCCTTGCTAGCACGCCAAGGATCGTAGCCGTGGCTCGCCCTTGCATGGTAGGGACCTTAGTTGCCTAAAAGAAAATTGGTTTAGTTATAAATGATTTAAATGGTTGTTATTAACCTTAGTTGTGTAAAAGAAATAATTTAGTTATATATTTAGTAATACTAATATAGTTTTATTTTGTGGTTTCCTTTAATGGTTTACCAGACTTTGTATAAGTCGGTCAAAAATGAGCGGGGCTCGCTCGTGGATGTATGCAAGGATAAAAGATGGCTTGCTTAATCCAGATTTTCTGAATGGATTGGAAGAATTTATCGCATTTGCATGTAGCCAACCTGAATGGATGGATGGGCCTAGGATTAGGTGCCCATGCAACTTCCACAGGTGTCAGAATAAAGCCTACAGAGATGTTAAAACTGTTAAGGTGCATTTGTGTAAGAAGGGGTTTGTTCCTGATTACTATGTTTGGTACTGTCATGGTGAACCAGAGGATATTCCAGCAGCTGTTATAGGCCAACAAGAGTCAATTCCCGTAGATGAACCATTTGTGAATTTAAACACATATGAACAAATGGTGATGAATGCATCGGGTAATGAATTCAATCAGAATACATTTATGGAAGAACCAAATCCAGATGCACAACAATTTTATGATATGTTGCGTGCTGCAAATCAAGAATTGTATCCTGGTTGTGAGGGTCATTCCCAGTTGTCTACAGCTGCTCGAATGTTGAATATTAAGGCAGAACATCGATTATCAGAAAAGGCGTTCAATTCTGTAGCTGGGTTAATCAAAGAAATTTTGCCAAATGATAATGTTGCAGCAGACAGTTTTTACGCAACAAAGAAGTTGTTGCGTGGGCTTGGGCTCCCAGTTAATAAGATCGATTGTTGCTTGAACAATTGTATGATATTTTGGGGTGAAGACTCAGAGCTGAGATGGTGTAAGATTTGTGGGCAATCGAGGTACAAAAACAGCGAAGGAGGAGCCAGTACAAGTAGGAGGAAAAGTGTGCCTTACAAGAGGATGCATTACTTTCCTCTTACCCCACGCCTGCAGAGATTATACAGATCTGAGGCAACAGCTGCTGATATGAGATGGCATGCCGAACATGAATCTAAAGAGGATGAAATGCGGCATCCATCAGATTCAAAGGCTTGGAAGCATTTCAATGAAAATCATCCTGATTTCGCTGAAGATATAAGGAATGTGAGATTAGGTCTTTGTACCGATGGCTTCCAACCATTTGGTCAAGCGGGGCAACAGTATTCATGTTGGCCTGTGATACTGACTGTATATAACCTTCCTCCGTGGAAGTGCATGAAAGATACTGCAATGTTTTTAACCGTTTTGGTTCCAGGACCATCAAATCCAAAGGAAAAGATTGATGTCTTTCTGCAACCGTTGGTGGCCGAATTGAAAATGTTGTGGGAAACAGGAGTCGTAGCCTACGACATTTCTATGAAACAGAATTTCATCATGAGAGCTGCTTTGATGTGGACAATAAGTGATTTCCCGGCATATGCAATGTTGTCTGGTTGGAGCACTGCTGGACGTCTGGCATGCCCTCATTGCATGTATGATTCGGATGCATTTACATTGCAGAAGAGTGGTAAGCAGTCATGGTTTGATAACCATAGGAAGTTCTTGCCCCCAAATCATCCTTACAGGCGTAACTTGATCGCCTTCCGGAAGAACAAAGCAGTCACAAAATTCGCCGAACCGGTTAGGTCCGGCACGGATATATTTGATACTATAGAGCATTTGGGGTTGATGTATGCATGGGAACCGGATGCAGATAGAATAAATGGCCGTATATGTAAAGAACATAACTGGAAGAAGCGAAGTATATTTTGGGATTTGCCTTATTGGAGCACAAATCTCATCCGGCACAACTTGGATGTTATGCATATCGAGAAAAATTTCTTTGATAACATATTTAACACGGTGCTAAACATCCCGGGAAAAACAAAAGATACTGCAAAGTCAAGAGAAGAACTTAATCAGTACTGCAGAAGAGGTGATTTGAGAAGGAGTGCCGATGGGACCTATCCTAAAGCCTGTTACACTCTTGACAGAAATTCACGAGAAGTTTTATGTAACTGGCTTAGAGGGTTAAAATTTCCAGATGGTTATGCCTCAAATATCGGTAGGTGTGTGGACATGCATAAGCTCAAGTTGTTCGGCATGAAGAGTCACGACTGCCATGTTTTCATGCAACGGTTATTACCTATAGCTTTTCGTGAGTTGCTTCCGCAACATGTCTGGAAGGCAATTACGGAGCTCAGCTTATTCTTCAAGGAGTTATCTGCCGCAGTCATTACTTCTGCATCCATGGCAAGGCTTGAGGAGGAAATTCCAATTATTTTATGCAAGCTGAGCGAATATTTCCTCCCAGTTTTTTTGACTCAATGGAGCATTTACCGGTTCACTTGCCATACGAAGCGAGCATAGCTGGTCCCGTGCAGTATCGCTGGATGTATCCTTTCGAGAGGTAAATATATACATCATTAAGATATGTTGACATTTCAAATATTATTTCATTGCAAGAAATTTGGTTAATTTTTTGTTTCAACTTTACATATAGGTATCTTAAGAAGTTAAAAAATAATGTGCGTAATAAGGCAAGGGTTGAAGGTTCTATATGCAATGCACACTTGGTCGAAGAAGTTTCAGCTTTTGCCTCGCATTACTTTGAGGGTCACGTCCACACGAGGAGCCAAAATCTTGGTCGTAACGATGACGTATGTGTGGACGAAGGAGAACCTAATGATGGTAGAATATCAATTTTTAAAGGTATCGGCCGTTCATTTGGTGGGCAGAAGTCAAGAAATCTTAGCGATATGGAGTATAATGCAGCACATTATTACATCCTAATGAACTGTAGAGAAGTCGATCCATATATTGAGTAAGTGTATACTTCAATGCTTAATTGGAAATTTTAATTTAAATTACAATATACCACAATATTTAATTGCTAACATCAGTTTTCATCCTTTTCATCCCATAAGGATGTTTTGTGATAGACAACGACAGATGAATCCCGACATCAGTCAAGTTGCAATTGGGCAGAAATTAGAAACGGAGTTTGCTTACTGGTTTTATGAATTTGTGAGTAGTATCACTCAATCAATTTCAATAATGGCTTTATTTTTTGAATTGGATGTGAATAGCTTATTAATTTATAGGTAAACGGTCCATGGTCCACAACCGACAATATTTTCATTAAATGTCTATCGCAATGGCCATTGAAGACCGTAACAACCTCTACTGGCTATTTTGTAAATGGGTACAAATTTCAGATTGAACGATTAGCAGCTTCAAGAGGCACGCAGAACTGGGGCGTGTGTGTTAAAGGAGAAAGTGTTGGAGCAAATATGCAGGATTATTATGGAAAGTTAGTAGAGGTGGTTGAAGTTGAATATCCCGGTTGGCCTATGAAACGAACCGTATTGTTTCGTTGTGATTGGTTCGATCCGATAGTTCCTGTGGGCAAAAGGGTTCATAACGACTACAATTTGGTTGAAGTGAACCATCGACGAAGATTGCAGAAATATGACCCATTCATCCTTGCATCCCAAGCTCAGCAAGTCTTTTACTGCGGATATCCAAGTTTGCGCAACGACAAGCGAGATTGGTGGGCCGTTTCTAAAATCGTCCCACGTTCAACAATCGTATTAGAGGAGAGTTCATCAAGTCAATCAGCCGAGTGCCCTGCATTTCAAGAGGATGAGATGGAAATGCATGCAATTGAGGACGACACAAGGGCTCCTGAAACATCACTTAGAGATCCAAATGGTGATGTCCAAGAAATTGCGGATGCAAATGTTCGGTTTCCTTCCGATGATAATGAAACTGAATCGCAGTCCGATACGGCATCGGATGTTGAACCAACATTTCACGAAACAAATGACACCGATTAAACATAGAGGTTTTTTAAAATTTAACTTTTTTTTATAAGTGTTAAATTTTTACATAGTCAATCATTAATCGTAATTTAATTGTATGAATCTTTAGTATTTTCAGTATGACGGGCAGAGGTAGATCTACCGATGACAGACGGAGTGAGCAGGGACGTAGCCCTGCTGCATCAGATCACATGAGCGTCGGAGATGGAGAGTTCGGATCTCCAGCAGTCGCACAGCCTTCGATCTCTCCAGCAGTATTACCATCCAGCCGATCGGCACATACCTCCGAGAGTTCTTCCACCATCGGCCGCACCGTACTTCGACTTGATGCTCAGGGGCTGTAAGTATATACTAATTAAAAATATATGTTTATGTTTTTAAGTCAATTACTTATAAACATGCATTTTTTTAACAGATTTATTGAGCAGCATCATGTATCCAGCCACATCAGCGCCGTATTTCAGAGGCGTGCAGATCCCAGTGGCTACGATTGGCGCCACGTATCTCCAGCCACGAGGGAGTTTTATTTTTCTGAGTTTCAGGTAAACTTATTAAATACAATTTATCACTGATATAAAATTTCTTAATCTTAATAAATTTAGAAACTAACTGTTTATTTTAATGCAGAAAAAGTTTACGTGGGATCCTGCCAGCCATGATGCCATTAGGGCAGCATGGGAGGCTCTTACGGACGCCGATACTCCGACATGCTTCATCGTTGGAGGTCATCGGGTCAGCATCCTGCGCACGTGCCAGAGGGTATTTGGCACGAGTGGCAGCAGGCCTGGCAGTCCGATGGCTGGCGCAGGAGGTCCGCATCAGCCAGCACGAACCGCCGATCTGAGAAGGGCGGTCCTGGCACGGGTCTCTCCCGCCATACTTCGGGCTCCATTTCGATTCAGGAGCACAGACGGCATGGTAAGAAAACATAAATATTTTAATTACTATTTTAGTTATTTACAAATATTTGTATTAATATCATTTTTTTTAATATTATAGTCTGAGCAGGAGGGCGGAGATCCTGGTGAGTTTCGTCTATTCAGGGCGACACACACCAGGAGGGACGGTTCCTGGGTCGACACGCGATCACGGGAGGTTGCGGTAAGAAATTAGATTTATGTAGTATCTGTTTAATTTCTAAAATTTTATTTCAAGAAATTTATTACTCATTTATTGTTGATTTCATAATTTAAAGACACGAGTCGAGGAGCTTCACTCCCAGGCATCGCAGGTCGACTCTACTGATGGGGAGACGCCCGTCGAACTCTCAGCAGAGGAGAGTCGGCGTGTGTTTTTGGAGGCTGTTGGTGCCCAGCCGCGAGACCGCAGGGTCTATGGTCTGGGCACTAGAGCTTCTACATATTTTCCCCATCAGGCCTCCAGCTCGCGAGTTTCTGGTGATCTTCCTCCCGAGCGTTTAGATGACCTTCGGAGATCTATTGCAGAGGAGGTTCGGCAGGAGGTCGAGCAGGATTTCAAGGATCGTATGCGAGGCCAGGATCAGGAGATTGCAGACATGCGAGATGAGATGCATTATTTGCGAGATATGGTTAGCCGCTTGTCGCAGAGTCTCCAGCCTCCACAGCCTCCACGTGATCGCTCAGATTCTTGATGTATTTTTTTTATGTTGTACATAAAAACTTCAAAATTTTAATATATAATTATTTTTGGAAATTGAATGATTATTGTTTGGATCAATATGAGTGAAGAATGTTTCGATCAATATTTAAATGTAATGAAATTGTATTAACCGTTTTAATTTTTAAATTTTTATTTTAAAAAAAATATTTATTTAGCGATGCATTAGCGACTACAATTGCATCGCTAATATTTTTAAAATATTATTATTAAATATTGCAACGCAATGACCTGGCGTCACAATAATTTAAAAAAAATTTAATAGCGACGCATTAGCGACTCAAATTAAGTCGCTATTATATCTAAAATATTTTTTATAAATATTGCGACATAATGACCTTGCGTCGTAATATTTTAAAAAAAAATTTATTTGCGATGCTTTAGCGACGTAAATTATGTCGCTATTATATCAAAAATATTATTATTAAATATTACGATGCAACTAAATGCGTCACAATATTGCGACGCAATTGAGTGCATCGTAATATTTAATAATAATTTTAAATATTATAATTTAATTTTTAATTTAGCGACGCATTTGGATGCGTCGCAATATTGCAATGCAATGTTGCATCGCAGAGTCGTAATATTGCGACGCAATTGTGACAAATGGATATTGCGACAGACATCTGAGTGACGCCGTCATTGCATCGCTATTGCGTCGCAATAGCATGTTTAGCGACACAATTGCGATGCATTTGGGCGTCGTAATATTTTATTTTTCTTGTAGTGAGAGTAAGACATGGATCCATCACTATTTGTGACAAACTCTACACTTGACTGGCAGATAGCCAAAATTTTCCCCCTTGCCATTGTAAGGTATAATGCCCTACAGTTGAATAAGGAATAGATGTTAATGATGAACACAAAACATAGTAGTGCAGAAGAAAACTATGATCAACCTCATCACTAAATTAAATCCATCAAAATGTAGAAGGTATAAAGCATTTATCAGTTACAAAATAATGAAGAGCGTAGTTGCTGGTATATTTGACTCTAATAAACTTAGTTTACTAAATTATCTGTGCAAGCAGAGAAACACTTGCAAGTATTGAAGAGGACAAATTACATATGAAATGCCCAAGTAGACTTGACATGAATAGTTTTGCCCAAAAACTTGTGAAAGGGTGAGATGAAGTCCTTATAGAGAAGTTACAAGTGATAGCTGTACAACAAGGGCTAACTGAAGAACAAGATGAGAACACATGCATTAATAAATCCATTAAACCGCATTTGTCCCGGAAGCTACAAGATCAACATGCGAACAAGAATACTACCGACAAAGGTTTTTGTTGTTAATAAAAGCTAGAGATCTCGAGAATCATAAAGAGTACAAAAGAGCAAACAATACAAATACTTCAAAACATTGAAGACTTTTCCTTTTGATATAGTTTGTATCAAAATTAGGTTAGTGTCCTGAGCAATATCCTTACTGCTCCTTTTTCAAAAGGACTAATGAATACACAACACAGTAGTAGCAAACATTATGATAGTAAACCTTGCACTATTAAATTAAATGCATCAAATGTAGAGAACACAAACATTTTTCAATTACAAAACAAAGAAGAGTGCATTTGGTGACATTTAATTCTAATAAATTTTAGTGCAACTAAATTATCCAAGCAAGTACATAAGCACTTGCAATTAGTATAAAGAGTAAGAAAGATGATACAGCACAAGCACTTCAGACAAGACATCAAAGACTTTTTTTTTAGTTTAGATCAAAATTAGATTTAGTTTCCTAAGTATGAGTCCTCCTCGTCCTTCTCCTTTCCCTTCCTACACTCTTTCTTTCAATTTTGAGTACCATAAAAGAGAGAAAAGTATTCAGGTAATCCATATCTGAGATTCATACCAGCTTATATCAAGCTTTCTTTTGCAGCCCTATATAGGTTGAGGTTGAATTATCTCTCCGGTGCCATTACATAATGCCACATTAAGCATCTTATAAAGTGTATGAATTTAACAATGTAGACCACCTAGAAATTTTATACCTGTTCTTTATCTCTTAAGTATGGATTCTGATCAGCAGTTTAAAAGTATAGATATGAAACTACTACATACTAAATGGTAATCAGTTTATTGATTTACATTCAAAAGTAGCTGAAATCAAAAGCTTGATACATGAATTTTTTTCATTTAGCTCACAGCCATTGAGTTTTGCATACACAGTAGGTATCTGGAGCAATACGAAGCTTTAATAGTTTTCACCCTAATAATACAAAGGCAGAGAACATCTGGATGTAATTAAGTTGAAGTAGGATCCATGAAGTCAGATTACAGCATTCTTTGGACAGAAATACATTTTCTTTACGAATCTTTAGTATCAGATCTCTTCTGGATAGCCCTCTGACAACTTGCAATCTCAAGAATTAATTTCATTTTGCAAAACCCAACAAGAAGGCACCCAGGAAAAGGATGCCAAGAAAAGGATCATCTAATTCATTCATCAGTAAAATATTAACCTAGATTCAAAATGTTGAATTAATTCATAATCTTCATAATTGACTCTTCAGTGACCGCAAAGTTTGCTTCACATGCCAGGTGATGTGATATAATATGTTTATTATCCCTTTTTCCCGCATGATTTAAAATAGTTTATTTGTAATTATTTTTAAAGGTCTTACCAACTGAGAATCAGCAATGGCATCTAGTGCTTGCTGATCAAACATTTCACAATGCCTGTTGTATGGGTATTTTGAGGGACAGCAATGAAGCAAAGCAAGCATCGGAGGAGGTACCTCCATATCCCTACCCATCAGAAAAATTTATATCCATACCCACACTTTCCTACTATGGTATACAATTTTGTATCTATACCCATACTTATAAAGATTATGTAATATTCATATCCACCTTGTTACCCGTACCCACTCCATACCCCTCACCTGTTTTAGGGTTCATTTCATTTTTTTATGGCTTTTCTAATTTTTTTCTTTCAAATTTCAATTCTAAGTACAGTGCTAAAGTAATTGCAGGCTGCTTTCTTTTTTTTTTTTCAAGCTAGACAAATGGATCAGACTCTGAGACATTATGGTCTATGATTACTTGTAAAGTTTTTTATTGAAACTTTGAAACTATATTAATAAGGGTAATTAACTAAATTTACTAATGGGTATAATGGGCATGGGGTAGAGTTGGTCAGGGTGGGGTAGGGATATCTTTACATCCATACCCACCCTATACCTATATGAGTATTGCCACGTATCCCCATACCCATATTCGTACCTATTTTTTGACCTTTGTACCTATTTTTTGACCTCCATATCCATTTCAAATGAAGCGAAGGTGGGCAAGCACCCGTGGGTTCAGAGGAAATTGCCATCCCTTGGTATTTTATAAAGAAAAGTTCTCTTGTCTATCCACATGCATCATTAATTCATTGAAGAAACTAAGACTCATGCATTGCTTACATTTGCAACTAGCTATGATTAACAAGAATATGTCAATGTTTTCCACAGATTTACTTTTCTTTTGCAAACTAAGAAATGAAACTATGTTGCTAAAAGTATCCATGGTGTAATTTGATCCAAGTAATCTGCACTACTAACAGTGCAATGTAATAATGGCCATATTATGCACAATAGTAAAAATGTGACCATTTATATCAAATGAAAAACCTGTAAAAATTATCAGCAGATGGATATCCAGAAAAGATGGCATATATACCAAAGACAAAATCATGAGAACTTTCCTAAATTTTTCCCATTGATTTGACATTGAAATGAAATATGAAACTTTCTTCTTTAAAAAAAGTCACACATTCAATATATTTAAAATCAGAAAAATCTTAGGTATCATAATGGCAGTCAAACTATATGATGTTGAATCATTGAATTCAGCAATAACATTGTAAATCAATAAACTACTACCATCAAAACATCTTTTGATATTGCAAATAAAGGATGGCCATGAAAATAAATGTTCCTGCACCAACAAATTCTCTGGTGTCAGATTTATGAATCATTTATTCTTATTCATTTATTTAAAGAAGCTTAGTTGCTGCAAGCACCACATTCCACAAAGCCTTTTGCCTTTCTTAAAACTCGTGGTCACATTTTCTTGGCTAGTCTCCTTTTTGCTGACTTTTTCATTCATGCACAACCCATCTCTGTTGGTTATCTCCTTTGTCTTATGTTAATATTACTCATGTACTTCCTAATGCAATCCTCATCTGTCTTAGCAATCACCAATTATAGTACAGTATCATTGCCTGCATTTTGCATGCTTAAACTTTCATTTCAGCGGAACATTGTGAGCTATACAACTTGCATATTGACTCGTATAATTTCTATATAAGGCATGGATTGCATGTATGACACCTTATCGATGCAACTATGCACTTCAATTCCCAGATCTAATTCTATTAGTAATCCAAGTTGGCTGATCTTTCAGCTATTGATTTCATGCGGAGCCTCACATTCTAATCTATTTAAATTGTACTATCATTTATATACCTTTTTTTCCATTTTTATTATGATTCAAACTTAACCAACCTTCTCATTTCAAAAATTTAAATCGCATCCACTGTATATGCCATAAGATGACTTCCTTGTGAACACCAACAATAATTTCATTGAAATTGCAGGGAGGAAAAGGATTTCGAGGGAATGCTAGGCTCGGTATTGAATGTTCCCTTGTGTTGCTACAACTATTTCTAGCAATTGTTATTGCTCCTCCTTGCATGACCTTGACAATTTCAAAATGCCCTTATACACCCTCCTTTTCAGCATCTTCTACTATTCTACAGCACACTTCATCGAAGTCATGATCATGCACACGGCCCATAACTTCTCTTTAATCTTTCCCTGAATTTCTAAGGGAAAAAAAAAAGAATATTTTGGTTCACCATTCACTCAAGAAAAAGATATTAACATCACTGAGCACAGAGTGTTAGCGTGACACGAAAAAGATATCATTGGTTGAGATGATAGGTAGGACGGGATTGAAGGGAAGATTTCTATGAAGAAAGGGTTTGGCAAAGAAGACCTCTTGTACTCTCTTCTCCAAAAATAGCTAATTAAAGTATGGCCAAATAAGCATAAAAAGAAGGGAGAGAGAGAATAAACCTAGTATCTCTTCTTTCGAAAACCGTTTGCTTCTTTGTATCCCGCCGCCAGTGAGCTCAGCGAGCCCTCTCAAGCTTCTAAGAGCTACGACTGCTTCTGATTCTGACTGCAATATACAAAGAATACTAATCAAAAGTGATAAACAAAGCATCAAATCAAAAGTAAAACCAAAACCACATGGACTGGCAAAGGAATTAGATAGCCTTGGAACTTTGGGAGGCCAATAATATTGGATTCGAGCACAATTCTTACCAGAAATCGCTCAAAAGAACATGGCAAGGTAAAAAGAAATCAACTTTGGAATTGATACCAAGGAATTTTTCATAGAATTCTAAGATCTATCTAGGAATTTGAAAGCAATAAGGAATGAGGGCTTACGGTCGATATCTAGGGTTGAAATCCGTTGTCAAAGGGGGGAAATCTTCTCTGGATTCGATGAGGATTTCGAAGGATTTAGGGTTTTAGTACTTCGGCTAAAGCTGAATCCGATCGGTCCGGTCCGACACTCCATACGCAGCCCGAATCGAATTTATAGTCCAGTCTACTCTTCTGTAATGTTGTAAAGAGCGGTTTGAACCGAACCCTATTCTTCGATGACTAAAATTTTCACATCAATGAGGGATTATGAGTGGATGAAAATAAATCAATCAACCCGAACCCATTCTATCATTCATAATTGTACAATATATTTTGCAATTTATTTATGGTTCATTCATTAACAAGTTTAGAAATCTTTGATTGTTATAAGCCAATGGTATCCATATATTTTTTACTAGTTTTTTTTTTGCTTCTTCCCATATTTATTATTATTTTTGTTGGGTTTTTTTCCATGTAGATTTTAAAAAAATTAATAAACATTTTTTTCCAAAATTCAAAGTTTTATATTTGGTAAGGTTATTTTCAAATATTCAACTTATAATGATAATTTAAGGTTAGCAGCGTTGTATGCTTATCAAGCCCCTAAATATTTGTGTATAATTTATTAAATTAGAGCTATGATGGTTTTCAATTATAGATTTTAGTAGTTAAATTTGAACCATTAATTATAGACCCAAAATATTTGCATTCTAATAAATAGTTATCACCGCATTAATTTTTTCATTATAACAATGCCATGCTATAAGAGGAAAAAAGTTTGTTGCTTATATTTCAAATAGTTGTATCTTCACATAGAAGTATAAAATTTTATTTATTTCTAGCATTTTAGTAGGGCATGCTGCCATCATTGTCATTGAAATGCACCTATTTTAGATGGAAATTCCAGTAGATGACAATACCTAAAGGATTTTAATTAATAGTAAAGACTATTTAAGAATTCTTTTATATTTAAAAAAAATTGGCATAGAAATCATCATATTTTATGCTGGGAATTAAAGTAGCATCAATTCTTATAAAATATTTTTGCTGGCAATATTATAGATAGAATACACATGGACATTCTTATCCAGGTGTTCCACATATTTAGAAATTATATCTCATTCACTTTTAATTAGTTCATCATTTTTATAGACAGTTCCCTCCATATATATTCAGCCTCTTAGAGATATTTTAGATTGCTTTCGTTGTTGCATTGCATCATAAGAATGCATGTTCCTTGCCCAAGGATTTTTGGCCATATTAAAAATAAAAGTCAACTTGTATCTAACATACCATAAAAAGGTGTCTTGCCTTCGGTTCCAATACTTCACAATAGTGCCTGTCAAGCAAACTTTTTACCGTCACCAACTCTAGTGATTTTAAAGTTTCTCTCTTTCTTTCTTTTTTGTTTCTTATAAATATTTAGCCTTCTTCTTCCAACTATTTTTCAAAAAATGGTGCAATGTCTCTTTATGAGTAACTTTTTACCTATTTATTATCATATTTAATTGGCAAACGGTAAGATGCAAAACCAAATTAAGAACCATGTTTGGAGATTTCCGATCCAAGTTGTAAAGGGAAAGCTGAGAATAATAATCTGGATGTTCTTTGAATGGAATAAATCATATAAACAAATTTCTCTCTCAAATAGAAGAAGAAGAAATATCAATACATTTGATCCATCGTCCTTGGTGAAAAAATAAAGCAAGCAATTTTTTCCTATGTTTTAATAAATCATACAAATATTGTTTCAGTTCTAATTACTCTATGCTAGGTGACAGAGTATCACTCACGAATTATAAGAATTCTTCGGCTAAAAAATCATAATAATTTTACTAGAAAATGAAGTAGTTGGTGAAACGAGGGGATCTCCTTCTTAGCATCAGTAAAATAAATTCATGGCAATTTCTTTTTCATTGTGTTTTCCTTCTCATGTTTTCAAAGAAGAAAAAATTATGAAGAATTAGAGGGAGAGCAGAGAAGAAGTGCTAGACTATTGGCTCTTGAAGAGAAGAAGAATGAAAAAAGTGGCACATTAACATACAATCAATTGATGCTTGGCAATCATCAGATGAAGGACAAACAAGCACACCAAAGCAAGGTCAAAAAAGTTTGTGAGGTAATTTGTAAAAGGTCATAGTTCAATCAACTCTTACCATAGCATTTTAGCGAGTTCTCATGAAATAATAAAAATTGACGAGTAAAAGATTATTTAAACCACATAAAATAACTATAGTTTACTAATCATTGTTACTCCTGATGCAGGCCATAGCCTAGATTTCCTTTAAGATTTAGCTGACTAGGTTACAGACTTACAGTTGCATTCTTCATCATGACAGCCACATGCATACTAAACTCCTGGATGTCTATTAAAATGATGTTACTTGCCTGAAGAAGTTGGTCCAAGCGTTAACGATGACTCTTTTTTGTTTTAAAGCCAATAAAAATATGGATCCAAGGCTTCTCAATATGAGAATTTAGTAATATTTATGAGACCTAAACTAATTTTACTTTGTTTACGTAATATTTCGAGCAATTCTTCTGCACTACAAAAACATACTGACGAAATCATTGAGTACATTCTTGACGTGCTGGAATTGTAAGTTCTATGGTACTTCATTCTATTCGATCTACCTCAACCGTAGCTTTGGTTTTGTCTCTTTAAAGGATGAATAACATGACATGAAAAGTAAATGAGTTCTCCTGAAGAATCTCTTTTCTTTTCTTTTCTTTTTTCTATAAAGCCTCATAGATGATTGAACGCAGAGTTCTGTCAAAGCATATGAAATTAATTTTGTAACTTGTTTCCCTACAGAAATGATACAAATGAATAGTTCACAATGCCAGATCATGCCAGGTCTTTAATCATAGGCTTTGATCCATATCACATTATTTGATATACTTAGCCCGACTGTTCATGTCATGCTGCCCATTTACAAGGTGGCTCACATCCTGGGATTCATGGTGACATGAAACAAAGTGGCATCAGAATCAACATTGCAGTAAATGGAAGCATACGATCATCAAATAACAAACCAAGCCCTATGTGAAACCCCCAGTTCAAGACTAATATAAAGCACTGTAGCAGAAAAGGTAATGCAAATTTAACCAGTATAAAGCTCCCTTCTAATTACGGGTAACAAAATTTGAAACTAATCCCATAATTCTCTTATTTGAAATGATATGGCACCAATTCAGAAATGCATTAGGTATCTATTTATGTAGTTAAGCTTCAAGAAATGGACATATATATTCATATGAGTTGGCATTAGGGATGTAGCCATCCATGTCCCAACATCAAAAAATTAAACAAATGATCTATTTTTGTTGTCACTCAGTATGCATATACATAGATCATAATGTCAACAACCTTCATATGAAATCTCATCTGATAGCATATTTGTCGCCCGTAGCACATTATAGAATGCTCTTCATCATGCACTGCGAAATGAAGATGCACTTACAAGAATGGGAGTGATTCAAGTGAATCAATACTTCAGACAGTTTACAAGCAACCTGCACATATTATTTAAGTCAGTGGTAATATCCTTCAAACTTCTACTAAATCCATGTACATAACTTTATTGGTAGTATCTATTTTGGGCAAACTAAAAATGCCTACTTGCTTTTCTCACAAAAATAAAGATAATAAAAACCACTTGAATACATTTTCTGATTATGCTTATAAGATACATTTTTTTCTTTTTTAATAATTTATTGAGTTGCTGCAGTGAATGGGATATCAAGCCTGTCCCAAAATTTTATTCTAAAAAAATAAATGATGACATGATGAAAAACAAATTAAATATCTTTCATCAATTAAAAGAAAATAAACCAAAGTACTCGAAAACAAGGCTGTTGGAAATGGTTTTGGTAGGATCAGGGTGAAAAAAAACTTCAGGTTTAAAGAATTGAAAACTACAAATAACATGAGCATAGAGTAGTTTTTCAACTAAGATGCACATCTGCATGAATGTGAACACACTTGTTCCCTTCATTTCATGTGATGGCACAGAGCCAGGAGCCATGGTTAACAGAACAAGTTTCAAAATATCTGCCAAGTGCGTTCCTTTCTCTCTTTGATGTGTTTTTTTTTTAAAAAAAAAAGCTAAAAACAAAGTTGGATTCAGCCATGTCAGTTCAAAGCAATTTTGGGTTATGTCTAAGTTTGTTAAGTACATCTATGTATGCTTTGGAGTATGAACTTGGGTGTGGGGATGATGGTTGTGGTTTGCTACACACCATCCCAATATAACCTGGCTACCAGGACAAGCTAGCAGGGGTGTTTAAAATTGCTATAGGGTATGGATGACAAATATTGCTTGATCCATTAAAACCTGTTTTCAGCTGTACTCCAAAGCTGACTCCTATCAGGATTTGCAATCTCAGTTTCGGATCCTATACCAATGCCATCTTGGTAGGATATCAGTATGCTGATAGGTTCAACACACTGATATTTGGTATGCCTTATATACTCTATACCAGTTCAACACTGAAACCATGGTACGGTATGGTACATTCAGCATGCACCAACATGGGGCAATACAGCATATCATGCTCCATATTACCAAGCTTAGTTTCAAGCAATCATTAGTGTTTTGATGCTTTGAGTCAAAATGGACCTGCAGCTAATTGGTGTTTAGATAAAACCTACATGGGTTTAATATAAAAGGAATGGCAAGATAGGCTGTTCGAACAACTTTAAGAAATAAGACATCTAGAGAAAGAAAAAAAAAGTTATTTAGTTTTCATTTTTTGACAACAAATATTCATAAATGGATAATAAGGTGAACTGGGGAGGCAAACCCTTTAGTTTTCAGCACAGGTATGATATGCAAGCTATATTACTGATGGGCTTTCCATAAAAGAAAATGGAAAGGAATGCATTTACAAAGTACATCACTTGGAGTGGTGTTTAAAACTCAATCAGTTCATTTAAACTCATCTAAATGAGAGGTTTCACGGCAAAAGCTATTCAAAATTAGTTGTTTTTGGTAATTAAGAGCAAAGACACGGCACTCTTGGAATTGAACACCTACTTCTGCCATTAAAGATGATCTCAGATGATTCCCTTGGTAGGCTGCTATTTCATTCATGCTCAAATAGATCTAGCCAATGTATACGAGAACTCAGTCGTAGTTTAAGAAATGTGATGGGTCATACCTGTGTTCGTTCTCAAAGGAAAAAAAGCTCAGCACCAATTTAGAAGCATGCAACTCTTATAAAATTTCCAATAAGTAAGCTTGGTCTAAATGACAACAACCAATTACACTAGTCACGGTGGGATGGAGGCCGAGACAACCAAGATGTCTTATCCCAAAGAGATTCTGAGACCAATCTCAACCATCCCATCCCGTTTT
>UESW01004337.1:0-27429 GCA_900491605.1 Calamus simplicifolius
AAGGAGTCGAGGGTGAGCGTATCTTTGGCATCCTGCCCCCTAAAATTTGGAGCTTTCCATGACAAGAATCTCTACTGCCGCTTCCACCGGGACTATGGCCATGACACGAAGGACTGTCATCATTTGAAGTGGGCGATTGAGAAGCTTATCTAGCGATGCTACCTCTACAATTTTGTCCAGAGGAGGGCCCTAGCTGTGCCAGGCCAGGTGGCACCTCTGGCCATCCAAGTCAGCATCGATAATGCCCCAACTGAGAAGACTGTGGCCATGATCTCCTGGAGGGTAGGTGGCACTTTTAAGAGGCCGCAGGGGGACGAGAGAGTAGATACTGTAATCCCCTTTTCTAAAGGAGACCTAGTGGGGATAGACAATCCTAATGATGATAGCGTTGTCATGTCCATGACAATCGCTAAGCACCCTGTAAAGAGGATTCTTGTTGATAGTAGAAGCTCGGCCAACATTCTTACTTACGACACCTTTGTTCGGATGAATTTGTCTTCCGATTCCCTTCGGCTTGTGACTACGCCTTTGGTAGGCTTTACGAGAGATTCTGTGAAGGTGGAGGGGAGAAATCACTTTCGATCATGACCGGGACACCACCATACAGAGCATAATTCTTATGAAGTTTTTGGTTGTCCGAGTCTCCTGGCCTATAATGCCATCCTCGGATGACCCAGTCTGAACCTCTTGGATGCCATCATCTCTACAAAGCAGTTGCTCATCAGATTTCTCTACTGGCGGGGGAATCAGAGCGATGCTTGGGGAGCGAAGCCCGGTGCCACTCTATTACCACAGCTTTCAGTCCTCAAGAGGTGATTATTCCATCAGCTCCAGAGCTGCTTGACCCTAGAGATCTGAGAGGAGGAAAGAGTCGGCCGAGCACCTGCTAACCTTCTCATTGGGGGAGGACCCGATGAAGACAATCCAATCAGAGTTCTTCTTCCTGTGGAGGCGAGAGACCATCTTCTCGCCTTTCTGTGGGTCAATTCAGATGTCTTTGCCTGGTCAGCATCGGACTGCCGGGCATACACCAAAGGTGATCACTCATAAGCTCAACATCGACCCAAAGTGTCGGCTAGTCTGACAGAAGAAAAGGAGTTTTGCCCCTGAGTGACAGAGGGCCATCGATGAGGATGTCTACAAGCTGATTGTCGCCAGTCACTCGAGAGGCACACTATCCGGACTGGTTGGCCAACATGGTAATGATCCATAAGGCTAATGGAAGCTGAAGGATATGCATCGACTTCATCGACCTCAACAATGCGTGTCCCAAGATAGCTTTCCACTACCCAAAATCGATCAATTGATGGATGCCATGTCCAGCCATGAGACCCTTATTTTATGGACGCCTTCTTGGGGTACAACCAAATAAAGATGGACTTAGAGGACGAGAAGGCTACTTCCTTTGTGACCAAAAGGGTGTCTACTGCTACAAGGTAATGTCCTTCAGACTAAAAACTATAGGGGCCACATACCAAAGGTTGATGAATAAGATTTTTGAAAGCCAAATTGGACACAACATAGAGGTGTACGTGGATGACATGCTAACTAAAAGCGTCTGCACCGCCAACCATGTTGTCGACTTGACAAAAACCTTTGACAACCTTTGCCGCTACTAGATGAGGCTGAAGCCCCGTAAATATGCATTCAGAGTCATGGCAGGTAAGTTTCTGGGGTTCTTGGTAACCCAGCGAGGGTTGAGGCAAACCCAAAGAAGATCCAAGTCATCCTTGATATGAGACCTTTGACTAACAAGAAGGAAGTGCAGCGGCTAACTAGTAGGGTGGCAGCTTTGAGCCAGTTCTTATGGAAGTCGGCTGAGCGGTGCCTGCCCTTCTTCAAGGCATTGCAAAAGATAAACGGCTTCAAATAGATAAAGGAGTGTCATAAAGCTTTTGAGGGGCTGAAGGAGTTCTTATCTATCTCGCCACTGCTATCAAAGCCGATGGAAAGACCTCTTCCTCTATCTCGCTGCCTCCCTGAAGGCAGTCAGCTTTGTCCTAGTCTGCGTGGATCCTGATGGAGTGCAAAGGTTGATCTACTACACCAGCAAAGTGCTTCATGATGCAGAGACCATATATTCCACAACCGAGAAGATTATTTTTGCATTAATAGTCTCTGCTCAATGTCTCAGGCCTTACTTCCAAGCCCATTCGATCGTGGTGCTCACGGACCAACCTCTCAAGGCAATCTTATCCTATCCTGACACCTTCAGTCGGTTGGCTAAGTGGACGATCAAGCTAAGAGAGTTTGATCTGTCATTCCGACCGAGGTCGGCCATGAAGTCCCAAGTCTTGGCAGACTTCTTGGTCGAGTGCACTTGGACCGGAGAGCAGTCGGAAGAGCTCCACATGGTGCCCTCAGATGCTATGCCAAGGGGGTGGGAGAAGATTGGATTCTCCATGTGGATGGTGCATCGAATTCCTAAGGAAGCAAAGTAGGCCTCATCCTTGCGAGTCCGGAGGGGATGATGGTGGAGTATGCCCTCCAATTTCTCTTTAAGCTACTAATAACCAAGCCGAGTATGAAGCCTTGCTGGCGGGAATAAAGCTTGTAAGGGAGCTCAAAGCAAAGCACCTTAGAGCCTTCACCAACTCCTAGCTCATCTTTGGATAAATCACTGAAGAATACGAGGCCCGAGACCCCACCATGTCCCGATATCTGAGTAAGGTCCAATCACAGACCTCATTGTTTACTCATTTTAGCATCAGCTGCATCCCTAGGGGCAAGAATGCCAGGGCCGATGCCTTATCCCGCTTGTCACCTCAGCGGACAGGGCCCTGGGGAGGATGACGTGAAGCATCTGGAGGTCCCGAGCATCGATGCAGTAGAGGAAAATTTTCTGGTCAACCAGGAATTTATCTGGATAGATGCATACATCTGTTACCTTATCGACGACACCCTTCTCACCGAACATGCGGAGGCCAAGCTACTCAAGTGAAGAGCTTCCAAGTTTTTGATGCTGGACGAGCGGCTAAATATCGGAGATCCTTCTCTTATCCCCTCCTCAAATGTGTTGGCCCTGTGGACACCAACTACATCCTCTGTGAGATTCATGAAGGCATCCGCAAAAATCACCTGGGGGGGCAAAGCGCTAGCATACAAGGCCTTGTGCCAGGGGTACTATTGGCTTATCATGCTGGAGGATGCCGCCGAGTTGGTCCAAAAGTGCGATAGCTGCCAGCAACACGCCAACATTCAGCGGCAGCCAATTTTCCAGCTAAGTCCTCTATCAGCTCCATGGCCCTTCGTCCAGTGAGGAATGGACATCCTGAGGCCATTCCCCTGGGCCTCTAGTTAGAAAAAGTTCCTACTTGTCACCATCAACCACTTCACTAAGTGGGTGAAGGCTGAAGCACTGGCAAAGATCACCGAGAGCAAGATGAGATCTTTTATTTGGAATCCATCATCTGCCAGTTCAAGCTATCCCACACCCTCATCATCGACAATGGCCAGCAGTTCAACAATGCCTCTTTCAAGGAATTCTACACCGAGCTGGGCATCCGCCAGTGGTTTACTTCCGTCGGCCACCCGCAGACGAATAGGGCGGCCGAGGTTACGAAGCAGATCATTCTTCAGGGGCTCAGAACACGGCTAGATGAGTTTAAAGGAAGATAGATGGAGGAGCTTCCGAACGTGCTGTGAGCATATCATACGATGCCAAGGACTCCCACTGGGAGACTTCCTTTAGCCTCGTATTCAGATCAGAGGTGGTCATCCCTATTGAGATCGGCATCCTCAGCCCCCAGATAGAGTCGTACGATGAGGAGGATAACCCTAATCAACTATGAGCCAACCTTGACTTCATCGAGGGGACATGCGATCGGGCGCGGCTCAAGATGGCTACCTATCGCCAAAAGCTGCAAAGTACTACAACACCCATGTCCGATACAAGGTGTTCCTCCTCGGGGACCTGGTCCTCAAGCGAGCTGAAGTCTCAAAGCCTATGGAAGGAGGCAAACTATCCTCAAACTAGGAAGGACCCTACCGGGTCACCGAAGCACTTCATCGCGGAGCATACCGAACGAAGGACTAGATGGGAGGCCAATCCCCCGCACCTGAAACGCGGATAACCTTCACTGATACTATCAATGATGTACACATTCTGCTAATGAAATAAATATAAGTTCAAATATCCCTTCCTCTCATCCGATTAGCTCTGCAAGATGGGGTTCAAAAATCTCTCAAGCTTGGTCTCTAAGACTCCCGAGTCATCCTTCGGGGTTCAAAAGGCCCTCGGGCTTGGTAATAAAGACCCCCGAGTCACCCTCAGAAGTTTCAATGGGTCGTTCGATCCCGACTCAAGCCCGACTCTAGCGTTGGCCTCAAGATCAACTCTAGCATCGGCCTCAAGACCAACTCCAGCATCGGCTCCAAGATCAACCCGGAGCATATGGCCGACAACCATCAGACTGCATAGCGCAGTCACAGATTTGCACAAGTGCAAAGCGAGGAACGATAGAACATACTTAAAAAGCTACAAAAGCTAAGTGCTCAGAGACTTAAAGATTCAAATGAAAATTCATTTTTCATTAATTTCCAAAAGTTTACAAAAATTTCGACTCAAGTCGGACCTTGGTACAAGGACAAAGCAAAAAGAAAGAGAAAAGCCTTCAGGGCTCGATGGGTGTCGGTCCATCATTGGCTGGTGCTGATCCATCATCAGCTGGTCCCTCCGCTGCAGATGGCCCCTCCGGCTCCTCATCATCATCAAGGCCCGTGATGTTGAAGACCCTGGCCACCTTCTCCTTACATTCTCGGAAGCCCTGCAGGTAGCCTGAACGGAGGCCTCCACCAGCTCGTCTTCAAAGGCAGTAGAGCTCTAGTAGCACTCCACTGCCTCCACGGCCTTCCTCTTGGCCACCGCGGTCCTCTCCTCGGCGGCTCAGCCGCTGCCTCCATCTTCATCGCCCTCACGATCGCCGCACGCATATCCTTAGTGGTCTCGGCCGCTCTAGCATTGGCCATTCGAGCAACCACCTTGGTGTTGTCGGCCCGCTACTCGGCCACCTTCACCTCCAAGTTAACAGTGTGGAATTGGAGGTCATGCATGCTCAGCCTCACCACGACATCCTTCAGCTTCGCTTTGGCGATGCGAGCGCGCTCGAGCTCAATTGCCACTTGACTCTTCCCCTTCTCGAGCTCCTCTGCCCACTCGGCGCGTGCTGCTTCCAGGGTGCCCTCAACCCTCTCAGCTTGGGCCTAAGTGGCAGAGGCATCCCGTCGGGCATAGACGAGAACAACATCGGCTTGAAGGGCGACGTCTTGAGTGGCAAACATGGAGTTCATCAACTACATAAAGAAAACTCTTGTCAGCATATAATAAGACGAGGAAACCTTATGACGACGAATGGCCGATGCTATCCAAAGTAGAGCTGAGAAGGCATCCCGGAAGAAGTCTGTGGCCCGTTGATGATGAAGTTCTTCTTAGAACTCTGATAGGTACACCTGGGCTAATAGCCACTCTGCCGCAACGGCCATGGATCATGAGGGATGGCTGCGAGAGGATCGCACTCATCCCGCCTACCTCTGTGGGCCTGACCGACGCCGAGGTTGTAGGTGTAGAGCCATAGATGGGTGGTACCTCTTCATGGCCTCCTCCTCCTCGGGTGACAGCCTCCTCCTCCTCGGGTGACAGCCTCCTCCGTCACTGACTCTATCGCTGGACCCTCCACACCTGCCTACTCTCTTGCTGGCGGGCATCCTCGGGGTTGCCATGGTCACCGAGGGGGTCGGCTCCATACCCGAAGTGGCCAGCTCCACTGACGAGGGGACCGCCTCGACCCTCGGCTCCTTCGGGGGCGACTCAGTGGTGAGGTCGATCGGCGGGGCAGGCTCCTGGTCCGCTTGGTGCTCACGTGAAGGAGAGGCCAGAGATCGAGGGCAAGGCTCTTCTCCTACCTCCCGGCATCACCGCCGGCGGTCCTCTTCCTCTTCTTGACCGCTCTCTTCACGACGTTGGTGGATATCCTCATGTCTGCACGTGCTGGGAGCCAGGAGCCAATCAATCAAAAAAAAAAAAAAGAGAGAAGGGAAGGCGAGCGCTCACCATCGCCCAAGGCCAGACCTGCATACCAGAGGTTCTCCTCCGATAGATGCTCTCGATAGAGGGGGACCTGAGAGGATAGTAATTGCTCATATACCTCCCGGTCCCTCGGGATCACCATCGAGTCCTTATTTGGCTCTAAGTTTGGGTCCCCCCACCTCCGCTCACTCCCTCAATATGTGTGAAGAAGAACCAGGTTTTTCACCCCTTGATGGATAAGGGGAGGTTAAGCTTAAGGGCTCGGTCGGGTCTGAGTGTGAATAACCACCACCCGATGTCGGACTAACGACAGAGGGTGTAGATGCTGCGAAAGCATAGATGATCCGAAAAGAGTTCGGAACCAAACTGTGCCAGCGTCAGGGTTATACCTATGGAGTAGGCTAACAATGAAAGGGTAGAGGGAAGTCGAAGGCCTGCCTTGAGAAACTCCTTATACAGGGCGATCCCACAGGAAGGACCAGAGGTCACCTTGTCATTGGGTCTAGGGGTAGATAGTCGGATATCCCCAGGGATCCTATAGGTGGCCCTAAGAGACTCTATGTTCGTGAAGGTAATGGTGGAGGCGATCCTCTTCGGACCCGCCGAAGTGGGGGCAAACGACCGGAGAGGATGCCCTACTAGCCCTAGTGGCGGCTGGGTTGCAGGTAGTGACGATGGAGCTGTGGCTACTGGATGGTCTCGGATCGAGATCTCGCCTACAGCTCACAGCTGTATCAGTGGAACCCTGTCCTCGGAGGAGGACAAGGATGGAGAGGCTACTACGGGCTTCTTTCCCTTCCTATCGGAGCACATGAGGAAGAAAATAAAAGGAGGCTATAAAGGATTAACCTAGAGCAAGGAAGGAGACAACGAACATAGAAGAAGGGCCCGAGGATTCAAGTTTCAGAAGAAGGCAGGAAGGCTTCGAATGCACAAGAAACTCCTTGACAAGGATGCCCCCCTTTTATGCCCACATTTCTAATCATCCCGCCCGATTCGATCCGCCACGTGGAGGTCCCCTATTAAAGGCGTATCCCAACCGTTGCACGATCTCATTCGTCCGAGACAAGATGCCTCAATCAAGAGTGCAAAAATGTGATCTACGGCCATGATGGGATGCCAATGACGTCACAGCAATAATGGCTACCACTTTATCCGATAGGGATGGCCTCAATTCCGAGAATAATCTCTTCGGTTTCAGAGAAAGAATCTTTTGCACGACGGCGGTATAGCATCCCATGCTCCATTAAGTGAGAAGGATTTGATCCCCAAGGAGGCGCGTGCCCATAATCAAAGGCGAGGATCGAGGGCATTAAAAGTCTCTACTCCTTTTGCTCGGCGAGAAAGGCGACTGCACGAGCTCAGGAGTGGAAGGGCATTGATGTGGCTGATCAAGCCACGTTACAGTTGACGAAAAAAGGTTAACTGACGAAGGTAAAATCAAACAATTAAAATAGTCACGATCCAACAAAGAACGACTCCAGAGTCAGCCTCAGCACCACACGACCCGTTACCATCTACGGTACATATGGCTACGTGGCCCCCTGTCATCTCACGTGGCCCACCTGCTGCCCCATGTGTTTCACCTACCAGCTGTGGCGCACGCCTAACAAGACCTGGCCTACCAACCGTTTGTCGCGCTGCGCCTAACAAGACGTGGCCCACCAACTAGTCGCAGCTGCCCATATTAAACAAAGAGGTGGCATGCCAGTTCTGACAAGCCAAGGGGCGGGCATCACCTGTCGCTGCTAGCCTTACCGCTTGCTCCATGTCAGGATGCAACACTTCGGAATCAACAACTATCCAAAAAGGGGTAAGAGGGACTCCCGACTAGGTATAAGAATCTTGGCTCACGATGAGACAAGGACGAGAACTTCTTCCATTTCAAGAATTTTTCTAAGTTCTTAGCTAACTCCCAAACAAAGGGAGATACATCGTTTTTCAGATAACTCACTTGAGCATCGAAGGGTTCCCGTAGGAACGATAGGCCCACAGAAACTTTTTTGTAGGATCCCAGTCCGAGGTTGAGGCATCGGAAGAGTCCCATCTCCATCCTCACTGGCTATCGGGTTTGGATCTTATCTGATGCTTTAAAGAAGATGATTTGGCAACAGCACGAAAAATGAAAATCAACATGATCTTCTTTCTTTTTGACATATTATTTGTTTTTGTTTGCAAAATCCAAAAAAGATTAATATATATTGGTGTAATCAATTGATTAGATGAATAGTAAGATCTTAATCTTACGTCCATAAATAAACAGTAGCTGACACTACTTTTAAATTATTTTTAAACTTTCTTATTTTATAACCTTTTCTTTCATTTGATAAATTCATTGCAATCCCTTATTATTTTTAAAATAGAGACCGTATGGATGCTAGTATTAACATGGTCATCCATATTTAAAATTCATTACTTTGTGTATTATATATATTGATAGCCCTGTTATTAATGTTGTGAGGCATTGTTAAAGTTTATTATTTAATATATAATCTAACCTTTAAATTTTTTTTATTCATTATATTTTTGTTATATTATTATATTATATTTTAAGATAATTATAAATATATATAATAATAAAAGTTTATTATTATTTTTATTTTTTTCTAGGAGAGCAAAAAAGATAAATAATGAATTAATTTTTGATCACTTCTAGTTATGAAAAAGTTTTATGTATTAATGCAGCATGATCAACATCTAATATGATAATTTATTCATAAGTAAATTTGCGCATCAAGGATGCAAAATATATAAATAAATTTTTTGATATAAATTTATATATGAATAATCAATACGTTTGATGTAGGTTACGAGGCAAAGAAGATGATGGACAAAAAAAAAATTTCATAGCGCGAGAATCCATATTCATGCCTAGCTCCATCCCTAACTGGGCCCAATCGAGCCGGCCCAGTCGGCGATCCAAGAGTATTGAACTCGGGAAGTTTCATCTTATCTATCGGCCATCCGCCTCGCGGGCTGGTATCCTGTAAACCCTAACAACAGGCCATGGAGGTCGCCTTCTTCCTGCTCTCTGCGACCCTCGATTCAGCTCCGAGTTCGCTCTCTTCCGATTCGAAACTCAATTGCATCTCGAGGACCGTCGCTTCCTATTTTTTCTCGGAGAAGATCCTTTTGGAGATGCCAAGCCGTTTTCGTCCCCTCTGAATTCCGAGGTAACTATTGAGTATAAATCGATAATCGATATAAGAGCTCTCTTTCAGTTTATAGTTTTTATTTTTTTCCCTGAAAAATCTTTGCCATTGCTTGACATGTATCGATATATCGAAGAATTCGCATAAATTCAATTCCTTTTTGAGCTTGATGACTTTTATAAATATTCTCGATTGGAGAATACCCGGATTGCAAACTTTCCGTGATACATATTGATTGATGGATTGTATATTCTGTTTCGTTTCCATGGCGTTTTTTTATCAATGTAGTATTTTCTTCCTTCTTATAACATCTCGGCTAGTGTTAAGTTAATTTGTGCTGTAAAAGAACTGAGACTGCATCAGTTTTTAACAGCATAATGGAAATAGTTTCCTTTGCCCCCTACTTGATTGTGGGTAGGGTTTGCAAATTTACATCTAACTGACTTGGGACACACCCACACGTTCATAGTTTGGATAAATTCAGCTCAGAAAACAATTCAAGTTCACAAAGAAATGCTGATGGTACTCCAGAAGTTCAGCAAGAAAGTGTAATGTTGAAAATTTGGATAAGTTTTACATAAATACTATATGCATGTTTGCATAGGATCATTTTGGTATATAGTTTGTGCTAATAAGAAGCAACATTAGCAAACAGTACAAAGATAAGTCATGAGTTCCTTAGGTTAAAATTGTTCATGGATAATTTGATCATTCAGAAATGGATTAGAGAATCATTTGACAAATGTTTAACAGAAATTCAAAAACAGATCAAGAATTATTTACTAATGAAAATTATATGAAGAAAGGGTCATGAGGATGTGTACCATAGATTTGATGATGCAAGAATCGGTAGGTTATTTGATGCTGAATTGACAGTTGTCATTATTTTTTAGAAACAAAAAATAAGGAGAGTAACTACAGTTATAATGTCTTTATAGGGTGTCTTTTTTTCTGTATGGAACAAATTATATTTGACAATGGATACAAACTTGATTTAAACCCCATAAAAGAGGTGGGGGGGGGGGGGGGATCTGAATTTGAACTTGAATGCATTAAGGTAAGTTTTGCACCAAATTGGAACCAAAAGCTTTGTTTTCTGTGCTTAGATTGCATTCAACCCAAGCTTCATCCATTCATGGCCCACTGGTAATGCCACAATATCGTTGATGGTGGCGTTCATAGGCTGACAATTTGTATTTGTGCTTCAACAACAATTTCAACGCATCCTTGGTGCCAATCTCTGCAGTACTGGTTTTAAAAAGAAACAAAAGTTCTTGTAAAAGATAAGTTTGAGTAGCATAAAGAGCTTAGATTAAGCCCTTATAAAGGGCCTTCATGCAAGAAGATTGCTTTGTATTACTTTATCTTCTCCCTCTCAACCACATAAAGGGTGTCATGTGTAACATATTTTCATTTTAGGCAGAAAAATACATATTTTTGGCAAATTTAGAAAGAAATTAATTTGTAATAGCTGTTGTTTGCTATCTCAAATTGGTTTTACATGCAGATTTACATGTTTGGTTGTTTATGATAAAGTATTTCATCTTTTACCAACTAAGGAAGTGCGCTTTGTAAAGGATTCGAGAATGAAACTTAAACAGTTGGAGTAAGGTGGTTGTAATTTTGCTTTTCACCAGTCATCAGCACTTTGTACATAGATTATTTTCTGGTTCAAATTAGTCAGTTGTTCAAAGATTATTTTCTAGATGAAATTAGTCTGATGTTAATGAATAATAGATGTGACCGGTTCTATGATACCAGGTCATTTATTGCTTGGTTCATTCCAGTCACAGTCCTCAGCTCTCAAAGCAGTGGGTGATATGACAGTGGTGCCAATGACTGTACTGAAGACATGCCATCAAACATTACACAGTCTGATGATGGTACTGTATATGAACAGCACCCTAAAGATGATGAAGAAATAGAAGATGGCAAAGCTGAACCAGAATACATGGATGGCTCTAAAATGGTCAGAGTTTGCGACAAACTAATTGAAGTATTCATTGTCGATAAGCCTACAACAACTGATTGGAGAAGATTATTAGCTTTTAGCAGGGAGTGGAGCAATATCCAGCCTCATTTTTACAAGCGCTGTCAGGAAAGAGCTGATGCTGAGAGTGATCCAGGAATGAAGCACAAGCTTCTTCGGCTTGGTAGAAAACTGAAGGAGGTACATCTGCTATTATTCTGTCTCTTCTCTCTACATTTGTATAGCCGACCCCATGTTGTTGGGAAAAGGCTTAGATGAGTTGAGTTGAGTTGAGTTCTCTCTACATTTGTATTCTCTCAGGACGTAAATTTGATGGACAATCATCTGTATAGCATCTTTTAGACTTTTCTGGTGTTGTTGCCAATTGTAGATATCTGCCTAATGCTTTAGTGATTCCTAAATGCCTAAAACTGTTTCTAGTAACTAGTGTCATTTTTTGGGAAACAGGCTTCATGGAATTTTTCTTCTTGTATGTTAAGTTGTAGCAACTTTCAATTTTTCATGCGATTGTTTGATCATTTATTGTTATTCACTTGTTTCAGGTAGATGATGATATGCAAAGACATAATGAACTTCTTGAAGTACTTAAAGAGGCACCATCTGAAATAAATGCTATTGTTGCCAAGCGTCGTAAAGATTTCACAAAGGATTTTTTTGTACATCTTCATACTGTAGCAGAATCATATTATGACAGTCCAACAGAACAAAATGGTAACCCTGGATCTATCTATTTTCTTATCCCGTTTCATGAATTTTTTTTTAAAATTTTGTCAATTGGAGTCTACATTACTTTCTGATAAAAAAGGACAACAATGTGGTACCATATCAGTTTGGGCCATTGATTTGCAGTGTAACATTAGCTTACTGCTACTATATTTGTGAACAGTAAGCTATGACTTAGGTGGCAGTATTTTACCAAGTCATCCATTGATAGATGACATCATTCTTCCCCTACATGAGTGCATCATCCTTTATGAATTTATTCTATTGAAATCATTTTGGCACAACCAAACAACTTGAATCTCTGCGCTGAAAGACAGTCATAAGACCTTTGAGGGCTTTGACAACATGCAACCCTGAGGTCGTCTATTTTCTGAGATAAACATTTACTAATTGAATGTTTTGATGGCATTGCTTATGCAACTTGAGGACATTGAAAAATGCAATGTTCCTTCCGAAAAGTAGCGTATTGAACTTTTACTTTCTTTATATTACCTCCATATTATCACTTTTTCGTTCTGTAGCTTCAAATTTGTACCTTGTTGTTGGTCACAGAAAAGTGTTGACCCAATTGAGCTATTGGGATCTGGTTCAACACCTTTCATCCTTATAATATATTTATACTAGTGGTATATCTGTCAACTCGCTTGCATATTTTCAGTGCTGCAACCTTTACATTAGGATGCTACAAATTAGCAAAATCTACAAAATTATATAAAAAGATTCCAGAATTTATTCTTCAGCAGAGAAAGGACAAAATAATGATTAAGAAACTTTGACTTGCTCTTTTCATATCTCTTCATATTTTTTAACTTAACATCCCCTGATTATAAAGAATCGTTACAACAGCTGTCAAACCCAATGTTGGCAATTTATATTATTGCTGCTGGCAGCACTTACAAGCCTGAATACGTGGTGATGTTTTTGTGCATGTACGTGGTGATGTTTGATGAATATTACTACAAAATCATGCCATTTACTTTACCAGAAATGCCAGCAACATACTTGCATTTGTCTGTTGATTTCATATCTGAAGGATTGCTTTCCTGTTTTAAAAAGCTTTGATTTATTGCCTTGGCTTGCAAACTGAAAGACCATGAAACTCTCCTGTACTCTTTCTTGATGTATAACTGGCAATTCCTATTTATCTGTAAAAATTTTAGTTCATCGTATTTGGGTGGAGCTAATTTTAGATGTTTCTTACATTGTTCCATTAGATTTAGCAAGTCTTGGAAATGTGTGTCTAGCTGCTGTACAAGCATATGATAATGCATCAGAAAGCATTGAGGCTCTGAATGCTGCCGAGCTGAAGTTACAAGATATTGTCAATTCGCCTACCATAGATGCTGCATGCAGAAAGATAGATGATTTAGCTGAGAAGAAAGAACTTGATTCTGCCTTAATGCTGATGCTCACCAAAGCTTGGTCAGCTGCCAAAGAATCAAATATGATGAAAGATGAGGTACCATACTGGTCAAAAGCACAGAAGGAAATCATAGAATGAGTATTGAAGGCATAATTATCACGAAACAAACGTGATGTAGTGAGATCATTTATATCTGTACAGCATTTCTTGTTCATAATTGATTCCATATTAATTCAGACTCTCCTAAATAAAAGAGAACAAAATGAAAATACTCAAATATTATGCCTATGCATCCAGTGACTTTCCTTCGTCACCTTTTTTTCCCCCTCGACTGTTTCTTTTGCAAGAGAATTTTATTTTCAACCACAATTTTTCTTTTACCATGCACAGGCAAAAGACGTATTGTATCATTTATACAAGACTGCAGTGGGTAATCTTCAGAGACTCATGCCAAAGGAAGTCAGGATACTAAATATCTTCTTACAATCAAGGATCCTGAGGAGCAATTGTCTGCACTGAAGGATGCTTTCACACCAGGAGATGACTTGAAGGGAAGGATGTTGACTGCTTGTACACGTACGCTTTGCTGCACTTGAGATGCATATCTCTTTTTAACCATCTTCATTCCATCCTGTACTATTTCGTCCTTGGTACTTTCGTTTAAAGATGCGTTCTTTGTATGCACAATGGCAGGGGCATTGCAATCAAATATTTATTTGTAACCATCTTCATTCATCCTATACTGTTTGTCCTTGGTACTCTTGGTTAAAGATGTGCTCTTTGTATGCAGAACGCCAGAGGCATTGCAACTTGGATAAGGACCGTGGTGGATGCTTACCATTTCAGTAGAGAAGGCACACTCATAAGGGAAGCAAGGGACTTGATGAACCCAAAGGTCATTCGGAGACTGGAAGAAATAAAGAAGCTAGTCCAGGATAATTTCCTCTAGATTTCACTATTTATGTGTATCTGTGGCCTGAACCGGATGGTTCTATGTAGAAAGTGGATGGTCTTAATTAGATCCAAGTCAATACTTGCAAAATTCACTTCCCGGTTAGCTTGAAAAGGGCGCGCTAACTTAGAATCAATTGCTCCAATGTCCAGTAATTTATATATTACCAGCTGAGAATGTTTGTATTTTCGTAGCTAAGCTGCAAAGGTCATCATGTATGATATCAGAAAAATATTTTAATTTTACAGTACATTCTTTGCCTTTTTGTTCTTTTAATTAATAAAAGTTATATGGCCACGCTCATGCTCCTTGTTTTCTTCGATTGACTACTTGTGCCCTCAAGCCATTCTGATCCACTGGGAGAAAAAGGAAGAACATAAGAGACCAACTTATGGCCTCAAGAATATCATAATATTGTATTTTACATAATTTATTATTCGACTCAAACAACTCATTCCGGCTACTTTTTAGTACTTGTGCTTGTTTGGTAACTTTCAGAAAAAAGATTTAAAGTTTTTGAAAAAGAGTATGAAAAAATAAACATTATCCTCCTTATAGTATTTTTTTTTTCGTTCAAAGAAAAAGTGTGTTTCATATATAATTTTTCTTACTTTTCTAAATAGATAGAAAAAATAAGGATAAAAAAACTTTATATTCCTGCCAAACGGGTTCTTAAATTTTAGTAGTAGGTTACAATCGTATATTGTTTTATAATTCAAATTTAATTGCTAAAGTAGTTCTAATTATTCAGTTGGGGAATATAACAGAGATACATTTTGAAATAACATTTAAAATAATTAAACAAATCTTTTTTCGTATCTTAAAAATCCAACACACCTGTATGAGCGAATTCAATATTGTGGATGTACTTTGACATCTTGGCCTTTCATGCTGTTAGTTCGCTTTTGGAAAATTTAAAGTTACTGGGTGATTGATTCTTGCATGAATCTCCGTCAAATATGTAAACAGGAACTGATTTCTATGGTAATACGGTTGGCAAGAGTTGGCAAATTTTAATCAAATTAGGCAAATTTTAGATTGCTGGATTGAATTGGATTGGATTAGATTGAATTGAATTTCTAATCGAATTCAATGTTCAAAAGAAATAAAATGAAAATTGTACATCATGGGCTCTATTGAAATGTTAATTTTGTGAAAAAGTCTTCGTACACTGATGTATGAAGGTGCATACTAGGTGTACTCATTGGTCACACATCGGGTATACGTGCGAACATGCCACGATCCAATGGACCATGGCACGTGCGTTCGCACGAGCGTACGGCCAATAACCGTGTCCAGTGCATGCCTTCATGCATTGAAGGCGATGCACAAAGACGTTCTTATTTTTGTATACCTAAAGGATTTGGATTGTCAAACACAAAAGGGCTTGGATTGAGAAACTAATGGAATTGGATTTTCATCCAGCATGAATACTAAACATAATTTAAGTGTTTTTTTGTTGTTCTTTGATATTCTTTGTAGGCTAGTTTTAATCTATTAAGCTTCTTTATTGTTTTCCATCTATCATATGTAATTCTTAAATAATGAATTTTCTCTTAAATGTTTAGGCAAAAGAAAATAGTGCATCTAGCATTCCATGTTGATTGCAATTGGGTGGTAGGATTGTTACAAGCATAAATAGTGGTGTTGCCCAGATGTAGCAACCCAAGAGGGGGTGAATTGGGTATTTTAAAAATTAATTATGCAGATATGTGCTTACAGCAAATCAAAATCTAATCGGTAGAGGTGTGATGTGAACACAAGGATATCACAAAGATTAAGCAAACAATCTCAAACACAAGGATTTTTATAGTGATTCGGTGCCAACCCAGCACCTACGTCCATTCCCCAAGAATCCCTTAGGAATTTCACTCCAATCGTATCACCAACGTTACAACTCCTAGCCTTCTCGACTAGTCCTCTTGTTACACGGCACAAGGGAGCCAAACCCCTAGCCTTTTAGCTAGTCCTCTTTTTTCTTGGCACAAGAAAGCCTTACACCAAATTACCAAGGGTTTAAATCCAACCCTTTACAAGATTCAAAATAGGTTCAAAAATATTAAGAACAATATACTCCTAGAATGAGCAAATATTCAGATATAAATACTTTACAGGCTACTCCTCAAATGAACTTCTTCCTTTGAATGTACTTTAGCAATGAATGAAGTATTTTTGAGGTAGCTGAAACCTTGAATGCCTTTGAAAGCTTTGATGATTCACATATTTGCAATTAATGATCTTTAAAAGTACCCACGTATTCAAAGCAAGCTTAATTTCCTTCTTTTTGTTGCTGAACAATCATGGATGTATGCAATCAGGGCTTTCTACTGTTCACTATTTCTTCTTCTTATACACATAGTTATTTAAAGTGTTTGATCTATAAAACTATCCGTTAGACTGAAACGGAAATAATGGAAAGAAAAATGGAAGAGAAATAACCATTGAAGAGATTTCTCAAAGCATTGAATGCAATGACAGTTGCCAAAATGGAGAAAGAAATCCTGACATTTTCTCAAAGAGGCAGACTCTAGCTGAAAAAGGATTCAGTTAGAGAGGAGCACGCCTAGGTGAATCAAGAAAAGACTCCCCAGTTGACTAGATGAGGGAATCAACTAGCTGAAGCACAAAAGAAATTGTGCAGAAACAATGAAGGCAGCAACCTCAGTTAGCTGGATATGAAATCCAGTTAACTGATACGGGGAAACACTCGGCCAAGAAGAAAAACAACACTTCTTAGTAAACTAGTTGTTAACTCCAGTTAACTAGATCACCAACGCATTCGGCCAAAGAGAATTTTAGCATACCTTTAGTTAGTTGGACTAAAAGTCCAGTTAACTAAATTCAACATGAGCTCGGCCAGGATGAGTTTCAGCATTCCTTAGTTAGCTGGACTAAAAGTCCAGTTAACTAATTTCAACATGAGCTCGGCCAGGATAAGTTTCAGCATTCCTTAGTTAGCTGGACTAAAAGTTTAGTTAACTAATTTCAACATGAGCTCGACCAGGATGAGTTTTAGCATTCCTTAGTTAGCTGGACTAAAAGTCCAGTTAATTAATTTTAACATGAGCTCGGCCAAGATGAGTTTTTAGCATTCCTTAGTTAGCTGGACTAAAAGTCCAGTTAACTAATTTTAACATGAGCTCGGCCAAGGTGAGTTTTAATGCAATCTAGTTAGCTAGAGATGAACTCCAATTAGTTGGATTTAAAAAACCACACAGCTAAGGAGAAAAGTTTCAGCAAACTAGTTAGCTGAGATGAGCTCCAATTAACTATTTTCAAACTCCACACGGCCAAGGAGGAAATTTTCAGCAAACTAGTTAGCTGGAGATAAGCTCCAGTTAACTAATTTCAAACTCCACACAACCAAGGAGAAAATTTTCATATTAGTCTAGTTGACTGGAGTTGGACTCCAGTTAACTTAATTTACAAGTGCCACGGCCAGGAGAAGGATTGCAAGCTTAGTTAACTGGATCTAACCCCCAGTTAACTATTTTCAACCAAAGTTCTGTCGAGTTCACTGAACATATAGTCTAGTTGACTAAAACTTCGCACTAGTCAACTTGTTTTCAATGGGATTCGGCTAAGGCATTGAAGAGGCATTTGAAGTGATTTTGTAGCTCATTGAAACATGCTATATTTACTGCAATTATCTTAATTTATCTCCATAGTAAATACATTAGTACCTTACTTAATTGTGTTTGATCATCAAAATCAACACGGGGTTAACAATCTCTTCTTTTTTATGATGACAAAACCATTAACTGTATATATATATATATAGCAAGTTGCATTTGAAGGTAAATTTTGCATAGAATCTTCTCCCTTATATATTTGAATGTATGGAGTATTCTTCTTCATTTCTCAATGTATGCATTATTCTTCTTCCCCTTTTTGTCATCAATCAAGGAGGTGGTTGAAGAATATGCAAATCAAGCATTCATCATAACATTCATTTGGTAAGCATTCATTAAGTAAGCATAAAACAAAAACACAATACATTGAAATAACATGAGTGCATAATTAAACATTGATACAAACTAGTAAGCCAGTGGCTTGATTCAAACATCAGGTACTAGAGCAAATATACGTTAACAAGATAGGTTTCAAAGTACAAGAAAAGCATATAAAGTCTACTTATCATCATCAGAAGAGATAACATATGGTTTAGAGGAAGATCCTTTCTGACGGCGAAGAGCTTTAGGCTTGAACTTGTGTGACTACGGTGGAGGCATTCGGAGGTGAGGATGAGAATGAGACATATCTGGAACAAATATCGAAGGAACTGGTTGAAATGAGGCAAGATGCTGCTCGAGGAGGCTGGTTAGCCTGGCAATTGAAGTAGTCCAACAATCAACAACACTGGAAGCATCCTTAGTTTGGCTTTCATTTGCATTTGCACGTATTTGAAATGTCACCCATTCAGCTTTATCTTCAAAACACTCAAGCTTGGCTTTCAACAAGTTGATTTCTCCAAGAATGCGACTCAACACAGTTTCATTGTGGTGAAAGACTCTTCCATTAAGAACTTACATATCATGCTCAATTTGCTTATGATGCATCACAACTTGGGAAAGTGTCTCAAAAATAGTGAAGATGTGAGGTATCATGGAATAGTCATGATAGATGATTCACTGTCTCTGAAGCTTCTACTAGATTGGGCAAAGGACAATTCTTGGATGATCCGTTGTATATGTTCTTCCAAGATTTCAACAGTGGGGCGCTGAGGAGGAGGATTATCATTGCAAGGAGGCGGCACAAGTGTAGTATTCACAAAATGAGGTGGCTCGGTGCAGCATATTGATGTGACTCGGGTACCAAAGACATGAAGGGATGTGGCTCATGCATTGCAGACATAAAGGGATGTGGCTAGGAAAGTCAAAATTAAAAATTCAGAAGGACAATTTTGTAGCTGATCTTGAGGTGGTAGGATTATCGGTGGAGGAACAAGATTTTCATCTGCCCTGCTTCTAATTCTAGTCCAAATACCATCATGCTTAGCATAATCCATACAATGAAGAGAGTGAGCATTAAAGACATCAGAATGACGTAATTCTACAACTATCTCACCCTTAAGCTTCACATGGAAATGTTCAAAGGCATATGTAAGGAACATGCCGTAAGGCAGAGCGGCTTTGGTTCGTCCTAAGGCTTCCTTCATAATGGACATCATAAGATCAGAAAAATCAAGAGGAGTTTTATTTATGATATGGCATATAATGCAAACATCACGGTCAGTTACAACATTAAAGAGCCAGCACAAGGGGCAAAGATTTTTGCAACAATACTATGAAGGAACCTATTTTCAACACTTAACTTGTTTGCATCAAGGTTTACAATATTATCAGCTTCACCATCTTCTAAGCCAAGTACAACGGCAAGTCTATAACCTTTATCATAAGAAAAATCTTTCATAACACCAATAGCAGGAATGTTTAAGGCAGATCCTAGTAATTTTATGTCAAACTCTATCTTGACCTTTTTAACATTAGAAGAGATGATATCATCACCAAAGGTGATGTTTTCATAGAATTCATGGATAAGGTCAGGATAGATAGACTTTTTGGTTTTCAATAAATTGGTCCAACCTTATGCAGCAAACAATCTACCTAGTTTAAAGCCTCTTGATCAAAAAATTGAAGTCCACTAACCTCCCATTAGCTAAAGCTTTGCTGCAATGTTGAAGGTTGAAGAAGTGGAGCTCCGCGAAGAAGATGAAGATGAGGCTTTCCTTAGTTTCCTACGAAGATCAGTGGAATCATCTTTCCTTGCACGGAGATTTTTCTTCGTAGGAGCCATCTTTCCTTTTTCTTGGAGAAAAGAAGAGTTGAGAAGGAAAGAGGAGCTAAAAGGAGGAACCGATTGAATGGAGAAGATGATGAGTAAGAGGAACTTGGTGAAGAGCTAAGAGGGAGTCGGTTGGAGGGTGAGAGTGAGGCATGATAAAATTGCATGGTGAGAGGAGGTGTTTATATAAAGTCCCAATCAGTTGACTGATCAACTAGCTTGAGGGTTAATTCCCAGTTAGCTGGTCAGTTGACTGATAAAGGTAAAAGGTTGAAGTAAATGCCTGTTGAGGGAATTGAAGTGAAAAGAAGTTAGTTGGCTGGTTGGTTAACTCATTTAATAAAGTTAACTCTTCAGTGGAATTAAATGGTAGATGCATGGAAAGCACTTGAAATTTCGGTGAGAGAAAAAAGGTTACTAGCACGGCCACATGAGACCTATATGAGTTGTCATCGGTTGACTTGGAAAAGTTAATCTGACGATTAAATTAGGTCTATATGGCGGCTTGGTTGACTGATACAAACACAAATTAAGGGTAGCTAACTTAGTTAGCTGAAACATTAAATCTCATGCATGAAGAGTATCAGGAGATCAAATAAAATGTGAAAGCTAGATTCAGAAATATTTTTCAGTACACGATAGACTTTTGAAGATCCAATAAGCATAAAACAATCAAACAATTAAACAAGCTAACTTATTGAATCGAAGGATCGATCATACCAAGTTCCCTCCTAATTTCATAAAACTTAGTTTCTTCAAGTGGTTTTGTGAAAATATCAGCAAGTTGCTTTTTAGTACATAAAAATTCAATTATAATCACCATTATTTATATGATCTCTAATAAAATGATGTCTAATTTCTATGTGTTTAGTCCTAAAATACTGGATAGAATTCTTAGTCAAATTGATTGCACTAGTGTTATCACATTTTATTGGAATGCCCTTTTGTTTGATGCCATAATCTTCTAATTATTGCTTAATCCATAAGATTTGAGCACAACAACTTTCAGCTGCAATGTATTCGGCCTCGGCCATAGACAATGCTACTGAAGTTTGCTTCTTGCTAAACTAGGAGACTAAGTTGACACCTAGAAATTAGCAAGTTTTATTAGTTAATTTTTTGTCTAGTTTACAACCAGCAAAGTCTGAGTCTGTGTATCCTATTAAGTCAATGCTAGATTGCTTGTCATACCAAAGTCCTAAATTTATAGTTTCACTTAAATATTTAAAAATTCTTTTAACAGCAAGCAAGTATGATTCTTTAGGATTAACTTGAAATCTAGCACACATACAAATATAAACAAAATATCAGGTCTACTTGCAGTTAAATACAGAAAAGATCCTATTATGCCTCTATAAAATTTTAAATCAACAGATTTATCAGTACTATTAGAGTCTAATCTTCATGATGAGCTCATAGGTGTACCGATACTTTTAGATATCTTCATGCCAAATTTCTTGATCATTTCTTTGATGTACTTGGATTGGCTTATTTGCAAAAGTCTTCGCATAAAGAGTCATTAGTAGTACCAAAAATGATATCATCCACATAGATTTGAATAATTAGCATATCATCATTTTGTCTTTTGATAAATAAGGTTGTATCCACGTTTCCTTGAATGAAATCATTACCGATCAAGAATTTACTTAATCTCTCGTACCAAGCCTGGGGAGCTTGTTTCAAACCGTATAAAGCTTTGTTCAACTTGAATACATGGTTTGGAAACAAGTGATTTTCAAAACCAGATGGTTGTTCCACAAAGACTTGTTCAGCAATGTATCATATAAGAAAGCACTTTTAACATCTATTTGATACAATTTAAAATTTATAAAGTAAGCAAATGCAAGAAGTAATCTAATGGCTTCTAATCTAGCTACAGGGGCATAAGTCTCATCAAAATTAATACATTCTTCTTGATTATAACCCTTAGCCACCAATCTTGCTTTATTTCTAATTATATTACCATGTTCATCTAATTTGTTTCTAAATGCCCATTTAGTCCCAATGATTGGATGATCACGAGGCCTATCAACAAGAGTCTATACATTATTTCTATCAAATTGATGAAGTTCTCATGCATCGCATTTATCTAATTAGTATCATCTTTAGCATCATTATAGCATTTGGGTTTAATTTTAGATACAAAAGCTAAGTTATTGTAAGTGTCTCTAAATGATGATCTAGTCCTAATACCATGAGATGGATCACCTAAAATTAACTCTTTAGGATGATTATGAATGTACCTCCATTTTCTTTCTAATTCATCATTACCTTGAGACTCCTCAGGTTGGTTTTTGTTATTTTCTTCATTTACCTCTATGTAGCTGAATACTCCTTATCTTTCAAAGTGATGTCCTTGAGTTGACCTTCAATTTCATCTACATCATTTAAACACTTTCTCTTCCTTAATGGAAGATCATTAGATTCATCAAATATAACATGAATTGATTCCTCAACTACTAAAGTCTTTTTATTGAATATTCTAAAAGCTCTACTATATAAAGAATAACAAAGAAAATGCCTTCGTCAGATTTAGCATCAAATTTATCAAGGTTCAATTTTTCATTATTTAAAACAAAATATCGGCAACCAAAAACGTGAAAATAACCAATGTTGGGTTTTCTACCTTTCCAAAGTTATATGGGTCTTTTTCAAAATAGGTCTAATTAATGCACAGTTTAAAACATAACATATTGTGTTGATAGCTTCAGCTCAAAAATACTTTGGAAGATTGCTCTCACACAACATGGTACGGACTATTTCTTCTAAAGTTATGTTCTTTCTTTCTACTACTCCATTTTGTTGGAGTGTTCTAGGTGTAAAAAATTATGCTCAATGCCATTTTATTACAAAAATTTTCAAAAGACTGATTTTCAAACTCTTTGTCATGATCACTTCGAATCGATAAAACAGAAGAACTCTTTTCATTTGTAATCTTTTTAAATAATTTTTGAAATGTAGGAAAAGCTTCATCTTTGCTAGCAAAAAACAAGACCCATATAAATCATAAAAATCATCGATCACAACGAAACCATATCTTTTTCCTCTTAAACTAGTTGTTCTTAGGACCAAACAAGTCTATATGCAAGAGTTCAAAGGTCTAGTAGTGGAAACCAGATTTTTCGATTTAAAAGATACTCGAGTTTGTTTTTCAAATTGACAAGCATCACAAATTTTATCCTTTTCAAAAACCAATTTTGACAAACCTTTCACTAAATCCTTTTTGATCAGTTTAGATAATAAATCCATACTTGCATGAGCTAACCTATGATGCCATAACCAACTTTCATTAGTTTTAGCATTCATAGCAACTAGGCAATCAATATTCTGATCATACAAGTCATTTAAATCAACAATGTATACATTACCATGCCTATGACAAATAAATTTCATGCACTCATCAGCAGGATTTACAACAATACATAAAGATGATTCAAATATAACTTTAAAACCCTTGTCACATAATTGACTAATGCTAAGCAAATTATGTTTCAGGCCATCTACAAGCAGAACATTATCAATGTAAGCATGAGGTGTGATACCTATTTTACTAATGCCAATTATTTTACCGTAGCCATTATCTTCAAAAGTAACAATACCTCCATCTTTTGCATCCAAAGTAATGAATTGTGATTCATCACCTATCATGTGTCTTGAGCACCCGCTATCTAAGTACCATTTTCTTTGAGTTGCTCGGGTTGTAAGACACACCTGCATACGCAAATTTAAATCTTAATTTTAGGTACCCAAGCTTTCTTGGGTCCTTTGGGGTTAGCTAAAATAGTTCCTTTCGGAACCCATATTTTTCTAACATTGTGTGTGTGATAAGTATAAGCTTTGTGTCCTAATTTACCACATTTAAAGCATGTAATCTTTGTAGTATCATCAGCATGCACATAATATTTTAAAAACCTTTATCTTTTTAAAGGATCATATCCAAGTCCAGCTTTATTGTCAATAACTCTTTGACTACTAAGAATCATTTCTAATTTATCTAACTTAAAATAAACTTATCTACAATAGGTTTAATCTATCTACTTTATTTTTCAAATCTTGATTTTCCTTAAGTAAGGATTCATTTTCTTTTGAAATTCTTTCTTTCTCAAAACTAAGATCTTTAATTTTATTTTTCAAATCTCTATTCTTTGAACTCAAGTTTGCAAAATCATCAAGCAGTTCATAGAATGCACCATGTAATTCATCAAACGTAAAGTCATCTAAGAAACTAGAACTTACCTCATTATCATCTGCCATGAAGCAAACATTGGCAACTTCATTTTTATCTTCCTTTTGGAACTTGTAGCTTCACTATCGCTCCATGTAGCTAACATAGCTTTCTTCTTCATTCTTTTGGGTCCTTTCTTTAGTTAGGAACATTCTGATCTGATATGTATTGGCTTTTTGCACTCGTAGCATATTGGAGGCTCAGCTTTTTCTTTTCTTTGTTGTTCTCCTTTTATGAATTATTTTCTTCTTCCTTCAAACTTCTTTTTTCTTATAAATTTTTGAATTTTTTAGAGATAAGTGATATTTGATCATCCTCCTCACTATCATTGATTTTTCTTCGCTTTCATCAATTTGAGTGGCACTCTTTAAGGCCATTGTTCTTTTTCTCTTTGACTCATCCTCATTAATGTGTTGTCGTTGTTGAAGCTTGTGAGTCATCAATGAACCAACTAATTCTTCAAGTGATAGTGTGCTGAGATCCTTTGCTTCTTGAATTGTAGTAACCTTGGCCTCCCAAGACCTAGGCAAGGATCTCAACATCTTTCTAACAAGATCACCATTAGTATATGATTTTTTTAGGCTTTTCAGCCCATTAATAATGTCGGTAAATCTTGTAAACATATCAATAATATTTTAACATAATCCATTAGAATAATTCATATTTGTTAACAAGCATATTTATCTTGGATTCCTTGACTTAATTTGTACCCTCATGGGTGACCTCAAGTCTATCCCAGATTTTCTTTGCAGAACTGCAAGTGAAAATACGATTAAATTCATTTGCATCAAGTGAACAATAAAACACATTCATAGCTTTAGCATTCAGTTGAGCTAACTTCTTATCTTGCTTATCCATTCCATTTTCGATTTTGGAATGTTAAGACCATTAGTTTTGATGGTAGGTGTGTGAGGGCCATTGATTATGATTCCTCACAGATCATAATCTAGTGCTTGAATAAAATTTTTATCCATGCTTTCCAATAAGTATAGTTTGTTCCATTGAACAAAGGTGGTTATTAGTTGACTGTCCCTCAGTCAAAACAATCCATTTAGATTGCTAATGATCTTTGGCTCTAAGCTTTTTAAAGCAAAAGAAATTAGGAGCATGCTGCTTTTATACCACTAGTTGCCCAAATGTAGCAACCCAAGAAGGGGATGAATTGGATATTTTAAAAATTAATTGCGCAGATATGTGCTTACAACAAATCAAAATCTAATCGGTAGAGGTGTAGTAATGTGAACACAAGAATATCACAGAGATTAAGCAAGCAATCACAAACATAAGGATTTTTATAGTGGTTCGGTGCCAACCTAGCACCTACGTCCACTCCCCAAGAATCCCTTGGGAATTTTACTCCAATTGTATCACCAACGATTACAACCCCTAGCCTTTCCCAGCTAGTCCTCTTGTTACACGGTCCTAGCCTTCAGGCTAGTCCTCTTGTTTCTTGGCACAAAAAAGCCTTACACCAAATTACCAAGAGTTTAAACCCAACCCTTTACAAGATTCAAAATAGATTCAGAAAATATTAAGAACAATACACTCCTAGAATGACTATTACTTTACAATTTTGCAGGCTACTCCTCAAATGAACTTCTTCCTTTGAATGTACTTCAGCAATGAATGAAGTCTTCTTTGAGGTAGCTGAAACCTTGAATGCCTTCGGAATCTTGATGATTCACAGATTTGCAATTAATAATTGTTGGTCCAGATAGCAACCCAAGAGGGGGGGGGGGTGAATTGGGTTTTCAAAAATTTAAACTCTTTTGAAAAAATAAACCCAGCGGAAATAAAACTTGGATTTGCACAGATTAAACAGAATATGCACAAATAGAGAATTAATGATAATAAGACAATCACGGCAAACACAGGAGATTTTATAGTGGTTCGGTGTACCACACCTACGTCCACTCCCAAGTATCTCTGGGTCCACACTATAATCAAACTGATTAAGCAGAGTTTTTGCAAGCTCACAACTCGAAACTTGTTGTTTTCCCGGGTGCACAACGAACCTAGCTGGTTTTCAAGGCTCACCAGCACAAAACCTTACACCACAAGCAAACTGCTTGCACAAGGCTAACAGCCTCAAAGGAATCAATCCTCCGATTGACCTAGAAATAATAATCGTTTTTACAAACAAAGGCTCCTCCAATGAGCAAATATACAATGATAGAACGAAATAAAGAGATAGGAATCAAAGCCTGATTTGCAGATCTTGGTGGCTTGCTTCTTCTCTTCTCTTGGGTGGATCTTCCTTTAGAATGCTCTTGAAGCTCCGAAGATCAGAAAACTAGGGCTTGTTTCTTTTCTTGAGATTTCTTCAAAATGAAGCTATGAAAGCTTGGAATCTCTCTCTTTTCTTTTGGGGAATCAGTAAATCTTTCCTCTCGAATTTCCCTCTTTTCTTTTCTGATGGGTTTCTAAGATTTTTCTCTATTCTTTTTCTTTTTCTCTATCTTTTCGGATGCAGCAAAACCCTCTTCTTATAGATCAGTTTAATCCATAAATAGTTTAAAACTATCCGTTAAAAACAAGTGTAAGAAGGATTAGATCCAAATAGCAATAGCCATTGGGATTAAAAAGATAAAGTAAAGTTTAGAGTTCGTTCTAACAGTTCTGAAGTCGCGTCTGACATTCTGGAGTCGGCTCTAACTTTTCTGGAGTCGGCTCTAAATCGAAAATCCCCAAATCGCTTGAACTGAGTCGTCTCTGACTTTTCTGGGGTCGACACAAAAATCTTCTAGAGTCGACTCTAAGTCATGGCCAGAAAAACCACATTCTGTCTTTCTGTTGGAGTCGGCTCTAACAGTCCAGAGTCGACTCTAAGTCCGTGATTTTCCGAGTCGACTCTGCGATTCCATGTGTCGACTCTAATGTCTGAAATCTTACTTGACATTAGATTCGAACTAGAACTTGATTTGTCTTATCATTTTGATTAATAAATCATATCATAAACTGAAAAACTTAATCAAAATCATTAGTAACTTCAAATGTTATACTCAAATAGTTTTTTAATCATCAAATCAACAATTGGGTCAACAATCTCCCCCTTTTTGATGATGACAAAAACTTTGAGTATATGCATTAAAAATTCATTTGAATTAAGAATTATAGACATTGTTAAAGCTTTAAAACTTCCTAACAGAGAATTTGATGCCAATTTTTCAAAATGAACAAAAAGATCATGAGTCTATATTAAACAGCAATCAAGA